>SRLM01000375.1:2403608-2568971 GCA_015708895.1 Populus ilicifolia | reverse complement strand
AAAAAAAAAAAAAAAAACAGAGCAGCATAAACAAGCACTTCTTAGAAAAGTGCATGGACTTTAGAAAGAGTTCTAAGCAAACGAGTTGCCTCATCTCAACCGGATCAATGGATTTATTCCTATATATGAAACAAATTGTTTTACGGTGTTTCACTATATGTCGTTCTCACCAAAGAAATTGAGGATGGATGAAATATTTTCACAAACACGGTACCCAAAACGACCGCTGTAAGTGGACCTGCTGGTCGTAGGAACCTGAACTGCTTCCTTGATTTTCCCTTGACATAAAAAATCAAAGTCATAACAGAGATCTATGAAAAGACACTCCTTACCACTACCACAAAAATCTGAAGTGATTTCATACCAAATGCTTCATGACCATGAGTACTGCAAGGATGCAAGATCCCATCACAAAAGGAGGCCAGGAGAACTACAAAAGAAAAACATCACCTGTGGTTAAAGAAAGGTATTGATGAGTGGTGGTTGACATGACACGGTAAAAAAGGAAGATTAGAGTAGAATTTAAATAATCACTGGTAGTTGATTCACAAACTACAGTAAATAAAAGGACCAAAATAAATGATAAAGAATGTTCAAGGGCATAAATTCAAGTATTTAAAAATCTCATCACATGAAGTTCTAGTTATCAGCCACCAAATAACCATAAAATCAGTGATTGAAGAGTGGTGGTAGCCAGAAATTCCAGCAAATGAAGTTCAGGAGCATACTGGTATGACTACATGCAAACAGTTACCATCATCCATGTCACACAACTTAATCATCAGGCCAGAAGCCTTCATAGATAAGCTCTTCATGACCCCAAAATATGTACGATTGTTCTCTTAACTTAACAAGCCACAAATAACGGATTGCAATCAATTCTCTCTCCTCTTGAATGAACCTACCTTATGCGCTCCAGATATTATGCTTTTAATCAATGGCACAATCTTGCTACTTCGTACAACATCATACCCCAAGAAATACTTTGCTTGGGATAGTGCAATGACAATGGCTGAGGCAGTTGTGAAGCCAGAAATCACAGAGTGGCTGATGAAGCGGATAAGCCATCCAAGCCTACAGCGAAGAGGAATATATGCATCAGTCACTATGATAACACTATAAGCCGATAAAATCATAAAAAAACTTCAGGTAAGGACATCTGCATATAACATAATCAACGAAAAAAGCAAGAGCATTTTTTAACTATATACGGTGAGTGTGGTACCTCAAAAATGCCATTATACATTCCATTATCCCAACCATAAATGCTAATAAAATCGCAAGTTCTGTATATAACTCGTCAGATAAATCCATTCCACCCAAAACATTAGACACTAGCAGAGAAACCAATGCCACTGGACCAATTGCAAGTTGTCGAGATGACCCAAATATGGCATACACAAAAATTGGTATAAAACCAGTATCTACCTTGCAAAACCAACAGAGCCATTCTAGAGTTAAAAAGGATATGATGGTAGAGTGTAGTGAAGTGAAGAGCAGAAAAACAATAAATCAAAGCACGATATGTATATATATATACACATCTATATATATATGTGTGTGTGTGTGTGTGTGTGTGTAATCAAATAGTGATATCACTTCAAAAGATGATAGATGCTGTCATGATTAGATCAAATTTCATCTGTAAGGTGCTGACTCTCCTAAACCTAAGGCTAAAATAATCAAAATAAATTTTAATTAATTATTTATCATGTTTTTATACCTTAGAACTCTGCCACGGTATTGTTTTGGCAAGCACTACAAGAATTATACTATTAAAGGGAATTTCTGAATCCTGCCACTAAACATTCATGACAATATTTCGACACAAATCTTATCTAAAGAAGATTTACAACAAATATGATCTTATGGTAACTTACAGAGTCCATAAATTGGATGCAGTCCTGCTAATTTTGCGTATGACATTGCCTGTTCATTTACAGCAACCAAAAATCAATAATCCAACTCATGTACATAAAATGACTTCTGTAGTAACAAAATCACACTAGATAATTAGAAATGCTAGCAGTAAGAAAAAAATATTACGTTTAGGGTGCCAAAATCAGACTCCACAGAAAAGTAAAACCAGAGCAAAATAATAAAAAAAAAAAAGTGTTTGGTTGCAGACAAATTGAAATTTCACATTCAAGAGATCATTTCCAAGCAACCAAACATAACCTAATCAAAAACAGGAAATCCTATCATCAATTTATTCGGGTAAAAGAAAGAAAGAAATCTGATTGGTCCCTTGTATAGTGTAAAACAGTAAAAGTGCAATCACTGAGATTTATGAGAACAGAAACATATCAAAATTATCCAAACCACTTGAAAATCTCACAACCTAATCCATCTTCGTTTTTTCTTTTTTTGGTAGAATGATTGTAATCAAAACCATGAAAAAATTAACGAAAGCAGATACATGCATGACGTTTAACCATTGACAAAGCTTAATACATCTGTAAGACCCTGTTTATTCCAAATCTGATTCATTAGAGTGCATTTTTCTTTATAAACCAACCATAGAAATGTAAAATCGAGAGCAGTTAAAAAGCAGTGATTGAGACTTAGAGAAAAAATACACACACACATATATATATATATAAAAATCGTCAAAACAGTTAATTATTTGACAAGGAGTGGTGATGATTTAACTGAAGAATTCTTCCCGAAATCATTTCCAGGAAAATCTCATCCATTGAATGAGTGGGACACACTGGTGGATCCTAAATCCAACGGTGTAGATTTTTCGGGGAGTGATTTTGGGGGGGGGTGGGGGGGGTTCAGTAAGATAGCTTAAAAAAGGTTGCAATCTAATCAATCTCAGTTGAGTGAATGGCTCCACAACAACCATAATCAAAGAACGCAGAGTCATGCACGACGTGTAATAGTTGACTACTGTAAAACTCTGTTTGTTTATTTAGAAAGTACAAGAAAATTAAAAAGATAAATAAAGCACGATTTTAATGTTACCAACATCTCAGTAAACGATGATTAAAAAGAAAGGAAAGGAAATCAAAATAAGCTGAGTTTGAGTCAGTCAGCTTTGAGAGACTGTAGACTCGCAGATTTTCCTCTCTTTTCTTTCATTTTCCTTCAAAGCCAAACACTAAAAATGCAAGAGTTATTATTAGCAAACAAAAGAAGATTGAAGATCATAATATTCAATTACGTAACGGTTTTTGTTCGTCAGAGAGGGGGTAGAATTACCTGGGGGACGAGCATGATACCGACGGTGAGACCGGCCATGAGATCAGGCTGCAAATACTCGCGCCATTTATAAGTTCTAATCCAACGGCAACAAGGAAGAAGGGTGTCGATCCATTGAGAAGGAGTGGTTCGTTTTATTTTGGCGGTCCATCTCGAAAACATGGCCTGAGCCAAGGGAGCGGAGGAGGAGGACGTCGTGTTTGGGTGTTGAAGAGGAATGGTTTTAACAGGTCGGTTCGGCATGGAGGATCCGAGTGAGGAGGAGGAGGAGGCAGAGATTGTTGGAAGATCACGATGGCTTGAAGATGCGTAGGTTATCTCCATGCGCACCGGTGGTGCCTCAGATAATACAAATGAGGAGCGAGCAGGCAGGCCCCTGGTTTTTCTGGTTGTGGCGCGGAGGGGTTGCCGTGATTCTATATCTGCTCCCGCAGTAAAGAAGAGAAGAAAAACGTGGTTTAATCTATCGCCGTTTGTTCGTTTTTGCAGTTGAAAGATAGATATTAAAAATAAATTTTAAAAAACAATATTATTTTAATATATTTAAAGAAAAATTCAAATGAACTTTTTGTAAGGTTTGTAAATAGATAAATGACAAAGTTATAATAAATCAAATTAAATGTAACAAAATTAGGAGGAAGGCATCATCACTATTAGCATTTGGAAAACTTCACATTGCATGATAATAATTTGTGTTCAATAGATGTTTTTAAAAAATATTTTTAATTAAGAAAATAATATATTTTTCAATTAAGAAATAAATTAAAGAACAGATAAACAAACTGCATTTGATAATTAAAACGGGCTAGGTTTACGTAAACAAGGCAGCTTTGCAATTTGCGGTCAGGGATCGAGATGGCTCTGGCTGCTTATTTCTTTAATTGGTGGTGAGACAATGGGCTGAGAATTTAGCCGCTATAGACAGAGGAGATTCATCGGTGTACGGGGACGTGATATGAGGAAGGTTCATAGAGGAGAGAGAGCATGACGAATCAGTTTTGTACACGCAATCATGCTGCCGTTTAGGCAGCCACCTACAATAAATAAAAAAATAACATAGAAATAAAAAAATCTTGACGTACATCAACAGACTGACTCCATCAGTTTTTTCCATGTTTTAAAAAAAATTAAAAATTTTATTTTTTATTTCAAATGAATATTCTTAAATATTTTAATAATTTAATATTAAAAATAATTTTTAAAAAATATCATTTTAATATATTTTTAAATAAAAAATATTTTAAAAAACAAAAACAATTATATTTCTAAATATAGTTTTGCCAAAACCCAACCAGCTACTTTAAAATATAAAAATAAAACCAATGACAAATCATCACCCCAGCATCCCTGATTCCGTTTCGCTTGCTTCCACACCATTACCACTAGATTGAAATTTACCGTAGAATTGAATGGGAAAACAGTGCTAAAGGTCTTCGATCTTTCTGTTCCTGGTTTCCAGGTCATGAGGATACAGTGAAAAGGAAAGAAAACAGAATTACTGGAGGCAGTATTTGCCGTGCATATCTGAGGACATTCAAAGCTAATTTTTTATTCCACAAACACCGAGTGAGAGAGTCCAATAAATGGAGTAGATAATATGGTTGATTTTTAAAATATTTTTTATTTAAAATAATATTTTTTATTTTTAAAAAAATATTTTTAACAATAATTTATCAAAATAATCTGAAAATACTAAAAAAATATTAAATTAAAGTTTTTTTAAAATATATTTTTAAAATATAAAATCAAACACAGTAGCATTATTAAAAAAATATATTATTTTATTTTTAAAAATTATTAGTTCTGAACTATACTTTAATACCACTAAAAACTTAATTTGGTTGATAACTAGATCTACTTATTATGTGATCATCAATAGTTTAAACCATAAACGTGGCTTGTGCCATGCTGTAATTTAATTTTTTACATAAAAAATATCAAAAAAAATTAAAATTTAAAAATATTAGGTCATTCTGTAAAACTGTATCTAAAAATATTAAATTTATCTACATATCTAATCCAAAAATAATATTAATAATATTAATAATAATATTAAACTTACATTACCTAAATTTAAATGATTTTTTACAACATTAAATACAAAACCTTGAATATAGATCAAGTTGTAAGGTTGTACCATAAAAGCATAATGATTAAAAAAAAATCATATTACATCATAAAATAAAAAAAAATAATTAAAAAAACAAAACAAAATATTATTAAAATAAATAATGTTTTGCAACGAGGGGTACAATAAAATACTTTTATAAGATCACATTAATATAATGAACAGTAAGTAAAGAAAATCATAAAATTTAATTTTTAATCAAATCGATATTAAAAGAAAAAATTACTTATAAAAAATATAAATCAATTGGTTTAACCCCGTCAAATCAAGTTAACCAGTTAAATCTGGAATTCATATCGTGAAAGTTTGATAATTAAATAAAAAATAATTAATATTAATTAAGACAAAAAAATTGATTAAAAAGAAAAAAATTCTATAACTTATAGTATTTTTTTCAAATTTATTAATTATTATATTAGCACTATTATAATAAAAATAATAGGATATGGAATCACTATCTACGGTAATTCCTAATGATATTCGTTTTGGAATCTTAGCTGTCCCAATTCCCAGAGACCGAAATCTAAAGGACTGTCTGGTTTGGAAAAATTCAATTGCTGGCACTTATACTCCTCATCTTGGGTATGCTTGGCTTTTAAACAGATCTAGACATATGGAGGATAATATGGGGAAATGGCATTGGTTAGTGAAGCTTAAGGCTATAGAAAAGGTCAAGCACTTAATTTGACTCATATTCCATGGTTGTTTACCAGCAAACACACTTCGATTTAGGAGGAGGTGAACGGACAATCAGGGCTGTCCCCGCTGTAAATTTGCTGTCGAGGATACTTGGCACTGTATTAGGGACTGTAGAAGAGCTTGGGAGATCTGGCAGGAACTTGGTTTCACTGGAGCAACTAATTTTCTTGGTGGGAATATTGTGGACTGGATTATTCAGCAAGTTGATTCAGACCAGGGTCATCTGTTTCTTTCAGCTTTATGTTGGATCTGGAGGCAGAGAAACTGTTTTGCTTTCGAAAACCAGTATGAAGGCGATGTTTGGTTGAGGAGGAATATTTGGAGAATGGCTACTGATTCTCACATGGCTTGGGGAGAAGATATGAAGGTAACCAAAGAAACAATCCAGGTCTTGTGGCAACGGCCTCCTTGGGATTTTGTAAAGATTAATGTGGATGGTAGCTCTCTCGGTAACCCTGGTAGGATTGGAGCTGGTGGTTTAATTAGGGCCAGTACGGGGAATTTTCTTTTTGGATTTACTGTCTTTGCAGGTGTTGCTTGGAACCTTCTTCCAGAGTTACTTGCTATTGCTAAAGGACTGAAGCTGGCTTGGGATCGAGGATATCGCAAGATAATTTGACACTCAGACTCAAAGGATGCTCTTAGATTGTTATCTGCTAATCAAGTGGGTTTCCATAAGTACAGGGCCCTTGTTTTCGAGAATAGAGAATTACTGAGTAGAGAGGCTAATTTTTGTGCTGATTTTATGGCAAAGTTTGCAACTTCCTGCGACAATGGTTTGATGATCTGGGATGAGCCTCCTCAAGGCTTGCAACAGCTTCTTCGAGCAGATATCATGGGGATGAGCTTCCCTGGAATTGTTTAGTCTTTTTACTTTATTCCCACTGTAACCAAAAAAAAAAACTTTCACTGTCCAAGTTTAAATACATCTTGCTGCAACAACGTCAAATTTAAAAGCTTTAAGGTAGGCTAAAACATCAGACTCGAAATTCTTAAATGTAAATATGATTGTAAAATTGTGTAATAAAAATATAATAATTAGATAAAAATAAATATTAAAAAAATTAATTAAAAAATTTATTTTAATTAATAGTACTTTTATGAGGGGTGATACAATAAAATCCTCTTGACAGATTATAATAATTTAATGAAAAATAAATAAAATAAATTATAAAATTTAATTCTCAATCAAATTTATATTAAAAAATAATGTTAGAAAAAAAAACTAATTTAATATATATATATAAATTAATTGGGTTAACCCGATAAATTAGGTTAAACCATAAAACCTGGAATTTGTATCATAAAAATATGATAACTAAATAAAAAATTAATATTAACAAACTAAATCAAAGACATGAAAAAAATGCAAAGGAAAAAAAACAAAAACTTATAACTAAAAATGATATATCTTTCATTGTGGATTTGCTTAGTGCAATCTATAATGAAAAAATTATAAGAAAAAAACTAATAAAGAAAGAAAAAAATAAATTAACTGAGTTAATCCATTAAACATGAAAATTGTGTCATGAGAGTGTACTAGCTAAATTTAAAAAAAAATATCAGTGAACTAAAATAAACAAAAAAAAATATTCATTAAAAAAAGAAAAAAAACTTATATGTATAAAAAACCCATGAATTTTTTTAATTAACCGATCAAATCTAGAATTCGTATCATTAAAATTTGATAACTAAGTAGAAATTTTTTTTCATGGGTTTTTAATAAACTAAATCAAATTAAAAAATTAATTAAAAAATATACAGGAAGAAAAAATCTAATGAAGAAGAAGAAGGAAAAAATATGAATTAACTCAGTTAATCTATCAAATTAGGGCATCTCGTCGAATTTAATATCTATGTCATGAAAATTTGATAACCCAATAGAAAAATAAATTACAAGTTAATAGAAAATTAGTTGGATTAACCTATCAAATTCAGGATTTATATCATGAAAATTTAATAACTAAATATAAAAAAACTTAACGTTTACAAAATAAATTAAAAAAACAATATAAAAATCTGAGTCAACTCATCAAATCCAAATTCATGTCATAAAAATCTGACAATCAAATAAAAAAATTAATATTATCAAAATAAATTAAATAAAAAAATATTCACTAATAAAACAAAGAAAAAACCTAGCATTGTATATAAAAAAATTTAACATTAGCACTATAAACTAAATTTAACATTAATACATATTTTTTCATTATAAACTACACTGTACAGGCTATAATAAAATAATATAAAAAAATTCAGTATTTCACTGTAAAATGCACTGTATATTATGCAATACACAATAAAACAGAGCCATTTTAATTAAAGTTAATTTCTGTATCATTTCACCATTTATTTTGATTTTATGTGCTATAAATTCATCCCTACAACTTCAACATTTGATCTTATTAACCACTAGAGATGTCCAAAAACCATCCTCGTTCCGTGGCCCATTAAACATATAACAAATTAGTGGGCCATGGAGTTGACCCAACAAAAGTTCAAGTGTCGAACGATGCAGGTCCACCATCCACTAACAAATCCTTAGAGAGCTGGTTTAGTTCCTGAGTAGGTAGAATTGCAGCTCAATCATGATTTTAATTTTTTTGAATTTAAATTTTGGTATCATTTTAATATGCTAATTTAAACACACTGGAGCTTAGCAAAATCCACTGCCTCTTTGTTTTCAAGCTTTAACCCATCGTCTCCACCCCCTAATCACTGCAATCAAAGTCGTGTACCCGTCATAGAATTCTATTCAATAAACCATGCTCGCTGATCGATCATTAAACTCTGTTTAGTAAAAGAGTTATGCCCAGTTAATGTTCTAAACTAAAAAAAGTAGATGCAAACGAAATAAAATAAATTGCGTTTGGTTGGAAAAACAATATGGAACCACATAAAATAAATTTAATCTCTATCTGTTTAAAAAAAAAAAAAAAAAAAACATATCCTAGTATCCTAATATATATAATAATCTTACATTAGCTAAATGATTGCTCGGGCAAGCGGAGTAATGAGACATTAACAGATTCGATAAGTGAGAAAATGAGACATACTAGCCAGTAACTAACTATCAACAGCGACGTTGGGTTGTAAGAATAATAGCTTGTTTTGTTTTTTAAATTGTTTTTTATTTATAAATATATTAAAATAATTTTTTTATTTTTTAAAATCAATACATTAAAACTTTCAAAAAATATATTATTTAAAAAAAAAAACATTTTGCCTCTACAAAACCAATCACAAACGGGAAAAAGCAACCACTCATTCTTAAAATCAAAAAATAAGATACGAGGATAATAGACGGGCTTACGACTTTTGATCATGCAGCAACGATAGCATGTCAAAGGAACAAAGAATTAACACAAATCAAATCTGCAAGTAGCCCATGATACACAGCAACAAAGAATATTTAGTGGACCACTTAAAGATTAAGAAAGGAATTCACAGTCGACAAGCCGGGAGCCACCATCTTTTGTAAGGAATCCATCTTGCCACTTTGGGCTGACAAGACTAAAGAAGCATCCACGGAAATGCTTTGTCCAAGAGAACCACAACTGGTGACAGAATAAATAAATAGCAATTTGAAAGCTCCACACTTGGCTAATAGGAGAACCTCATTTTTCATAGTTTTAGAATCAGGTAACTCGTCCATACAAAGATCAGCACATGGATAAATTAGGCTGACTGGATATGTCATACAAATCCTTGATTCTCAAATGGTGAATCTGGCACTAAACAGCAGTAATAGATTTGTCTATATTCTCCCAAATTTAAGAGCTTCCAAGTTTCCCAATTTGAAAACCCTTGGGCCAGTGGAATATACTTATAATTTACCAATCATCCTGCATAAAACTCTGTCAGCAATCACTTTCCTCCAAATGGATTAGCTTGCATGGATACACACGGTGGATCACGTTAGAAGGTGACACAAAATACAGACCACAACATGGTAATGAAGAGACCATATTCAATCGCCACTATGAGTGTGACTGTGCGTGCTCAGGCTTGTGGGTGTATTCATAATCAAGGTGGACAAAGGCACGTTCAATCTCTGGGAGTAATTCGAGCTTCTCTTGCAAAGATTCTCCAATGTCATGAGCCTCCTGCAAGGGCATGCATGAAGGCAGGACTATGTCAACCTCGACGAAGTAATGAGACCCAAAGGTGTAAGCCCGCACCGTGTCGATGTGTCTAATGGCCTTGTGATGGTTCCAGCAAAGGTATGTGAGTTTCTGTAGATAATCTGGTGTAGCGGATTTCCCAACTAGAGAATTCACGTTCTCCAACACAGTCATTGACCATGTGCGAATGGTGTACAAGGCCAGCTGTGCCAACATCAAACACATTTATTAAGCACAAGCAGCTGGAGCAAGTTAAGAAATAGGTTATCGTAACACTAAATTGATCTTTAATACAAGACTAGCAAACTGAAAGATTCAAATCCGCATCTATGAACTCTAAATCTTGATGCAGTCTGTTTGCATGCCCTGTTGCCTAAGAAGTCCAAAGGGGGTGAGTTAATAGAAACTGAAGAAAGCAGCAAAGTTCTGATAGTTGCACTCATCTACAATGTTATCCTCAGTACCGTTGGTGTACTGTTATGGTTGTAGTTTGAAAAAAATTAAAGTTGATTTAGAAAAATAGATATTTGGTTAAAACTATGATTGAAATTGATGTTAAACAAAAAATAATTTAATGCATTTGATTATGAATGTTTTTGAAATTCAGGTTATAAAATAATTTTAAAAAATATTATCAGAAATAAAATTAAAATTACAGTTAACTTACCTTAAACTAATTTTTGAAAAAAAAAAACAAACAAATAAATAATTGTTCTTGTGAACACTACGAATACTGATTTTTTTTAAAATAAATAAATAATTGTTCTTGTGAACAGTGTGAGTGAATTAAAATTCACGGCACTGGTTTTTCAAAAGAGAAAAAAAAACTATTCACATGAATAGTGCAAGTGAATTAAATTCAATCACACTGTTTACGTTAATGAACAGTGCGACATTGGAGCCTGTTTACGTTAATGAACAGTGCGACATTGGAGCTGTTTGGTAGTTCCTCCCCCACGAGAAGCAGCAAAATACTGCTTCTACAAAACCTGCGGCACAGCTGAATTTTTGGTGGGTCCTAACAGCATCAACCTGCATTTTTTCTTTAACCAAACAGTAATATCTATGGCTGCAGGTGAATCTCACCTGCAGCCACATTATGAAGCGGCATCTTATAAGAGTTGAATATCTCAAGATGCAATAAATAGCTAAATTGAAGTGATAGATTTAGGTGCATTTGCCAAATAACCAAAACTCAGATTGCAATGCAAGCACCGGAATGACCATGTGTAGATGGGTTTAACTATTCTAGATAACCCTATTGTAAGTTCTTACTTGTAGCTCCATTATATAAGATAATAATGCTGAATTCAAATAGAATTGAGCTACCCCAGTGATAGTAGAAACAACAGGTAGGGGAGAGAGAAAGTGAGACATCACTTACAATTATTGCACCAACAGGATCCATCCATTCTTCCATATAGTTAGCCATAAGTGCAGCAATTAGGCCTATGATATTAGTAATAACATCAAAAAAGTGATCCTGGGCATAAGCTTTGACGATCTCATTAGTAAAGGAGCGACAGTAAACCATCAGCACAAGTTTAACCAAGGTCACTGATAGCATAATGCCCACAACCCAGCGCTCTTGCTCCTTGCTCAGATTAAAGTCATTCTCCTGGGACGAGCAGTAGAAGAAATGAGAGATGTGATCATGCATAATCCTTAGAAGTACACCCAGCAGTTCCTACCTTCCTGGTGCTCATTAACTGAAAACATTCAGAAATTGTAAATTTCAATGAATTCTACTCACATCCGAGTGCAATGTGCGTACTGATTCCAATATAATCTGCAATCCTAAAGTTGCCATGACAGAGGCGAAAACAAGAATTCCCTGCATATGAAAGTTAGAGGAATTTATTATTTCATCACACACTTTTTTTCATATTAACACACAGAACGGATAAATATGCCCACTATTATTCAGACACGTAGCGATAATAAAATTGAAAATCAGGAAAAACTTAGCAACAAAACAGCATCAAGATCATGATAGAGTTTATTGCATTCATATTAGAAAATCCATCCCCAAATCATGAGCATTGTTGATAGAGGACTGACCAATGGCTGCATGCGTTTCTTTCCAATGGGGTACTGATAAGGGTTTGGTGTTTGCATAGAGAATGCAGTAAACCACAGGATAAAGCCAGACAGAAGATCAAGAAGGGAGTCCAACGTGGATGCAATGATGGCTAATGAACCACTTCTGACAGATGCATAAACCTTGGCAGCAAAAAGAACCATGTTTGCAAAATTTGATATTCTAATCGCAAAGGTCTCACTTCTAGCCAAATTTTCCTTCTCTTCCTGCAACAACAGCAGCAGCAGCAATTTCATCTTAAACCATCAGTCACGCCCTGAACCAAAGGGAACAAAGCCACCACAAACCTGTGACATTCCAGGAATAAATCCACGCTCTGCCAAAGCATCCATTTCATTAAAGCCCTTGAGCATCTCCACCTGCTGCTGATAGAACTCAGCTACATCATCTTCAGGACCTAAAGCCATCAAGCGAAACAACCAAGACATGACTCATCCATTCTCTGTCTCATGCAATATACCATTATCCAGAGCACAACTACTTATCATGAAAGGAAGGGCTTTGCCAAAGCTTTTCGAAATCATTGACTCTAGTTCATGAAATTATCAACCTAGCCTGCATCTACCTACAGATTTAAACAAGGGTGCTATAGAAGCAAGGATAACTAAAATAAACTCTTGCCAATAAATTATGATTAGTTCTTCATCAATTCAATCCACCATATCCAATCAATTTTTAATAGTAATAAACAAGCTAGAAGTGGAAAAAGGAATATAATATGCATGTATTTACATTAAAAAAACACATACCAAACAACCCAGAATAGTTTTTTAAACTCTCCAATTACAAGCCCCCACACACACACTTGTAAAGATGGGAAATGAATTAGTAAGTACAAGATTAGCAAGACCAAAGCTAACTCAGGTATATTAACGCCCCAGAGGGCTCAAATCTCCTTTGAATCAAAATAAAGAAAATAGCCGTTGTCATAGTTTGCCATTAAAACCTCATACTTGAAGTTAGATGAATAAAATCCTTCCAGACAAACACCAACCCATCAAATTCTGTGCTCCATACCAACCTCAGCTGCATTCAATGGTGAATTCACAAAGCTAAGGCCAAACACTTACTGCCAACTTAATTAGACAGAAACATTCAAAAACATCCCAGAAAATAAGCAAGCAAATTGTTTGTGGCCGATTAAAAAAAAAGGATACATAAAACGCCAAACTTGAAAATAAAAAACCAAGACTTTAATGCCCAAATAAGGGGAAAAAAATCCAACCGAACATCACCATTTAAAACCAATAAAATAAGTAAATCACTTTCAAAGAAGATTAAACAGAAAAGGCATGACAGTTTATTATGACTTTAATAAAACTAATCACCAAAAAAATTGACTATTTTTTTTTTGAAATTACCTAAAACTCCGTAGCAATCATGGATTCCACGGGGCGGTTTTTTCTCTTTGTGTTCTGGTGATAACTGATAACAGTTGAAGTTTAACCGCCATGACCCGTCACCATTTCTGTTCGGAGACAGCAGTGAAAGCTCCTCCTCGTTCTCGTTGTTCACCGGCTCCAACATTATACCGTTTGATTTTCTAGCAAGGGTGATATGTAACTTGGGTAACGTGTGCGATCTCTTAAGTAGTGGTGTGTGGTGGAAAAAACACTGCGGGTGGCGAGAGCATTTTTGGAATGTAAAAATATGGCGGCCCGTGAAGATGGAAGATTTATTGGGTGTTGATGAAGGAGATCTTTTTTAAAATATTTTTTATTAAAAATATATTAAAATAAAATTTATTTTAATATTTTAATATTAAAATAAAAAATTTATTCTATAAAAAACATTTTCCAACCATTAAACAGAGGAGGTTATTTGAGAACGGAGATTTACGTCCATCGATTTCTCCCGTCAAAGATGCGCTTATAGGCATGCCGCCTAATTTTCTTGATATTTATTAAAATACCCATCCACCACCCATGTAAGGGAAAGTGTTTGCGATGAATGTGTCTAGAAAATAAAATTATATTTCATATTTTGTGTGGTTTCTAAAACTTCTATTTTTATTTAATGAATTAGTTTTGAAAAAATTAATGATTTTTGTAATAATAATTGTATTTATCAGGAATATTTTGGAATAAACGAGAGATAAGGCAGACAGATACGGCGACGCGAGTGGAGATCTTACGTTCTCACCTCGCATCAACTGCGATACGCGATGCAGTTGGGATTTATGAAGGGTCCACGTGGTGATCTATGGTTGGACGGGTAGGTGAAGCACGTGTTATATGTCCCGGGGGAGTGGGATGTCGTGTGGAGATGAGTTAAACGTGTAGGGTTATGATGAATAAGGAGGTGCCCGTTCTGATTATCTCGTGGGACCTGGTTTGATAATTTGGATCAGGATCACGGAATCATCAGTTTGGCGTTTAGTTACTGTTTTTTGAATAAGAAATTAGAAACAGTTGGAATAAAATTGAGAAATTTTTTTCCGAAAATAAATTTATTTTACATATTTTCCGGAGCAGCATATCCTCCACCTGTCTCTCATGGGATGTGACTGTTCCAGGAACCTAGATCACATGATCCTGATATGCAAGTGACATGTTGAGGATGCATCTGGCAACTGTGGTTTTGGTTGCGCCATACAAGAAGCACGATACGTTGGTGTCAGAAAATTCAGTTAAACTGAAAAATTTAAATTAAATTGAGAAAATTATAAAAAACTAAATCATAACAAAGCTGATGAAACAGATTAAAATATTTAAAAAAATTAAAAATCAATTTGAACCTGTCTCTGTTAGTTTTTAGTTTGTAAAAAAAATTAATTTTATTATTTTCATAGGTAAAGACAGAATTGAAAATAATCAACTCTAGAAAGTTGTACCAGACAGTCGGATAAAATTCACAAGGTTTCCGAGTGACCTCGTAATCTAATTGCTTGAGATCAAATACTAACATGTTGTGGATTCGACAGGGTGAATAACGCTGTCTTGAAAATCAATTATAAAAAAGACATAAGTTCTCTTTAAAATTCCAAATCACTCCACTCTCGATTGGCAAGGTAACTTTCCAAGTTACTGCCGAGATATCTTGTCTTTCTATCTTCGAATTCGAAGATTTGATTATAAAATAATTGTAGTGGGGAGTGGGGAAAAAACGGCTGATGCAGTATTCGTCCACAGAAACAGCTGATGCAGTGTGGTTGTCGTGGAGAACCCGGCAATAGTGCTCGCTAACGTGGCGTGGAATCGCTTCTTCTGCGCGGGTGAAGGGTGTCTGGGATCTGATTAGTGTAATTTTTTTAGATTTATTTTTGTTATCTTTGATAGAATGTTAAAATTGTTAAAAAATATCAATTTAATATTTTAATTGAAAAATAAAAATTTTATGTCTTTATTTAATTAGATAACTGAAGAACCATCCACGACAGTAAATGCATGACACAAGATATTCATGTGTTTATCCAGCTTATCTGGCTACAGATTTGATATTTTTTTATTTATTATGTCAGAGAATTGATACGTGTACTTACATGTTTTTTAACATAGAATAAAAAATATAACTACAAATAAAAAAATGATATTTACAAGTAATAAAATATAATAAATATCATATATACCAATTTTTAAAATTGCATCAAAAAACAAACAATGTTGCAGCCCTTACAACAAAACATTATTTTCTGGATCTTTGTATAGTGGTTTTTTTTATAAAGAAAAAAATAGAACACAAGTCTATTTAAAATGTCAAGAAAAATCTAAAAAGAAAGTGCAGAGAAAAAAATTGAAAAACTAAAAAAATATTACAAGAAAAAATGAAAGATAAGGAAAAAAAAAGATGATAAATAGGAAGCGTAGAGTTATAAAAATACCAGGTATAAAGGAAAAACAACAACTTGTTTTCTAAATTACATTAAAAAATTAAAATTATATTTTTTTATCACCACTACAAGCACTAAAATATGAAATTGACAACATTTGAAATTATAAAAGTTTTATATGAAAACACCATTTTCTCCTTATGCATTTATAATGCTGCTAAAAAATATTTAGTTATGGATTTTATTATTTTCCAAGATATAAAAAAATCAAAATATGAAGCTAAATTAAATGATAGAAAAAAACCTAGATGACAATAAAAGAAAATCAAACACATGAATTTAGAGACAATTAAATATCTCGTGAAAATATGATCTGGATTTAAAAAATACAAAAATGATATTTATTTGAAAAAATTGAGATAATAACATGTCAAGTCAGCCTAATTTGATATATTAAATTTATAATTTAAATCATGAAATTATAATAATCTTATAAAAAATAAATTAACCATATGAAAAAGAAACCAAAACATGTTATAAAAAACATGTGATTTTAAAAAAAATCAAGATGATATTTTTTTTAATATTAAGATAACAATATATTTGATTAATTTAATTTTATGGATTGAATTGTCAAACTAATTATCTAGATTATATATTAAATTGGGTTTAATAGCTCTATTTTTAAGTTAATTTTCACTTTGTTATACAATAACAAAAATGAGTAGAAAAAAGTGGAAGAGTTAAATTAAAAGGAAAACAACAAAATAGAACAGGGGTTTTGAAAAAGAAACGAAACAAATAAATAAATAAATCCGTACACATTTTATTCTCGTTCCAAATCATTTGGTTTTTTTTCCTTGCTTGGATATCTTTAAAAAATAAAAATAGTTTTATTTGAGATTTATATATACCTTTCCTGCTAGATACATTTTTTTAGAATCAAACTTGTATTTTTATTTTTACATAAATATAATAATACTTTAACTGCTAGAATAACATATCATTAATAAATTATTATTTTTTTTTAAAAAAAAGGACATATATGATATCAACCTTTCTAAAAGCCGAGCACATCATCTTTTTTAAATTAAAATTTTATTATTATTTTTTGTTTTTATGTTTTTTGTGTTCTATAGCCTTTCATGGCAAAAAACAAAAGTAATAAATTCATATTTTTGTTATTATGTGTTTTTGTTTTTGTAGCTGGCTCTAAACAACAAAAATAAATATACTTACTGACCAAATTGATTCATAGAGTATTTTTAGTGTGTGTTAACTATTTTTTAAAAGTTTTTTTTTGCAGTGTTTTTTTACTTTTAAAAATTTATTATTGCTACTAGCATATTAAAATAAATAAAAAAACACTAAAAAAAATCAAATTCTAACAAAAGAAGAAGAAGAAGAAGAATAGTCTCTTCCAGCCACCTCTCGCGAGACAGAGATATTATATAACAACTAGATAAATACACTAACATGATTCACGGTTAATATAAATAATCAAGCAGATCTTGTAACATTTAGCTAACTTGCTAGTTATCACATGAAGAAACTAATGAAATCCAAATCATGACTGTGCCTTCTTCCCTGATTGCACGACGGAATTTACACAGACAGTCCCATTTCTCGAATCTCCAACTGTGTGCACTCCATGCAAGGAAACAAGGCTTTTCATTTTCATATTCTTTATAAATAACTCCGGAGCCCGATCCAATCATGTTACGGCAGAAAGCGTACGTAAGATTGGTCGTAGCCGACCATATCCTCGTGAATGATTACTGACGTCGACGGTGGTTCTGTCGCGAGCATCACTGCAGGCGCGCGTCAGATTCCTGGACCCACGATTGGCTGTTCTCCACTCCAAGAAACTTGCTCTTTTTTTTTTGAACATCACGTCATTTGAAGTATCGCTGCAAATCATTACTTTTAAGGAATGGTAGGATAAAATTCTCTCATCGTAATTTAATAAAAAATTAATTTTTAATCAAATTAGTATTAAAAAATAAAAAAATATAACTAAAATGTATTTATTTTTCACTGTAGATTTACACAGTGTATTTTATAATAAAAAAATAATATATTTTAGTTGTTGCTATAGCATTGAAATATAAAATGAGGGATGAAGAAAAAATAAATTAATTGATTTAATTTGTAAAATCAAGTTAACCCATCAAATTTGAGATTCACATCATGAAAATATAATAACTAAATAAAAAAATTAATATCAATTAATCAAATTAAATAAAAAAAATAACTTAAAAGGAAAAAAAAAAGAAAAAACTAATTAAAAAAATTAAATTAACTAAGTTAACTCGTCAAATTCAGGGTTTGTATCATAAAAATTTAATTACTTGATAAAAAAAAATTATATTAACAAATAAAATTTTAAAAAAAAAGAAAAGAGGAAAAAACCTTTAGATAGAAGAAAACCTGATAAAAAAATCTGAATTAGTTATGCTAACCCTTCAAAATAAGTTAACATGCTATATCTAAAATTCACATCCTGTAAGTTTGATGATAAAATAAAAAATAATAATTATAAATTAACTCATAACTAGCCAAGTTAACTTGTCAAATTCAAAATTAATGTCATAGAAGTTTGATGACTAAATAATATTTTTTTTTTAACTTTGATAAACTAAATCAAATGAAAAAATTAACTAAAAAGAAAAAAAAAAAATTCGAGTTAGCCCGTCAAACTTAAAATCTGTATTATAAAAGTTTGATAATTAAATAAAAAAAATAGTATTAACAGACTAAATTAAACAAAAAAATAATATTAACAGACTAAATTAAACAAAAAAAATATTAATTTAAAAAAATACTTAGCCTTTTCACCAGGAGTTGATTATATCATCAAAAGAAAAAATTGAAGGGAAAAAATAAATAAAAAGAATCCAAATCAACTGGGTTAACCCATCAAATATGGTTAACTTATCAAACCTGAGATTTGTTTCATGGAGTATGATAACTAAATAAAAAACAATATTAATAAACTCAATTAAATAAAAAAATATTAATTAAAAAAAAGAGGAAACCCTATAAAGAGGAAAAACATCAATAAAAAAAATTGAATAAGCCATGTTAACTCGTCAAACCAAGTTAATTTGTCAGATCTGAAATCCATGTCATGAAAAATTAATAACTAAATAAGAAAAAATTTAATATTAACAAACTATTTTTTAAAATATTTAAAAATAAAAAAGCTGTTAAACAAAAAAAGATTAATCTAAAAGAAAAAACAATGGAAAAAAAACCCATGCGAAAAAAAATAAAAAAAAATAAAATCTGAATTATCGTGATTAACCATTCCAAACAGCTTAACTTATTAAATCTATAATTCATGTTATGAAAGAAGATAAAAAATTACAAGTTAGTCCATAATTAGTTAGGTTAATTTGTCAAGTCTAAGATCCATGCCATAAAAATTTGATAACTAAATAAATAAAAATTTAACATTAACAAACTAAATTAAATAATAAAAATAATTAAAAAAATAAAAAAAATTCATGATAACCTGTTAAGTCCGGAATTCGTATCATGGAAGTTTGATAATTAAATAAAAAAAATTAACCTTAACAAATTAAATTAAATAAAAAAATATACATTAAAATAATATAAAAACAACACAATTTTTTCACTGTAAACTGCAATACATATTTAGTAGAAGATTAAACATTTTAGTTATAGTTTATCAACGACAATATCCTTTTCCCAATCACAATATCCTTTTCCCACAGGGAATTAATTTTATTTATCCATGGATACTGTTAAAAAGTAAAAACGACACAGGTGTACCTGAACTCATTTTGTTAATATCCATTGTTACTGGAGTTTAGCATTTCTTCTATGTTTTTTCTTTTTTCTTTTAATTATAAACCATATCAGTTTATTTCACAAGAGTCGCAATGACACTTATATAATCCATGACTTTCCAAGCGGTGCTACCTCTTAAAACGATTTTCATGATATATTATTTCACAAATTCTATCTACTATGCCGAAACAAGAACTCCATCTCTAAAGATCTTTTCAATTTGTTTTAGCTCCATATTAATTTTCTCGGTATTTTAATTTTTTAATATATCAACATCATAAATAAATATTATTTTAAATAAAAAATATTTTAAAAATCAATATTCAGCACAGTTTCAAACAAGAAAGGATGAAAATAGATAAAAGTACTGAACAGGCGAGCATGATTTTTAAAATAATAAGTGATGTGAAGTGAGATTAGCTGGCATAGATATGCTCTTGACTTTCTTGTTTATTGTCGAGTGTGAATTGGACTTTTCTTTGACCGGCTGGTTCTCGTCAGCATCTCTGTGGGCAGTATTTGTCTTTCGAAGACTCGAGTACATGCTTCTTCGAGTGCAGTCCACGGCCCAAATTTGCAGGCCTGACTCGCTCAAAAAACCCGTAACAGGAGGCAGTGAAATTCGTAGCAATGAAGACCGAACCCAATCCCATGATGGAGGCTGACGAGGCATCGTTTCAAAAGGAGGTGCAAATCATATTTTGTAAAATTTTATTTTTTAAAATTATGCTGGTAAATTAGTATTAAATATTTTTTTAAATTAAAAAATATTAATTTAATATATTTCTAAATAAAAACACTTTAAAAATTAATACTCCCAACCCAACTATAGATGTTTTTTTCTATACTGTGTCCCTTTTTTTTTAAAAAAAAAAATGTTCTCATTAGACTAGTTTGTGGGCATTTTACTTCTCACAACTTGCTTAAGGTGCAGATAGTGATTCATGAGGCTAATTGTCTCACATTAATGAAATCCTTTTGTCTTTTTCTCCCTTTAAAAAATGTATTTATTAGCACTACGCTAGCTGAATACATAGCACGCACAGATTTCACAAAGCAAAAACTAACCCTGGCTAACCTCAATCGGTCAATTAACAAATTTATTAAATAACGTATCGTGTTTTTCTTTTATTTATTTTTATATTTTAAAATATTTTTTTTAAAAATTAAAATTATTTTTTTATTTACTTCAAATTATTATTTTTTGATATTTTGATATTATTTTAATATACTAATATAAAAAAATATTTTTTTAAAAATAATTAAAAGCACATTCCCGACCAACCTTGAGCCGTCGACGAATGGGGTATGGGGTGACTCAATGGAGGAATGTTGATTCTTTGAGAAATAAACTGAAAGGAATTCTAGTTTTAGAATCGATTTAAGTATTAGTTGATAGGTGAGGGACTAAATTGCAGGTTTGATTTGTTTTTCGGGGAAAAAATTTGGAAACCCGATTCGAGCTCGGAAATCCAAACCAGTCTCCCATCGCTAATGCACGCTCTCGCATGAGTTGTGTTTTTATCCCTCCCTCTCTCTTAATTAGAAATTCCTTCTTGTCTTCTCTGCGCTTCTCTTCCCTCTCCTCTCCCATTTTTTATTGGATCCATCCAGAGCTCCTTCTCACAATCTCTCGATCCAAGCTCTCTCTCTCTCTCCAGCATCGCGGATTGGGTGCTTGAATCCTGCTTGATCGAGATAACTGTCCTCCATTGCGATCGAACGCTTGAATTTTTCGGTAAGGATCTCTATTCCCGTCACTTAATTTTGAAGTTTCCAGTGGAACTGGAAAAGGTGGTTGCTATTGGGTCTTTTGAAAGATGTGAAGTAATTAACCGTTGATAGCAATTTATTAGTTTGTTTTGTTGTTCCAAGTGTGTATTGCTGTGATCTTGAATTGAATTACAAATAGAAACGTGCAATTCTTGCTCTGATTTGTAAACTGTTCTGGTTTTTTAATCGAGGAAAGATATGTAATTCTTGCAGAACTTTCTATTGCATATGTTTATTGGTATCTTAATGTAGTCGGGCTCGTTAATTATCTTTTGTTTTGATGTAATTGAGGTCTGAATTACGAAGCTTGAGCAAATATTAGGGCGTGAGTGTTCATCTGCTAGAACTTATCCTTGTGTTTAATTTTTTTTAATCATTAACCAAGTGGGCGATGGGAACGTGGCTTTTGAGATCGCAGGTTTGATGCATAATCACGAGTTACAAGATTTATGACTTCCATTGCAAGAATCTGGTCCAACTTGAAGTTGTAGCTAATGGAAACGTGATCCTTGTTAGAAATAGATTTTTTTACTATCTTACCTCTGGATATCTTGATTTAATTAGTCACGATTGAGTATCCCATCACGTGATACATGTTGAAGTATGCCAGGTTACTAAGAAATCATTAGGAAAAGGCAAGAACATGTCATGTTTGTATGAACTCTTTATAACGCAAACATTTTTCATTTATCTAGTAAAAGAGAGAAGAGGTAAAACAATTGCAGTAAAGAGATGGAAGCAACAAGAATGCACAATTATGATATTTAACATAAACTTGGTTGGTGGGGGACTAGGAAAATAAAGAGCTCATACTTTAAAAGCTGTTTGAATCTAATACATTGAAGTGAGTTGTTTCTTGCTACATTGTTTGATTTCTGGGAAATGTGGATAGTTTTTTCTTTTAATATTTCCTGACAGTGGTCGCTATCCCTAATCATGGTGTAGGATTCATTGATTATGCATTTATTCAGTTGGGGATGTGACGAACCATAATATCATATTGAGAAGTGGCATTTGGAGTATTTGGGCGGAGTGGAATTTGACAGTTAGTAAAAAAGTAAAAACTTTGTGCTTGTCGAAGTGATTCTTATGCCACAAGATAATTTTTTTTGGCTTTTTCATCATGCTTCAGTTTGGTCGTGTTAATGGCAGTGTGTTTATTTGATATTATGCAGGATTGCTGTGCCCTTTTTGATGCTAGACAGCGTAGGGAAAGTCTTTAGATGATCTATTTTAGATTTAGGGTTGTAGGATTCAAGGGGTTCGGGGATTCAGGATTTGAAATGCAGATCTAAACTTGTAAACTATGAATCAACGATTATCAAGCATTGCTAGCTTCATGTCAATAGACTTAAGGAATCACTCATTGGTGAAAGCATCATACATTCAACTGTCTGAATTACTCAAATGCAAAGAAGGAAGTCTAATTAATTCTCTCTATAGCTTATAAAATAAGGCAAATCTCACATCCATCTCTATAAATTTGAAAATTGGATCAACCAATTCTTTGCAAAATCATTAGTCCAAAATTTGTCATTTGCACTTGTTTCCATAGACGGTGGTTACAGTATTTCAAACAACTCTTTGCTTGGCCTCTTATGCTGCACAGCATAGATGTCTGGTCTTCCGGTTTTGTCTGACTTTGATTGATGCATCTCAATTTCATCAACTGCATTGCTTGTTCTTCAACATTTCTAAAGTGCAGTGTACATTTTAGCTGTGCTGCCTTTTGTGATTCTTTTTGATTATCACAACCTTCGACTACTTGTTTTGGCAGGTTTAACTATGGAAACATAATCATCCTGGGCAGATAAAGTTATTTTGTTGAAAATCATGGGGACTGAAAATCCTGTGACTGGTTCACCATTTGCTGCTGCTGCTCCTACAGTTACACCGTTTTCAGCATCTGGCCCGGTGATGGGATCAGAGGCCTCGGGCTTTAGACCCCCTGCTCAACCTCCCCAAAACACGATGCTTTCTATGTCATCTGGGCCTGTGGCTGGATCACAAGCTTCTGGGTTCAGGCCTAACAACCCCCCAGCTAGGTTTAATGATCCTTCCGTGGCTTCTTCACCAACAGCATATGTCCCACCCACCAGCAGACCCCCCTTCCAGTGTTATCCATCACCGCAATTTCCCTCTGTTCATCAAGCTCCACCAACCCAAGCTCCACCAATTGGTCAACCACCATTTCGGTCTCCTGCAGGTCAGTTACCATCTCCAGCTTCCTTTCATCCAGAGCCACAGGTACCTGTAGTGCCAATGGGATCACCTCCATCAAGTTTGAATGTTCCTCAATTGTAATCGGATTCATCGTCTTTTGCATCCAGGATGAATTTTCAGCCATCTTTCCCACGTATGGACTCATCTTATTCCGCTGCTAGGGCCACTTTGCAGCCATCCTTGCCAGGATATGTAAAGCAGGCAAATGCAATTTCACAAGCTTCTCCAATGACCTCCTTTCAAGCTCAACGGGGAAGTTATGCAGCACCCACACCAACACCACCTCCCCCCTTTCTTCCTCAGCAAGGAGGTTTTGCTCAACCTCCACCAGTAGGCACCCCCTTTGGATTGCATTCCAGGGATCAAATCCAACATCCAGGCTCTGCACCTCCTATAGGTGGCATCCAAGGTTTGGCAGAAGACTTCAGCTTACTCTCTATTGGATCTGTTCCTGGATCAATTGATTCAGGGCTTGATCCAAAAGCATTGCCAAGGCCATTGGATGGTGATGTGGAGCCAAATTCATTGGGAGATGCATACTCCATGAATTGCAATCCTAGATATCTTCGGCTTACGTCTGCTGTACCAAGTTCACAATCTTTGCTTTCAAGGTGGGATTTTCCTCTTGGAGCAGTTATTTGCCCGCTTGCAGAAGCTCCTGATGGGGTTAGTGTCTGTGAAATTGAATTCAACTGACAATCTGGACATGCTTTGTTTATTGCTTGTCTGATATCCTTTAATCTGACTTGTTTGTTGTTGTTCCTTTATTCAGGATGAGGTGCCAGTAATTAATTTTGTCTAAACTGGCATTATTCGTTGTAGAAGATGTCGCACATATGTAAATCCCTATGTGACATTTACAGATTCTGGAAGAAAGTGGTGTTGCAACATCTGTGCTCTGCTTAATGAAGGTAAATCTCAAGTATGTTCTGATACGGTATTTATGGTAGTGTCAGGGGTCCCATAGAGAGACTCTGTTTGCAATCTGGTCCATGTGTATCTTGTTAGATTTTGCCGATGGCTAAATGTAGGTTCTATCTATATGCTTTAAGATTTTAGTCTTCTAGAACACCTTTGCAAGGAATATGACAATAAATTGTGGGCAATGAATTCTACATGTGCTGTTTGAATGACCAGTTTCAAAATTTGTATGACTCAGCTGCTTATTTGTAATGTGAAAGGAAAACTATGTTTTTTTTGGTTCATTTGGTACAATCATTGCTGATCTTGTATCCTGGGATTTTTAGCTTTCCAGCTTATTGTTGGGCCTACCTCACCCAACTGCTTGTCTTTTAATTTTGTTTAGGGGTCCTTTACTGGGAGCAGTATGTCTTCAATATATGCAAGTAAAATGCCAAGAATTCTAGGACTGGGAATTGAAAAACTGTGCTAGCCAGCGTGCATAATGCATCAATTCTTCTGCATACGGAACTCTTTAACTATGGCTTAGCCACTCTCTCCTTGATGTTTATTTTCTTGGCCCTCGGAGATTGGCTATAATTGCAGAAAATGAAAAAAATGCACTGGCTAATGGCTATTTCACAACTGTTTTTTTTCTTCCTTTTTGTGATTTTAAAAAAAATTATTTCCCCCTTTTGGAGCATGAGACACTTTCTTTTCAATTTTGATATTGGCTGCACATGTTTTCTTTCTAGCTTCTTCATTTATTTATTTTTGCTAATGTAGTTGCTGACATGGTTTAACTCTAATATTCAGTTCCTGGAAACTATTTTGCTCAGCTAGGTGCCACTGGCAGGAGAATTGATTTGGACCAGAGACCTGAGCTTACAAAGGGTAGTGTGGAGTTTTTTGCTCCGACTGAGTGTATGGTGCGGCCTCCAATGCCACCATTATATTTCTTTCTCATTGACGTTTCAGTATCTGCAGTTAGAAGTGGTATGATTGAGGTAAGTTCTTGCAGCTAATGCCCTAATGCATCTGTATTTCTTTTTGATTGACATTTTAATACTTGAAGTTAGAAGTGTTGTTATTGAAGTCAGTTATCTCAGATAATGCCCCATGGTTTCTTTCCTCAGAGAACTAAATTAGCCTGTACCAAGCTGATTTTTAAATTCAAATAATAAATTTGGATGCTGTTCTGTGTCATTTATGATATGCATGCATATGAGGAGTCTTATGCAGTCCATTTATCGGTCAGCCTCCAGATCACTGCTAAATCCTCTTTGTGGATTCTAGAATTTGTGTAGTATGGCCACTTCAAGTGGTTTGATGCATGCTCTCTTAAATATGATTCATAAAGTCTTTGGTCAGAATTGTGGGGAATGTTTTAGATATGTAGCCCATGATAATGGGGAATGATAAGAGTATAAAAAAGTGGAAGTAAGGTTTTCAGGAATCCTATTTAAAAAGCAGTGATTTCATAGCATGACTGATTGATAAGTATTGGCCATTTTCTATTGATTCTTCTAATTGATGTATTCAAAATATATTTTTGGCTTTTCACCCTTTTTGGGGTCATTTTAAGGGAGGCCTGACCTGAGAACTAGGGCTACCATTGGGCTGTGTTTGTGTGTATGCTTGCTTGGCTTTAATTTAAAATGTACATTCACCTTAATGTCCCTATGCAGGTTGTGGCCCAAACTATTAAGTCCTGTTTGGATGAGTTACAAGGCTACCCCAGAAAGCAGGTTGGGTTCATCACCTTTGACAGCACAATACATTTTTACAACATGAAGGTTAGCTGCTGTGTGATCAGATGAAAGCTTATGCTATTGAGATTTTTTATTCCTTTTTCCACTAACAATTAGCTGATGTCTGTGAGATTTTTTGGTGCAGTCATCATTAACACAGCCTCAGATGATGGTGGTCTCAGATCTTGATGACATATTTGTTCCCTTGATTGATGATCTCCTTGTTAACTTGTCTGAGTCAAGATCTGTGGTGGAAGCTTTTCTTGATAGCTTACCCTCCATGTTTCAGGACAATGTGAATGTGGAGTCTGCTCTTGGCCCTGCTGTAAAAGCAACTTTCATGGTTATGGTGTGTTATTTATTCTCGCGGTTCATAACTTAATTTATATATATTTTGGTTTGGTGTTTAATATTCAAACATGCTGTTCAAGTTCCAATTGGGCAAGAAATTGCTTGAATAAGCAGTACAAAACAAGTTGAGGGTAATGGGGTTCACCAATGATTTGAGCTGACCAAACTTGACAGCAGTTATGATCTTTGGGCCTTATGATATTATTTGTTTTGTTCCTGTTCAATTAATGGAGAGATAATGTAGTGGTTTTTTGCAGGGATGA
This sequence comes from Populus ilicifolia, assembly GCA_015708895.1. Classification (NCBI taxonomy): domain Eukaryota; kingdom Viridiplantae; phylum Streptophyta; class Magnoliopsida; order Malpighiales; family Salicaceae; genus Populus; species Populus ilicifolia. Next base: position 2,541,866 of record SRLM01000375.1, on the reverse strand, counting down.
AAATATTTTCATTTTAGAAACCAACTTTGATTAAAACTCTAATATGTGTCAGCCTTGATTCTTAAACTAGTTTCTGAGTAGACATTTGTGCTTACCTTCCTTTTGGTCACCTTCATAAGATATTTATTAGGATCTCACTTAGTTTGCTGTTGCTGGGAATGTAACTGCTGCTTGCTGTTCCTTTCTCAACTTAAGTATTTTGGTCATCCATTCATTTTTCATTAATGCCTCCGTCTTTCTCTGCAGAGCCAGCTTGGTGGGAAATTGCTGATATTTCATAACACGATTCCATCTCTTGGTGCTGGCCGTTTGAAGTTGCGTGGAGATGATCTTTGTGTTTATGGAACTGATAAAGAGCATGCTTTAAGAATTCCAGAAGATCCATTCTATAAAAACATGGCTGCCGAATGCACCAAGTACCAGACAGGAGTTAATGTCTATGCCTTCAGTGATAAATACACTGATATAGCCTCCTTAGGTACAATATCTATCTTAGATTGCTTGTTATCAGCCAAAGAAAAAAATGAAATGAAAAGAAAATAAATCTTGCTTGTTTATATGATGTACTTTGATGGGGCCAACAAAACTTCTTTTGCATCTCCTAGATTTTTCTAATCAATCAATTTCTTTTTTAAAAATGTTTACTGTTGGGTTTTTTTTTATAGCATGAGAACTGATTTTTTTTTTTTAAAAGATTCAACACACACAATCTTCTGTGGAGTTAGATTTGAGTATGAGATGTGGTTTTAGAATTTTTGTCTAATGAATTTGAGCTTTTGCTCTTCTGGCGAACAGAGATTGATGAATTCATTTATGGCATTCTGCATTGTTGGTGTTAGCACAGTTCTCTAATTCCCCACCTTCTGGTTACTATGCTATTTTGCTGAAGAGTCAGTGTGGTGCATATACGGGTTGTTTAGTTAGGTTGACAGTTGTTATGCAGAGGGTCTTGTTTTTTCCTGTTTTTTTTACATACCTTACAGCTATGCTGTGAGTGCCTAGTGCTTATGTAATGAAACATTTTTTAAATTAATTTTAAAGTGAATCTTCAGATTTGTAATCCTGGTCATTTGTTCTTAAATGATGCTTTCAACAGTTTACAATGTTGACTAAATATTAACAATTTTTATAAATTAATTTCATCTCCCTTTACAGGAGCTCTAGCAAAATACTCCAGAGGGCAGGTATATTACTAGCCAAGTTTCCAATCAGCCACTCATGGACAGAAGTTGAGACATGAGTTGGCTAGAGATCTTACAAGAGAAACTGCTTGGGAAGCTGTCATGCGCATAAGATGTGGAAAAGGTTTGTCCTTTCAAGTTTCTTATACAATCTTCTATATTTTAGAGCAGACACGTACAAACAATACAAATACATCTTCTTTGTTGTTTGGTTTTGTCGATGGCTAGGAAGTTGATTCCCCACCATCTTCTATTGCTCTATGCTTACAGGTATTCGGTTTACATCCTACCATGGAAACTTCATGCTAAGGTCCACTGATTTATTAGCACTTCCAGCTGTTGATTGTGACAAAGCATATGGGGCATAGTTATCACTTTGAAGAGACATTACTTACAAGTAAAACAGTATATTTCCAAGTTGCTTTGCTGTATCCTTTTGAGCAGAATTATATAAAGCTAATTTTGCATCTAGACATGGAGTGCACTTCTGTTTTTTATAACTATGAACTCCAATAGGATATTTTGTTATCATTTCCTAATTTGACCACTTGTTATCACCCAAGAGTCAACTCTCTCTTTCCCCATCCATCCCTCTCTCTCTCTCTCTCTCTCTCTCATCCGTTTGCTGATCCATCCAAGGTGGTCAAAATATTGAGAAAAGAGATGTTGGATATATTTTTCGTCGTAGTCAAATATGGTACATTAAGGTTATTGAGTATGAAAGAACAGGTTTATGGAAGTTCTCTTAGCTGTCTAAAGATATACTGCTTCTTGTGGAGAGGTGTATCAGAGTACACACAGCAGCAGTGCCTGTAGTTGCAGATTTGGGGGAGATGTATCGCCAGGCTGATACTGGTGCTATTGTATCTTTGTTTGCCAGGCTAGGTGAGTTTGAACTGGACATATTTCATTGACGACTCTGATTTTAGATATTGGGATAAGGGGGGCATTATAATTCTTCTAACAAAGTTAATTAATTTGCAGCAATCGAGAAATCATTGTCCCACAAGCTGGAAGATGCACGAAGCTCTGTACAGTTGAGGATTGTGAAAGCTCTTAGAGAATACCGAAGTCTCTATGCCATGCAACATTGCTTGGGAGGCAGGATGATATATCCAGAACCTCTGAAGTTTTTGCCTTTGTATGGATTGGCACTTTGTAAATCAGCGGCTCTTCGAGGAGGGTATGCTGATGTTCAACTTGATGATCGCTGTGCAGCAGGATTCACTATGATGGCATTACCTGTAAAAACAATGTTGAAGCTTTTGTACCCTAGCTTGATATGAGTAGATGAATATCTTTTGAAGGTAAAACTACTTCATGTATTCTGCAGGATCGATGATATTTTTACGTTGCACTAATGGTCGATCTCCCATCTAATTTATGCAGCCATCTGCACAAGCCGGTGAATTCAAAAACATCATGAAACAGTTACCATTGACTGCTGAGAGCTTAGACTCCAGAGGCCTTTATGTATATGATGATGGTTTTCGTTTTGTTGTATGGTTTGGTAGAATGTTTTCACCTGATGTAGCAATGAATTTACTTGGACAAGATGCTGCTGTTGAGCTTTCCAAGGTGTGTGCACTGTCTCTATCGTAGTTTAAGCTACGTCATGCCCTTTTTTCACAATCATTCCAAGCTTGCATCATTTACCATTTTGTGTGAAGAGGATGCTGCTGATCTTCAACATTGGTTCGAGGGTCTAACATGACCTTGTTCTAATTGAGCTTCAATGTGTGTATGCAGATCCAAAAATGTCTGCCAAATTTAGCGTGTTGACAATAAGCTGCTGTTTAGTTTGTAGATTAATTTTTTAACTGTTCTATAGTTGACCCTTCATTTGCTAGCTGATTCATTTTGAGACTGTAATTGGTCCTTTCATGCTCTGTGCTAACCAGGTTGCTCTTGGTAGGCATGATACTGAGATGTCAAGAAAGCTAATGGGGCTACTCAAGAAATTAAGAGATAGTGATCCTTCATATTATCAGCTTTGCAATCTTGTAAGGCAAGGTGAGCAGCCCAGAGAAGGTTACCTTGTTCTCACAAATCTTGTGGAGGACCAGATTGGGGGTGCCAGTGGTTATAGTGACTGGATGGTGCAAATACATCGGCAAGTACAGCAAAATGCATAAATTGAAGCCAGTGTTGTTTTGTGCTGTTTCATTGTAAGGTCAGTTCTTTGAAATTATTTAAACATAATTTACCCATCCACGCATACACAGCAGTTCTCATTTAGGACATACATGAGAATAGTGGCTGCATATGTGTGCTCATGTTCATTGTGGCAAAAGAAAAGGCCTTTTGAATTATGCAGTTGTGTGTTGCTTCAGATACTTTTTCCCCCCTTTTGTTTTTTGAGATCTTGAATTTCTTGTGTTCATGGGTTTTCTAAATTTGACGGCTGTCATTCCTGCAAAAACTCGAAATCTTTCATTATGCAGGTTTTCTTTTTTCGATGGCTTGCGTGTCCCGCACCTGTAGAGTGAAGACATGTTTTGTTAAAAAAAGGATAAATAATCAGCACTTGACCATGGCTTGCCGTCGATATTGTGGATGGTTGAGTTGGGCTGATCGCCCAGATGGACACTGAAGCTACCATTTGGTGGGTCCCTGACAAGATTCGATAACCAAGGGAGATTTACTTCAGTGATTATTTTGGCGCTGCAGGTTTCATGTTGAGAAGCAAAACAGTGTCAATATATATATATATATATATTGTACTTGATGACAGTAATTATCATCAGTAATTGTTATATTTCTGTTGTATGCCGAGTCTTTTATGTGCAAAAATTTTTGAATGTCCATTAGGCATTTATTTATTCAGAGAGAGATGTTTTATGTTTGCTTAACGAACTGCAGTAGCATCTTCTCTGGAGCTTTGGAATAATGTTATGTTTTCGTTATTGGAAGGCAATGCTTTTCACTCTTAACCATGTTTATTTGTTATAAAATATTTTTTAAAAAAGTAAATTTTAAAAAAATAAATTATTTTTTTGATATTTGGTAATGTAATAAAAAATAAATTGAAAAAAACTTTATAATATTTGATTATGTTATGAAAAATAACTTATTAATATTTTATTTTTTTCAAGTTCATTAAAATAATAAGTAATAAATTTTACAAATTAAAAAATTAAATAAAAATAAAATTAAAACATAAAATTTTATAAATTATCTTAAATAAAATAAATAAAAATAAAAATAATAAGCATTAAATCTAATAAATAAATAAATTAAAAGATGAATAAATCAAAATTATTATTATTATTATTATTATTTTATAAATTATTTGAAATAAAATAAATAATAAAAAATAAGCATTAAATTTGATAGATAAATAATTTAAGTTAAAAAATAATAAGAAAAAAATAAATAATAATTATAAAAATAAAAAAAAAAGTTAATATAACAATTAAATTTTAACAGATGAAATTATATATATATATATATAATTTGATATGATAAATAAATAATTTGATATTTTTAAATTTTTTATAATTTTTAAAAAGTATTTTTTATCTAAAGAAAATAAAAAAATACTTTTTTTTAAATAAGTTTAGATAATGTTTTTTATTGTCTTTTTATTGATAAATTTAAGAAAAGCAATTTACACTTTCTAAAGAGGCTGGTGAGTGTACTAACAACAGGAGTTAATTCAGTTTTTGAGAAGCCCATCAAGCTGTAAAGTTTATTTCCTTGCCGGGGGGTAAATAAATAAAATTTTCTTTTAATTTACAAAGCAAACGAGGAGCATGCACGTGGACTGGTAAATTCTCTTCCTATCAAACATTTTCAGCTGTAGCAGACGAGGATAAAAATATTGTATATTAGTGTGAGAAAACCAAAAAGGTAAGTTGTATCTAAATGTGGCTGCTGGGATTCGAGCCCAGGTCTCCACGGCCACAACGTGGAATTCTTACCACTAAACTACAGCCACTGAATGACGACAGTCTTCCAGAAATAGTTATTATAATAATTGTAATTATGTTTTTCCTGCCAGTTGCAAAAAACAGTGCCGGACTCTTGACACGCAACTATTCTCTGCCATGTATATTGCTTGAAACGAGCAAGATCATGATCCGCCATCGTCCTGTCCCGTTGCCATCCCTCTTTCTAATAATTGCAGAGAAAAGATCAACCAGCATGATCATATGATTCAAATCTGCTGTCATCTTTGTACCATGCAAGGCTGTCCCCACTGAAGCTATCTGTTTCCCCTTGTGGGATTTACTCAATGGTTAAGACGTTCTCTCTTCATATGCATGTCTATAGATATATGAGAGGGAATAAGTAGATGTTTTTTTGGCAGGTTCATAAGGTGCAGGGCTGTTTTGAGGGAACATAATGTGAGAAAAGCAATGAGAATAGTGTTTACATTTTATGTTTTATTCAAACCAGCTGGTTTTCATTGTAGATAACTGAGGCATATTTTTGTTAATTACTGCTTCAATCAGTAAAATATTCAGTCACAGAAATTATCTGCTTTTAATATATTTTCTGAATTATTTATGCACCTGCGCATGATGGGCTTATTTAATATTTTATATCTCTGTCTGCCTATGGATTCTCATAGATAGCTTCCCATTCCTGGATTGCAGGATTGAAATTGATACGATTTTGTCAATCTATTTCTTGATTTTTGTTTCCTTTCAGCGATGTTGGAGCCGTTTGTTTTTATATTTTTTTAAGAAAATTAAAAAATTAATTTTTTATTTTAAATTAATATTTTTTAATATTAAAATATAAAAAGACAGACAAGAATACAAATTTTTATTTTATCTTCTAATTAAAATGTCATTTTTTATACCAATAGAGTTCGTCAAAATATATGAATTCTTTTCTATGCGGAATCAAAGATAGTAGAAGAAAGTAACCATGAATCCCCTATGATAAAAACAACAGCAAAGATCAAATTTAATAATTTGTTGAATTTCAATATGATTATTTTAATTTTAGTTGTATGTAGTATTTATATAAATTAAAAATATAGGCATGAAAAAAAAGTTAATAGTAAAAATAATATAAGACCACAACAAAAAAGTCTGATACAAGCAAATTGATCTGATATAATATATTTTTAATATATTTTTTCACTGTTTTTATATTTTAATTATAGACTCCAATGACCTATTTTTAAGTAATTTTAGAATTTGAATGATAAATATTAATATTATGACATGATATGTTTAAGTTTACATACAGTTATGCATCATTGATCATGTAAAGTTTATTCCCATCTTGTCCGGCAAATATTAGATGAGCTGAGACAACTCAACAGTATATTATGATACTATATAGCACTGCAGTAGCGATGAAGTTTTGAAATATTTTTTTATTTAAAAATATATTAAAATAATATTTTTTATTTTTTAAAATTATTTTTTAATATCATCATATTAAAAAAAAATATAACAAGTAAAAATTTTAAATTTTTTAAAAATATATTGACATCACAAAAACAAATATTATTATATAGCTCGACAAATGTTGTTGTTGGTTACCATTTTCATGTGGTAATGTCATTAGCCAGGAATTATTTTCAGGTTAAAAATAGAAAAAAAAAACTTGGAGGATGAAAAGTTGAAGTTTAACTATTTTTAACCTTAAAATTTAAATTTTACTAATTTTATGGGAACATATTATAATTATTATTATTTTCAAGAACCGGGAGCCACCATCCCTCTCTCCACCACTCAGATTAACTTTCATGATAGCAATCAGATATTTATCAAATTGGTGATGGGAATACGATTGTAATAACTTTTTAAAGGATTTTTTATGTTAAAATATATTAAAATTATAATTTTTAAAAATTATTTTTAGTATCATCATATTAAAATAATTTAAGATTGCATTCTAGGGCTTGGCCTAGCGGTGGAAGGAGCTTGTCTCTTTCCATTGCACCTGGGTTCGAGCCCTGGCGTGCACGCCTGTCACCCCCGCAGTGCCTTACATGCCTACTGGGTTTGCAGGGTATTCAGTGGGTCGTGGGGATTAGTCGTGGTGCGCGCAAACTGGCCCGGACACCCCATGTAAATCAAAAAAAAAAAAAATTTAAGATTATAAAAAATATATTAATTTAACGTAAAAAAATAATTTTTTAAATTTTTTTCAAAAATATTTTTAAAACACAATATTAAAGACTTCTTAAAAAGTATATGATGTTTGTTTCTGTATTTTAAAAATATTTATTTTTATTTAAAATTGATGTTTTTAAGATTTTTTAATTATTTTAATATATTAATATCAAAAATAGTTTTTAAATAAAAATAATTTTAAAAAACAATTAACAACACACTATTAGCGGTTTTCTTCGGGGGTGGACCGGCGCTAGGACATGGAAGTAAGCTACAGCCGAGCTATCATGAAATTTTTAGAAAAAGAAAAAACAGTAAATGCAATCATTTTGACGACCCATATTCTTCCCTCAAAGTATATGATATCAGCAGCCTACCTTGCAAGCAATCCACTCAACGGTATGAAGAGAGGAATTATCCACAACAACTTGAAGTCACCATGACTTCATCACTGAATATGAAATAACAATAATGAATTTTACGTAAAAGTCTTCTCATTCCCGTAACAAAATTTACTGGAGCATGAGCACTGTTTATCTTTCGGTAACAAAAAATGAGCTCACCTAATCAGAGTGGAAAGAAAGAAAAACCCAATCATCATTACGCCCCTACCACTCCATTTGTCCACTCCTCCTCCTCCTCCTCATCATCACCTGCTCTCTCTGTTTACCGTGTGAGTTATCATGAAATCATATCTACTGCTTCTCTTCACAATCTGTACGTTTCTGCTGTATTCATCAGCTGAATGGGATGACAATCTCACCTATGTGTGGCCTTTGCCGGCGAAATTCAGTTCTGGAAATAGCACTCTCTCCGTTGACCCGGAACTGTCGCTAGTTCTTGGTGGCAAAGGAGGGGATTCGAGTATTATTAAAGATGGGTTTGGTAGATATAAAAAGATTATATTCAAGCATAGCAGCAAGAGTTACTCTGTTAATAAAAGATTGGTTTTTGATATTGGGGTTTTGAAGATTGTTGTTCTTTCTGATAATGAGGAGGTAAGTTTGAGACTTTTTGATGTCTGGGACTGTTTGGGAAATGGGTTTTGGGTATATGAAAGATCGAGTGATAAAACTGAGATTTTCTCTCTTTTTATGATTATCATCATCATCATCATGGGGACTGATTGATAATTTGGGGTTTTTTTTTTTGTTGTTGTTTTGGGGTTGTTGCAGCTTCAACTTGGAGTGGACGAGAGTTATTTGTTGCTTGTGGAAAAGAGAAATGGGCAGTCTATTATCGGGGAAGCGTATATTGAGGTAAAGTTTCAATTTTGAGATTTCAGAGAAGTTGTTTTTGTGAGTCGTTGGAGATCCAGGTGATTTATTCGATTGTTTCCTGAAGAAGAGGACACTGTTTTGTTTTACTGTCGTTGGGTAGAATGTAATTAAAAGAAAGGAGATGACTTTTTTCTACCAAATGTAGTGTACATGTGGTGTGGGGATTAATTCTCAAGTCCAGCAACTTCATTACTGAATGCAAAGTTACTAATGTACGATCATATTTTCTGGATGGTTATGTCTTTGTTCTAGTGATGTTGATATTCTTGTTATTGTTGTTGCAGGCAAATACTGTGTATGGTGCATTGCGAGGGTTGGAGGTATGTGTGATTACTTTGTTCTAGTGATTCGTTAAATCTAAATTATTGAATTGAAATTGAATGAACATGATTTAGTGCATGATAAAAAATGATAACAACTTAATTTCTTATTGTTTTGTTTTTGTTTTTTCATCTAATCCAAATAATTGAATTCAAAACCAATGGTTAGTTTTGGAACATGAGAGCATCCAAATTGAAGCAGATAGAGATTGGCTACATTTTTTACTTCAATTCATCCACACACAGATTGAATGCATGGTCATTAAGAATAAACACCACAAATAGGTCAAATTCTCTGTTTACTTTTACTCTTGTTGTGCTTGCCTTGACCTATGAAAACATCTTTGCCATTACTAAAAAAATCCGGCGTTGAATTTTTGCCATCATGAGTTCATCTTTATTGCATGGTTACTTGTGATAGTCTATGAAGCTGCATGCTTGTGATTTCATTGATGTAAATATTGAACTAACTGCTCGAAAAGAATGATGAGTGTATGAGTGGTTGGAGTTGTGTATGATAACCATCCCTTTCATTTTCTTTGCTGTGATCTTTCAGACGTTCAGCCAACTTTGTGCATTTGATTATGAAACTAAAGCAGTGCAAATATACAGAGCCCCATGGTACATTCAAGACAAACCGAGATTTGCATACCGTGGGCTTTTGCTTGGTGAGATGCATTTCTTTTGTTGAGGGAGATAGCAATTTGCAAACTCTTTACCGAAAATAATTTTTTTATTAAAATGTTTATTAGTTCCCTTCTTAAATACACTCTTGCAGACACATCAAGGCACTACCTACCAATTGGTGTCATTAAGCAGATAATCGAATCAATGTCATATGCTAAAATTGTAAGTAATGTTGTTGTTTGAGAGCTTTGTATTCCACAACTGGAATTCATTCACGCACACACTTCTGCATTTGTATTCCACAACTGGAATTCATTAAGGCACGCACTTGTACATTACCATTCTTTTCTCCTTTTATTATTTTGTCATTATCTGATATTGGATATTACATTCAGTAGAATGTCCTCCATTGGCACATTATAGATGAGGAGTCATTTCCTTTAGAAGTACCTTCCTATCCAAATTTATGGAAAGGTTCATATACAAAATGGGAACGATACACAGTTGAAGATGCATATGAAATTGTGAAGTAAGATTCCTATTGCTCATTCAATAACTTTCTTATTTAAGTATATAGCTTATATAAATGGCGAGGGACTCAACTTTAATGGAATCCATAGAATGAATGGTTTAAGCAAACTAGAGTTTTATGACTTGAAAATTTTGGTTTTCAACAAAATAATGCATATTCATCTTTTTTTCTTTCCTAGAAAAAATAAATTCCCCAGCCTATGTCTGGGTCTTTATCATGTCTATTGAATGTTATGCTTCCTCAATCTGCCTGGACTAACATGTAATTCCTTTTTTTCTTTGTTTGTGTTTCCATGGAATAACATGAAGCTTTGCCAAAATGAGAGGTGAGTCTCATCATTTTATCTGTTGAAACTTTAGAGAGAATTTTTAGATCACATTTCAAAATTTGCAATTTTTTTATTCTTTTGTGATTGAATGTAACTACCAGAAAGCGTGACACAGTGAGTTTGATGGGAAAAACAAAGTGCAATTATTTCCTCAATAGGCCAATTCAGAAATTTTAGCTATAGCTTCTTTTGTGTATGCTTTTCTGACTATCTATGCATGGTTTATGGCAGGTATCAATGTCATGGCTGAAATAGACGTTCCTGGGCATGCAGAATCATGGTAAGGCAGTTCTTATCAAATTTTGTTTTCGACATTCTCTTTGTAAGAAATTTTCTTGGTTTAGCTCAGATTTGGCAAACATTTCTTAATCATATTTAATATGAGGGGTGTGATTCTTGCATCGCACCAATCTTTAATATAGTGATGTGTTTTTTTCTTATCCCTTGTAAAAGGAGAATGAAGAAAATGCTTAAGCTTTCAATTTCCCTTAGAATTTAATTGACTGGTTGTATTTTCTTGCTCTATCAAGTTCTCCATTTTAAAGCTCTAAACTTGTGGTTTATTTTTGCAGGGGAACTGGATATCCTGACCTTTGGCCTTCTCCTTCCTGTAGAGAGCCACTTGATGTTGCAAAAAATTTTACTTTTGACGTGATCTCTGGCATCATGACAGGTTAAGCTCCTTTTATTCCATTCTTTGCTTGTCGTCAAGTTCACTTTTTGCATCCCTGCAATTTTTTGTGTTTACATGAATCTTTAGCACCTTTTTTATTTGAGGAACACAGTCAGGACATGGATATCTATGCTTGAAGATTTATAAAGCAAATTAACTGGGTTTTAGCTCAGTTATATTTTCAGCAATCCAGTTCATGGCAGTTATAGTAATCTCTGTTGGATTTTCTTGGCTTTGAGCTGAACCAGTAAAATGTTTTATGTTAATTGAAAATGAAATTAGTTAATCGTTTGAGCATATGCATTCCTTCTCTTTCAATTGTTGACCCATGCTTCTTCTTTTTTACAGACTTGAGAAAAATTTTCCCCTTCGGGCTCTTTCACTTGGGCGGTGATGAGGTTAACACAGGTCAGTACAAGTGGTTTTCTTATTGAAAGCTAAGATTTTGCAACCATTTAATTGATTAAAAAAACTACTCTCATGCAAAAAGCTTTCATAACTAGAGCAACAGGACTTTCAGTTTTCAAGAGGTGTTTGCTGCTGCCTCACCAGCAAGCAGATTACACAGCCTTTTCTGACTTTCTGATGTGTCATTTTAGGTCACATAGTTTTATGGAATTCTAATCGAAACAAGTTGTTTGTGTATTTGACTGATCTGGTCATGCTTAGGCACTTGATACTGAAGTGGACAAAAGAAAGATACAGAGGGAGGGGAAAGAAGAGGAATTGAAACTTAAATGGAACAAAAAACTCTGAAGTCCATTATATATTATTCATATGTTATCCCTATGAAGTGACTAAATTGACATCAGATAATAATCTTGATAAAGAAACCCCTCCTCTGACATTCAAATGAAAACTTACAATCTCTAATGTCATTGGAAATTGCATAATAACTGATTTGTCTGAAACTCTCATTTTTTATTTTTAGTGTTAAGAGTTCTCCTACTTTGATAAAGAAGCAGCCATTAACTTCACTGGCCAGAGCTTGAGAGAGTCATGCACAAGATATTATTCGGCTCATTACCAATAAGCTTCAATTTCGAAAAACCATTTATTACTGATATAAATAGCTTATATTTGCTTTAGAAATATGCTGAATTTGGCTTCTAACTGCTCACACTGTGTGCACTTCTCAATTTTCATGCTTATGGTGTTTAGTGGATGCTAAATGGTTCAATATCTGACAGATTGCTGGAAATCTACATCGCATGTGAAACAATGGTACATTCTTGAACTCATTTGCGTTATCATCTTCTTCACTTTTTAGGTGACTATGTATGGTTCCAAACTAACCTGCTAAAGTGAGCATGTAAATATCTTGCTAGAGTATAGCTTGAAGAACATGGATAGAAAACCTTTACAATTTACCTTAAAGGTGGCATTATTCGACAATTCTCATGCGAACTATTAGTAGTTAAGTTTCTGATGTGAGCACATATTACTTTATTTATCTCTGGTGTAGGAAGTTTGTAGGCAAAAATATTTGTACTTCCTATTTTTGCAGTCTGATGTCTTTCCAGCATTTTGCCTACACCTTATACTTCAGGGGAGTGTCATACAGTCTTTGTGGCTCTTTGTCGGTAGAAATAAATGGAAAGTACAAAAATTTAAACAAACAATGACGGGAGTTGTAAACGATCAGTTGAAGTCCAATACAGCGAGTCCTAGACACTCTCTACTTGTTACTTACCTACTGTACATGAAAAGTTTCTCATATGAGGCGAAAACGCTTGTTCTGGAAGTTGGTTTGTTTTCATGTTGCATCATGCTGACAGGCGTTTATAGCATATTTGTTTTCAAAGTCAGGTTTCTTTCTTTCTTTCTTTTCAGTTTTCGATATCCATCTATTCCAGAAACTTGAAGTCGCAGGGTCTTCAGCTTAACTGATTTACATAAAAGATGAAAATAATAATCAAAGTGATTTGTTCTTCTCTGCATTTCAAAATATTTTATGTTTAATTGTATCCTATAAATGTGCTTTGATGCGTACTTAGTTTCTGGGTGATCTTAATATATCATGATTGTCATGTTTACATATTGGAATCATCCAAGTGCCGGGTATTGAGGCAGGGGACCTGTCAGTAAGTTTTCGTATAGGTATATCATATGGTCGTTCCTCCATTTATCTGTTATCTGATTGAATGTTTCCTGTCCTTATTTAAGCGTGAAAATTATTTGGCTTCTAAGTTATACGTTTATTCAAATGTTCATCAATCTAACTGCAGGCTTCTTGATCACAACATGACAACCAAGGATGCATATCAATATTTTGTATTGAGAGCTCAAGAAATAGCAATTTCAAAAGGTTGGACCCCGGTCAACTGGTATGTTTTGTATCTGCATCGTATTAAATTATTCCAAACACTTCAAAATTGATTTTGCTCTTGTATTTTCCTGTCTTCAGATGTATCGTGACAAGATGACCTGTTGAAATAGACTTCCTGTCCATTTCGTTTGTTCCTCAAATTAGAGATTTTAAGCTCTATAGACATGACAGATCTTTATTTTATTATCACAGGGAAGAAACATTCAATACATTTGCATCAAACCTTAATCCAAGGACTATAGTGCATAACTGGTGCGTTTATGTTCCTCCATACTTCCATTTTAGTATCATTCCAGTATAACAATATCGATCTTTCAATAATGAACTCTTCTTTCTGCTGCTGCAGGTTGGGTGGTGGGGTTTGTGCAAAGGCTGTTGCAAAAGGTTTCAGATGCATTTTCAGCAATCAGGGATTTTGGTATCTGGACCATCTAGATGTCCCTTGGTATGAAGTTTACAAAGCCGAGCCACTTGAAGGAATAAATGATACTTCTATGCAAGAGCTAGTGCTTGGAGGAGAAGTTTGCATGTGGTCCGAGACAGCTGATACCTCAGTTGTTCAGCAAACAATATGGCCTCGGGCAGCAGCAGCAGCAGGTATGCCTATAGTCAAATACATCATCATTAGGAGTGGTTGCGAAAAAATGAAGTTAATTTTGGAGTTTTTCAACATATTTTCACTAGCTTCTAATTAAGATGCAGACAATTCAGCCTGCATTTAAAATTTACAGTAGATGTCCTCTTGTCGATGTGAAAGAATAGAAGGTGCTTATTTGTCAACTGAAAAGCCTTTTCCCCACCCTTAAGAGCACATTAATGGAGGGAGTTTTAATAAATTAGTGATCTTTCGGAGATCATTGAAAGTTTCTGGTCACTTGAATCACTTCATTGTGGCTATATGCAGTTTTTGACATGAGTTAATGGTTTGAAAACAAGCGTCAGTTTGTTGCTTGTACGGGATCATTTTTTTGGTAGGATGATCTGTAATATCATTTGTGTCCGAGAGAAACAACTTGGTTTTGCATGGATTTGAATTATAATTTGCAGAAATATATCTTATATACTTGTTTTGTGCTCTTACACGTTTTTTTTGTCCATTTTATCTTATCTATAGAGCGCTTGTGGAGCAACAGAGAGACCATATCCTCAGGAAATATTACCTTAACTGCGTTACCTCGCTTACATTACTTCAGATGCCTATTGAATAGACGCGGGGTTCAGGCTGCTCCTGTCACAAACTACTATGCGAGACAACCTCCAAGTGGTCCAGGGTCATGCTATGATCAATAATTATATTCTTCTCAGATTAGGTAATTTCACATGTCTTGAAGCTTCATTTCCGAGTTTTTGTACATAAACACAATGATTTCAGCTGTCTGGTTTCTTCTAGTGTTTGCATAATAAGTTAACAGGGGTTAATTTGATGTGGTATGTTGATGGCTTGCATGAAAAAGTTAAAATCACTTGAGTTTGTGAGACGAAACGAATCTCATGTTAAGGCCATCATACTGTGGCCATGTTGTTATAGTTTACCATTTGGATTTATGAATTTGATCAAGTTCCTGCAGTACTTTTACTTTCCGTTTATTCCTGAGAATGTCTATCTGAAGCCAATAACCTTCCGCAGGCGTCTATTCATCTTCAATGATTATGGATTTTCCTGCAAATATTGCCTAGAATGTGGTTGGCGTTTTACAGGGCAGCCCATCCCCTCTGCAAGCATTGTGGGTCGTTGTCATTTGCAATTGACTTCTTGCATAGTCTTGTAGCAAGTTTTTCATATGAAAGGAATTTTTCCCGCTTCGATCCCCACTGATACTCGCAGAAATTTCAACTGAAACTAGGTTTGAGCTCCTGCAAGTTTCCTTGACCTCGTCAGTGAAAAATAAAAATGAAGAGAAACTTGGAAAATTGAAAAAATTTGAATTTTTTTAATTAATTTTAAATTAATATATTTTTAGTGCTTTTAAATTATTTTTATGTGTTGATGTTAAAAATAATTTTTAAAACATAAATTTTTTTTTATTAACGTGTGTATTTTGATATAAAAAACTGTTTATAAAACACATATAACTACATTTCTAAATAAGTCTAATTATTCCATAAAAATTGAAAGATTCGCAACGGCTCTTCTTACAAAAATGAACGACCTCTTATCATTCAATTTGTCATTAATTCTTAATTTGATTTCCACCCGCTGGCATCAAATTCTTGCTTACATTTTGTTGACCACGGCTCTTAAACTGTGAGGTTCCGAAGGAAAATCCAGGTTTATGGATCTCCTCCTAGATTAGAAATCAAAGCACAGGGCTTTGAGAACAACTTGATTCAGCTAAACCACAAGTGATGGGCATGAAGTATCACTGTTGCCTAAACCGAACCACACGTCTCTAGCTTTCATCCTTGTCCATGTTCAACAGCCATCTTCCCTGCTGCACGGGGAAATGATTGAACTTCCAAAGTAGCTTGCATGATCTTGAAACAGCACTACCGGGTCCTACCATTTTGTTACATGATGATTTCAGGAGAAACCCCATAAGTGAGATATTTTTCTCCTCTGATGTGTGACCCATGAGTCTTTTCTTTCCGCATAATGTACCAGGTGTTGTTTTCACGTAACAGTGGAGAAATATGCTCATGAGTCGGTAAAGCTGATCTCATTTACCAAATTTTCCTTTTTTCATGCGTGTTTGGTTTCCTTTTATTCCCAATTCTCCACCGAGGCCTTGCACTCCTCTTCTGATTGGCCCTTTGTGAGCTGGTTCTTATTCGATTATCTGGCTCGAAGATTTGAGTACTTTTCTAGTCAAGAATTATGAGAGTGCAACCTTTTTAAAGCAGTTCTACATCCCCAAGTCATTGCAGTGCATAGAAATAGTGCAGCTGAGCATATGCTGCAATATTTGGTCTTTTGCTTACTCTCTCTGGGAAGGTACAAAGGGCTCCAAAAACATACCACTCCCAGATAAGTAACCGCTAATGAGGTTAGTAAATTTGCTCTCAACGATTTGTTTTTGTGTTTAAAATTGTATTTTGGTGGCTTTTCAAAATGTAGATTTAATTTGAAAAGGCATTAAATTGATATTTTTTTTAGTTTTTTTTAATGATTTTAATACATTATAATGCAAAAAAAAAAATCAACTAAAAAAATATTTTATACCATAATTTCAAACCCACTGAAAAACACTAGAGATTTCTTGTAAAAGTATCCAAAAGAATCTTCATGACCCATTTGACCCGTTTAGGAGAAGTCTTGGTAGTTTGGTTATGAATTGATTTAAATGCTTTGCTAGAGAATTAATGTGCAGAAGAAACAAAAGAGTGATATAAATAAGACAATTATACGAAAGAAAAAGAAATTGAGAGGATCATATTATAAACAATAATTTGGAAAGATAATATAAATAAAATGGGGTGTCGTTTTAGGTGGGGAAGTCTGTTTTCTTCCTCGACTGTCCAAGTTTGAAACCTTCAAATTCATAGCTGAAAAACCTTATTAAATTTCTCGAAACGTATATACTATAAATGTTATGTAATTAATATCGTCTGAAAAAATCGTTTGAGAATATCTTCCTAGTACAAAATTAGGAAGACCCCGTTAACATTCCCCCAGTAAAAAAAAAAACAAAAAAACATACTTTCTTGTAAGAATCAACAATACAAGCTATTTTTTATTTAGAAGAGCATTAAATTTATTTATTTATTAATAATTTTAGTGATTAAAATAAGAATATTAATTTAAAATATTTTCAATTATAAAACAAATTGAAAAATACCATACACCGGCGACAGCAACAACTTCTGAAACGTCTCCTCGTGACATTCATTACTTCCCTTCTGTCCATGCATTGATAAGGCACATTTATTGTGGATGCATATTTTGTTTTTCTAACCACTCTCCTTTTTCCCCAGGTCGCAGCCATTGTCGTGGCCAAATTAAGTGGTCAAACTAACTCTTAAAGCCCGTATACCATCTATCACGTGGAAGAAAGTTGGGTCCTGTACCGGATTAATTCCTTTTTTTTTTGAAAAAATTTGAATTTTTTTATTTTTTTCAATACTTTAAATTAATATTTTTTTGATATTTTTAAATTATTTTAATACATTAATGTTAAAATTATTTTTAAAAACATAAAAAATATTATTTTGATATATTTTAAAAAAAAAACATTTTAAAAAACAACCACACTACCAAATACACTCTAATAAATTTTAAATCTTAAGAGGTATAGTTTAACTCATTAGGTTTTAAGTTTGTTTTTCAGAAGTCATCAATTTAAGTACTAAACACAAGAACAACTGAAAACTTATATGGTTATTCATTTTAAGGTCTCGAGAAATTAACTAGTTTAAGTACTAAGCACAAAAACAACTAAAAGTTTATATGGTTATTAATTTTAAGATTTTGAGAAATTAGTCAAGGTAAATGTAAGTTAGATTGGACACTCATAATTACTAAAAAAAAAAATTAAGAGTAGGTTTAGTAATGAAATTCAAATTGCATTACTCTAATTTTTTTAAAAAAATATTTTTATATATATTTAAATTGTTTTAATATTCTAGTATTGAAAATAATTTTAAAATATAAAAAATATTATTTTAACATATTTATACGTAAAGATATTTTTCAACCAAATCATTATCACTTCATTAAATACACCCTAATAATGACAAAAATAGAGATGTTGAATAGTGAATAGGATATGTGATTATTATTGCTCATCTCATCTAGTATCTAACATTTGACTTGTTGTTATTTTAGATATGGCGTGGCGGTCACTGTTTATCTCATCTCATCTCACACTTGCTGTTTATTATCAAAAGATTTTGCAAGAGCCCCTCCTTTATGATTTTTTTTTTGGTTAATATAGATGTTTGAGTTAGTTTTTACTCAACCTTACTCTCTTAAAAGTCCTGAAATTAACAACTATGTAAACCTTTAGTGATTATCACATTAGCAATCATATGACTTGAACTTAAAACCATAAGGAGAGCAAGTCCCCTGGTTTCAAACTATTATTATTGGGCCGCCTACTAGATGATTACTCTATGATTTTCACAAGCTTTGATGTTGCTATTGTATTCCTGTAGTACTTATTACGAGCTTAGATTGCTTTAATTAATTGATTGATTTTATGGTTTTTATGATTTGAAAAATAATATAAATTGTATCTTGAAATTTCACTTAACAATTTAAGTTTTTCAATTAAAATAATTCTTTCACATATTATCAAAATCTAAATAACTAAACAATCATGAATTTAAACATCATCACATTTATTTTCTCTTTTATTTAATAATATAAAATGGTGTAAATTTATACAAGTTAATAAAATACATTAAAAAATATTATAAATTATATTTTAAGATTTTATACAGAGATAAAATATACTTGTTATGACTTTCATGACTCTTTTGGAGTAATCAATTTATGAGATAACTGAAGTATTGCCTTGAAAAAGGATATAATTTCAAACATAATTGGGTTTGATTTTTATTTTTTTTATGGTTTTGACACGTAAGAGTTTTAGGTGTAGAAGAGCTTTTCAACCATTAATAAAGCCATGATTTTATGATTTTTTTTATTATTAATATAGATTTTCAGGCCAGTATACTTGCATCTTGATTAATTCCATGAACTCTAAAATTAACGATTATATAAGTCTCCAGTGATCATTATATTAGCAACCACAAGACTTGAACTTGAAACAAGAAAAACAAATTTCTTAATCTCAAGTTCTTACCACTAGACCATCTACTAGATGATTATTATGATTAATTTTTTAAAATTTTAATTGAGTTATGAAATTAGTCTTCATTTTCTTGCTCGAAGATCAAGTTTTTATTTTCTAAAGTCCTACTCTCATTTATGAGAATAGGTGTTAGCTTCACTTTTCTTCCTTGAGTTTTCCAAAGGCAGCAAGCTCAAAGGGTCACGTGTTTCTTAAGATAGAAAACTAGTAAATTCTTATTGATTGTCTATTTTAGACCACCTACTAGATGATTGTTATGATTAATTTTTTAAAATTTTAATCGAATTATGAAATTAGTCTTCATTTTCTTGCTTGGAGATCAAGTTTTTATTTCTTAAAGTCCTACTCTCATCTACAAGAATGGGTGTTAGCTTCACTTTTTTTCCTTGGGTTTTTCAAAGGTAACAAACTCAAAGGATTATGTGTTTGTTTACATAGAAAACTAGTAAATTTTTATTGGTTGTCTATTTATATTGCTTTCTATTTTTCATGTTTTCTTAAACTAATTTTTATCTTTATTATTAATTTGAAAAGAAAGTACTCATAAATGATACTAGGAAAAAAAATTTATACATTCAAAGGAAATGAATAAATAAAAATGAGTGGATTAATTCTTCATTCAATCTATACGATCATTATTCAATAGTTAAGATTTCATGGACCACTCTATAAACCTGGAAAGAGAATTTTAGTTTCATGTATCTTATGGATATATTGCCAAAAAATAAATAAATACAGGGACTGGGTTGGAATTTTGTTTGTGGTGAAATTAGGTTTGGATTTTATAATTTTTAAGATTTCTTTTTCTTGAATTTTATATATGGAAATGATGAAAGAACATTTTTTATATGTTAAATTTACATACAAATTTATATGTCAGTAAATAATTAATAATTAATAAAAAAACATGGCATATGTTTGTATGGAAATTTTATATTAAATCTTTGTTTGCATGGCATTACTTGTAAATATATTACATGCATGATTAACCAATGATAATTAGTTTAAGTGGTTCAACACTTGTTTTTTTAAAATAAAGTTTTGAATTTGAACCCTGTGCACGAAGTATATCATCACTTAGAAAGTTTTATTTCTTAGTGGACTGATCTAATTCGACCGAACTAGTTAGAATCCAGTGAATTTTTAAATATTATTGTTTATATATATATATGTTACATGTATATTATTATTATTATTTATTAATATGAATGTCTAGGTCAGTTTCAACGTAACTCAATTAATTTTATAGATTTTGAAGTTAACAATTATTTAAATCTTCAATAATCCTAAAATTTATAAAACTCGAATTAATAATCTCTAAAAAATAAATCTAAAATCTAAAAAAATAAATTACACTCTTCAAACTAAATTTACATGCACATTATTATTATTAATATTATTATTATTAGAGATGGGGATTGTCACAAACTAGCTTTTTTTTGCCTAAAAAAAGGCGAGTGGGAACTTGAAATGGAATGGGCCACGGTGCATTTGCTATGGGAGCATGATGATGTGTTTTATGATACTGCCATCCTTATAGCCAAAGGCTACCAAAAGCTTTGACCACCCAACACAATTGCTCCCTTTTGAATTCCAAGAAATGAGGGGAAAGTTCGTGAGTTTTATTATGATACTGCCATCCTTGGAGCCAAAGGCTACTAAAAGTGTTGACCAGGGAACCCCCCCCGGCTCTTTCTTGAACTTTAAGAGGAGAAGGAAAGGGACAGTAGATTACTCACAGGATATGGCATGATTATGGTTCGCTAACTACACCATTTATAGTTTCGTTAATCTCGTTCGTTATGGTTTTTTTTTTTCCATACTATTCTCGATACAGTAATTAGAGAGACATCATTATAAAATTTGGATAATGATGTTTTAAATTCACGAAAGATTTAACATAATATCAAAAGATATTTTTTTTTACTAATTATCATCTCGTAAAATATTATTTATTTTATTAATATTTTTTTATTTTAATTATATTTAATATTTAATTAATTAAAAATTAAATTTTATAATTTACTTCGATTTAACATATATAGGATTCAGTGGCTCAATTCTTTTTTTTTTAATTTTATCTTCGTCTTTCAATACTGACATGTTAAAAATTAATTTTTATAATTTAATTTAATTTATTTTTTAAAGGTTGTCCAAGACTCGTGAACAAGATTGTGAGTTTAGCGAGTTAATTTTAGTTGGTTTATTTTTTTCTTTTACTTTTATCATTCAATATTTTATTGATTATAATTATTCTTCTTGATTTATTTTTATTTGTTTTTCATGAGAATATCTCAGTCTCATGAATCAAGTCATGAGTTTATCGAGTTAACTCGTGTTTCTTTTAATCTTGTTTTTAGATTGAATTTTTTTTTAATTTCATTTATTAATATCAAGTTAATAATTTATTTTCTATATAATTACCTTAACCTCATAACCAAAGTCACGAGTTTCCTTGGTTAACTAGGATTGAACCAAGTTATTTTTTTGTTCTTTTCACGAGATTATCCTAGTATCATGATTCATGTCATGACTTTAATAAATTAACTTCTGTTGACTCAAATTATTTTTTAATGATTTTTTATTTGTTTTTCAATTTAATTCTTTAATTTTAGTTGATTGTAAATTGAGTTTTATAATTTATTTTATATAATAATATCTCTTATCCGAGTTATGAATTTAATAGATTAAACTCGATTTAATCTAATATATTGTTGTTTTAATATTAATAAAATTCACCTTTAATTGTTTTTATCAAATTATATTTTTACTAATAATTTTAGTTATATTTAAACCTACTAGATCAAGTGAATTTAACCCTGCATAATTAAAAAAAAATACTAGAAAAAACATTAACACCTAAATAATTTTTTCATGTTAGAAAAATTTAACCATAACCACAAGATTGCTCTGAACAATAATTCAGTGATAAACTATACAAGTACTCAAGAATTCCTTACCATTACATGAACAATTATTATTATTTATTATTCTTTAAATCAAATTAATCACCTAAGAAAAATACTATTCATTCTAAAGTATTCACCATGGGTAATTTTTCAAATATCAACAGTTATCTGAAATGAAAAGAGGCATGGTCAGGATATTATAACCATACTCCCAAACAAGCTGTAAGCCTGTAATACTACTGTGGCTGGCCGCTGAGTTTGGTTTTGTCATATTGTGGAAAAAAGAAGAAGACGAAGAGGTAAAAGAGTAGGAAGAAATGTTAATGGCTGTCTTCTCTCTCTTTCGAAATCAAATCACTAGTCAAATGAAGAAACATAGTCACAACTGAAAACAAAAAAGAAAAATAAGAAGACTGTTTCTTTGCCCTCCTTCTCTTCCATCCACTTCCACTCCATGCCCTGTTGCCTCCTCAATCTCCTCCCTTTCCTCATAAATCTACATGTCTTCACCTTCATATCTCACACTGTAGGTCTCAAATCTAATCTCCCCCTTTATATTTCCGTGGTTTTGCATTCAAGTAAGTGAAAAAACACTAGATTTTATTTTTTTGGTTTTAATCCTTGTTTTCCGAGCATACAACCTGGGCTTGCAAATTTAATCTGGGTGTTTTTTTGTTTCGAATTCGTGGGTTTTCTCTAGTTGTAAGTTCAAATCTTTGATTAGTGTTATGTTGTTTGTGTTATCGACTGGGTAGTTTGATGCAGATTTGATGTTAATTATTTGTCTGCAGTAACACTGTGTAACAGGACTCACACAGTTTGATCTAGTTAACTCCACCATGTTTTCTCTTCAATTGAAGTAGAAAGTAATAGCAAGATAAAAGAAAGACAGGATATATTAAGGATTCCTTGGATTTACTGGGTTTGGTTTCAAATCCTAGGTCTCTATAACCTTCTGTTGAAGTATTGAGCGGGCATGGTGGACAAAGAAGACGCCTCTAATAATCCTCTGGCTCCATGCCAGCTTCCTTCTGCTGGTGGGTCCCGCAAGGTGTTCTGGCGTTCTGTGTCCTGGTCCTCATCCAGGACTGCCTCACAAAACCCTGGAACAGAAGAGAAAGATCGTGTTATAGATCCGAACGGGAATCCTTCTGGTAATAACAGCGGTAATGGGCAAAACCGGAGGTATCCTGCTCCGTTAACCCCACGGTCCCAACAGAACAGTAAAGCACGGTCTTGCTTGCCACCTTTGCAGCCGTTGTCGATTGCTCGGAGAAGTGTAGACGAGTGGCCACAAGCTAGTTCTGATGATGTGGGAGAGTGGCCCCAACCGCCAACACCTAGTGGGAACAAGAGTGGTGAAAGGTTGAAACTTGATTTGTCCTCGATTCAAAGGAACCCGGATAGGAATGTTGGGTTGGTGAAGAAGGATAGAATTGCTTTCTTTGGTAAGGAATGCTCAAAAGTTGCTGAACATGTGTATCTTGGTGGGGATGCTGTTGCTAGAGAGAGGGAAATTTTGAAGCAGAATGGGATTACCCATGTGTTAAATTGTGTGGGTTTTGTTTGTCCAGAGTATTTCAAGGCTGATTTTGTATATAGGACCCTGTGGTTGCAGGATAGTCCATCAGAGGATATAACAAGTATTCTATATGATGTTTTCGATTATTTTGAAGATGTCAGGGAACAGGGTGGGAGGGTTTTTGTTCATTGTTGCCAAGGGGTTTCACGGTCCACTTCATTGGTGATAGCGTATCTTATGTGGAGAGAGGGCCAGAGTTTTGATGATGCATTTCAATATGTGAAGGCAGCGAGAGGGATTGCAGATCCCAATATGGGTTTTGCTTGCCAGTTATTACAGTGCCAAAAGAGGGTTCATGCTTTCCCTCTTAGCCCTAGTTCTCTTTTGAGGATGTATAGAATCGCTCCACACTCACCCTATGACCCTTTGCATCTTGTACCAAGGATGCTGAATGATCCTTCACTATCTGCTCTGGATTCTAGAGGTGCCTTTATTGTTCATATACCTTCTTCAATATATGTCTGGATCGGTAAAAATTGCGAGGCTATCATGGAAAGGGATGCAAGAGGGGCGGTTTGCCAGATTGTTAGGTACGAAAGAGCTCTAGGACCAATAATAGTGGTTAAAGAAGGTGAAGAACCAGCTTACTTTTGGGATGCTTTCTCTTATTATTTACCTTTGATGGATAAATCTGCTAATGGAGGAGATAGTGGGGACTCCAGAACTAAGATTTTCCCTGGTGAGAGGAAAGTGGATGCATATAATGTTGATTTTGAGATTTTCCAAAAAGCCATCAAGGGGGGTTTTGTGCCTCCATTTGCGACATCAGAGAATGAACATGAAACCCATCTTCCTGCTAGAGAAAGCAGCTGGAGTGTGCTAAGGCGGAAGTTTGCCCCTGGTGACATGAAGGAGTTTGTCTCAGCACCGAAGATATTCCTTTCCAGGGTCTATTCAGACTCTATGATGATAGTGCACTCGCCATCACCCTCTTCATCTTCGCCATCATCATCTTCATCCTCTTCACCTCTGTTTCTCTCTCCAGACTCTATCTCTTCTGATTCGAGCTCTAGCTCAAAGTACTTTTCAGAATCCTCGCAAGATTCTCCTTCAGCAGCATCATGTTCTCTTCCGGTATCGTCAACCTTGTCTAATTTATCTAACTTGTCGCTCACATCTAAATCTTCTTCCCAACCATTATCGAACACTCCTAGATTTCATGGTGTCAGCATGTCCCAGCAATGTTCGATGGCAGCTTCCTCACCGTCCAAAAAATATTCAATTTCACTTGCTGAGCGCAGAGGTAGCTTGTCGAAGTCTTTGAAGCTGTCAACAGTGACTGATAATACAAGGGTGAGCAATACACCTCCAAGTTCTCTTGCCAGCCATGAAGAGGGTGCCAGGATAAACGAGAAAACCTTCTCTTGGTGTGATTCAGATAGTTTAGACATTGTTTTTGAGTCCAAGGATAATGTTAAAGAAGGTAGACATTCAATTCAACAGTGCATGCCGAACATATCTCTGGATAGAGTAGCTAGTTCTGACTTACAGCACAGTGAAGCCTCCATTGTAAATAATTTTGATGAACTGGGTAAACATTGCCATGTCGAAGAAGAATCAGGTCGTTCCATGTTGAATGGGATGGAGGAAAGTGTTGCTCTAAGTCATAACATAATGCAACCTTTGGTATGCCGCTGGCCCAGTTTAGAAAGGATTGCAGCATTGGGTACCAGTGATTTGGATCCTAAATCAGCCTTTGTCATTTTAGTGCCATCCAGAGTTATAGGCAGATGTGAGACTAGGATTCTATACTTTTGGGTAGGAAAATCTTTTTCTGATGAGAAAGGCTTGATTCAGTTAGATAGCGGCAGACTATTAGCAGATTCTGAACATATTTACTGGACTCAGGCTGGTCATGGTGTTCTAACTCAAATGCATCTTCCGAAGGATGTCACCGTTAAGGTATGAACTTATATTTTGAACCTCAGGCAGCATTACCTTTTGTTTGCAACTTTTGCAATGCCCTCTGATGTTTACTCTTTAGTTGTGAATTTGCCATCAAGATTCTCAAGTAAAATAGAATTGCTATTAAACTAAATCTTTTGTTGACAATCATCTTTCCTTTTTTTCTTCTGTGGTTGGTATAATCACTTGAAATTAGGTCACCTAAACATGAAAGTTGGTGATTAATATATGTAAGGGAAAGAACATGTCAGTAGTTCTTTCTAAGTATCCCATTGAGAAGCTGAAGTTGTTTAAATCTTGTCACTGGGACTGAGAAAGTGACGCAACCAAAGAATCTCATACAATTAGATCCTTTCTTTCCTTCCTTTTCCCTTCTGCCATGCCATTGGGGCTTATCCTATATTTTTTGTGTGCCTTGATGGGGCTTGGCCAAAATTTATTATTTATTTATCTTCTTGAATCCGAGAGAGTAGAACCATGCTCATAGTTTTGCATCATAATTGCTTGTTATTGACAGGTGGTCAAAGAAGATGAAGAACCAGCAGAATTTCTTGCGATGTTGAGTGCATTGTAATAACACTGGAAAATGGAGGGTTCTGTGATTCAGAAGTTTAAACCTTCTTCCAATTTCTTCAGCTGTGCTAATTTTCAACGAGTATTTAGGCATTAAATACAATTCTCGCAGCAAAACCAGTGAGGTAATTAATGACCTTCTGTGAACTCAAAACTAGCAAGTATCTATGATTTATTAAGTTTTATGTGGTTCTACACTAGGGATGTAGCTTTTAGGAGGCCTTTTCTGCCACACTGCAGACTGTTAGCTAATTTATGGCCATTTGTGACATCCAGTTGAAATAAGAACTTTGGGTTTTATGTGAGGCACAACAGTCCCTTGTTTACTTATAATGTAGTGTTTTGATCTGATATGTGTTTGTCTAGCCTGGGCATTTTCTGTTTTCTCTTGCACTTACTGGAAACTCAAATTTTGGGCAAATTAAGTTTGTTGCTTTGCTCATTGTTTAACAGCTAAACATACGTTTGCTTTTAGTGTTGATCATTGTGGAGTTTGCTTCAGTTTTGATAATCGCTAATTATACAGAGAGGATGCCTTTAATGTTGTAAACAGCAGTGAAGTAAAGCAACACATTAACAGTTAACCCCCACGTGGATACTTTAGAGAACCTTATGACGCTTAGGATGAATAAAATTTGCAGAATGGCTCAACTGCAGTTTGAGCCATTTCTTCAATTTCCTCTTTTCTCCTAGTGAAGATGGTTGTGGAATGCAATTGTGTCCACCACGAGGTCCTCCAGTGGAGAACTTGTGCAGTCCCTAATTTACTTTTAAATGGGATCAACAATTCTGCTGCAAGTGGAGGGAAATATTGGAATCCTAAACTTGAGCACACTGTACCTGAATCTGCATATTTTTGTTTCATGAGAAACGATCTGAGTTTCTTCTCTTTTCCTTCCTAGTCATTGTTTTCTCATACTGTTTGCAGGTGGCTGCTTTCTAAGCTTCTTTGTGGCTATTCTCCTGGTTGTACAGTGCTGAAACACCCCATAACAGAATCATTTTGTCCGCCAATTGAATGTTCTTGTAAATTCAAATATTACCGGAAACAAATTCCTGAAGGCTTTTTCAGGCAAATTATATACTTTGAAATTTCTCTTCTGAGGTTAATTTACTTTCCTACATGGATTTTTTTTTTGTTTAGATGGTAAGATATGATTCGTCCATGCTTGTTATGCTTGTTGAAATTAATTTTGATTGAGCTTCCTGGGGTGCCGGTTGTTAAAACTAGTCATCCTTCTTTTGCACCGACTGCTGGCACTCGGATCGGGCGAGCAGACGTATCTCATCCGGGCATCTGGAATAGAGGTTATGCAGGGTAAGTTGCTTGAAGGAGTAGCAATCATGGCCTTAATCAACCACATATTGCTTTTGCATTTGCATTGATAAATTATTGGTGTTGACCTGGCACCTCAGGAAATGCTGTTCTGATGAAAACTCTGTGGATAAGAAAAGCAAGCAAATAATTAAGCCATTGTCTTCGTAGTTATCTGATCATTTGTCAACAAAACTTACGACATTAATCTTGTGCAAGTTGATAAAGACCCATGATGAAGGTTCTCTTTGTTTCCTGATGGATTGATAGGGACTTTCATCTCATTTGTTCATTTAACCATCTTCTTTGCCATTACCCTAGGAGCTCGCAGAAAATCACCCGAACCAGTTCTCGTTAATATCACCTTGGTTTCTTCATTTGCCCGTGAACTTGTCATGCTTTCGCGGGAAAAAACAGAGAAATGAAAAGAAATACGAGCCTAACTCAAGACAGGCCATGATTTTTGCTGCGAAGGTCCATGTTTTGGACATGTGATGTGGCCTTTTTGATAGATAAAATGGACAAAAATCCAAAAATTGAAGGATGTTTCAGTCGGCAAAGTTGAATAAGATGGAACTTGACTCTGAGTTTCTCAATCATGAGAAAGGCACGCGGTATACTTACAGAAAGTACGAGGCACCATCAAGCATCGTCAAATTACAAAAAAATTAAAAATTAAAAATTAAAAGAGCTCAGCTATTTACCGTATATTGTTACAGAAAGTTAGGGGCCCTGTCAAGCATCTTCATAGGTTTACTTTTTTATTTATTTTATAAAAAAATTAACCCATCACACAGCATAACGCGGGTCACCCGATACTAATATCAATTGGAACGGTGGATAAACGAGATTCCCAAGAGATAAACGATGGATCCCAAATGCCGATTCCCGCCTGTCTTGTAGTGGTATGGTGTCATGATCATCACAACATGTTTTGCAGATTCGTATGGGCATGTGCAAAACTACCCACATGGAGTTTCATGCTATGATTCAGGTCTATTCATATTTTGGAGTGGTTATATAGTTGTAGGTCGAGCAGGTAAAGGGTTTTAAGAATGAGAAAATAATTTTCGATGGATATAAGAAACAGTTAGAAAGTTTCGTTGGATAGAAGAATTAGAAAAAAAATTAAAATAAATGTGCTTTAAGAATGAAAAATTAATTTAAGAATTAAAATGGAAATGAGAAATAAAAGTTGAGAACAAACTGTGTAAAAAATTGTTGGTGAAAACCTCGGTTAAAAATAAAAAAATAGTATCATAAAATCATAGTAAATATGTAAATAAAACAAATAATGAGAAAAATAAATCTATTTTAAAATAAGAAAATATTTTTGAGGATTTAATAAAATAACTTATATGGTTTTAGCAATGATTGAATAAAAAATTTTGATTTTTAATAAAAAAATATTTACTAATTAGTTTTACATTGTTAAATATAACTCTAAATTCAACCTTTGCATTGAACTAAAATTTTATAAAAGCCCTCTAATACATTGTTTTATTTTGAATTAAAATTTTAAGATAATTGAAGTTTTGAAAGGACATTTAAGAATATTAACAATAGTACAAAAAATAACATGTAAGCTTATTAATAATGTTTTTGTAAATAAAATGAAAAAATTTAAAATTCAGCCTTTTCTTTCCCTTTAAACCCCTGGTCAGTGCTGAAAATAAATAAATAAATAAAAGCTCCTCACTAAAACTCTAGAGAAAAACAAAGATTTAAGGCCAGACAAATAAAAGAGTTAATATTTTTTAACTTAAAAATTAAAGAAAGAATCAAGTAAGAAAAAAAAAAGTAAAAAGAGAAAACTCATGACTTACAAAAAAATAAAAATAAAAAATTTGACCGATTAATATTTAAAATTTATATCATTATTTGGTAAAATGTTATAAACTTGATTATATAAGTCTAAATAAAGATTTAAAAATTTTATATCAAATTCTTAAATTTTGATTCAATGTTTTTAAGTATTAAATTAAGAAAAAGTGAAATTGTTATATAAAATTCTTAAATTTTGAATCAATGTTTTTAAGTATTAGATTAAGAAAAGGTGAAATTGCGATATTATTGAGATGAAATATGATGTAAGTGACATGAAATAAAGCATAATAATTGAAAAGGAAAATTGAGTGATAATTCTTAAAAGTTCAAGAGCAAGAAGCGGCCATCCTAAACAAATGACAGCTGCACGCCACGCACTTAGCTTCTGCCATGTTCAGCACCGTCCATAAAAAAGGTTAATGGTCACCGTTGGATGTAGCCATAAGAAACAAACACTTTAGGACTAGAAATGAAAGGTCCCCCCTCTATGACATCTCCTTCCTTACTATTGGTAAACATGTAATAATGGCGGGGTCATGCACAATGCTACTTTACAAGTTTAGTTTCCTTTTCCTCAAAATTACTGTAAAAAAACATCTATTTTGTACGCAGGAAAACCTCGCAAACCCATGAAAGGTAAATAGAATATGTATGTTATAATTTTGTTTCTCAATATGATTTTTTTTAAATAAAAATAGTCAGGATAGGATATATTTTCAATAAATTGTGGTGCAGGGTCAACTAAATTGGTGTTGGGTCAGCAAAAAAATTAATCTGTAACCTATTTTTATTTAGTATATTCTGAACTATTTTTTTTAGTGAGCAACATCATTTTTTTTGGTAGATCAACATCGAGTTCTGTTAAAGAAAAACTAGAAAAAAGTACATGTAAAAACCACGTGATTTGCTTACTTAAAGAGTAAAGAATAATTAAATTGTTTTTTATAATAAATTAGATTGTTTTGAAAAAATAAATGAATGAAATTAAATAATGCAATAGCAAAAAATTTAAAGGACGAAAATAAACCAATTAGCCTTTTTACATAACAACAGTGTTGTGTCCGAAACCATAATTTAAAAACATACTTAGCATTGAAGTCTTCCTTTGGTGTTTGCTTGGCCTCGAAGTCTTCCAGGCGCTTCCATTAAACCCCCATGCACTGAAGCCTCCTGATAGAATCTTTTCCTCTCTATATATTAATACCTTCGCTTTCAAGCCGTCAACAAAAACAAAACCAACTTGTTAGTGATCATCAAAGTAGCTAACAATGGCAGCCTCCAAAATGAGCTTGAAGCTTCTTATTGATTCAAAACACAACAAAGTTGTCTTTGCTGAAGCAGGGAAAGACTTTGTCGATTTCCTCCTTAGCCTGCTTGCTCTGCCTGTGGGTACCGTCATTCGGCTCCTCACAAAATCAACCATGACTGGCTGCATAGCAAATCTTTACGGGAGCCTTGAAAAGCTGGATGAATCGTACCTGCAGCCTAACCAGAACAAGGATTCCATTTTGAAACCACCTATAACAACCCAGGTCACCAATCCAAGTTTCTTGCTTCCTGACACTAAAAAGCCTGAAGACCAGAAGTTTTACTATTGCTCAAGCCATCCAGGGTACATGTCAGATATTCACAACTCTGTTTGTAGTCATTGCAGGTCACAAGGCTTTGGTGATATTCGTTATATGAATCGAGAAGTAAATTTCGTGCGTACGAATGTCTCCGCCTCCACAAACACACCAGCTAGTGATCAGGCCGGAGGTTACGTGAAGGGCCTGGTCACTTACATGGTGGCAGGTGATTTGTCCGTCTCTCCAATGTCAATGGTGTCTGGTGTTGGTCTGCTAAACAAGTTCGATATCAAGGATTTTGGTGTGCTTGAGGAGAAAGTTGTTGAACTTGGGATCAATGAGGTACTGCTTGTTTTGAACTCTGTCTTGTATTGTTCGTTGTAGTTTTTGTTGTCGTCTAACGATAGTTTATTCCACGTCTATGCTGCTTTCTGTGTCCCTTGTTCTTTTATAAATTTCAGGGTCTTGAATTGTTGAAAGCTTCTCTTTTGTCGAAGGATGCTCTCACTGCTGTTTTCCTTCCAAAGCTGAATTAAGGACAGAGGTGGCGAGCCAGTATCGAATTAGAGAAAAAGGAGATGAAGCGTGTTCTTCAATTTCTAAATTTACTACCTCTGTGAGGATGTAATTAGATAATAAGTTGGAGAAATTTGATTTTGTTTTTGGACTGCAATGATGATCATTCATCTTCCTTTTGAATATGCTTGACGTTTTGTTTTGTTTTTTCTTTGTTGCTTTTGTCTTCTTTCATTTATCTTTCACTGTTGCATTATTTTGAGTTTTGTGAAATGAGAATACGATGGAATGATAGTTTCCCCTCCTCGTCTACATTTCTTTGTATTGTACGAAGTCAAAAATTTTATTATAAATCAGAAATGGTTATCTTAACTTGTTTGCTTTGCCTCAAGCACAAATTCCACCTTGGAAATCTGCGCGAGAGCCCAACGAAACTTACTCATAGACATCTAAATAAATATTCGATTCTAAAGCCTCACTTACAAACCAAGTGTCCAAAAAGCGTTTCTTGCTACCTTGCACCAGTGCAAAGACTCCACACCCGAAGCTTTACAGTCCTGGTCCATGCAAATGCCTATCTACGACAGATAGTCTTAACGCCATTTGTAATGTTTGCAGATGTTCAATGAATCGAGAAGTGAGGTTTCTGGTGCAAACAAAACCACCACGGCCTCCAAGCAAGTTAATTCAGATAAACCAGAGTACTGGTGGTTTTGTGAGGTTTCTGCTTGTTCGGCACTTACGGCTATATATGTTTACATCAAAACACTGTTTATTAAATATATTTGTATTGTTGGAGATCCCACTCGAGACTGATGCTGGAACTCGATTTCTTGAGAAGCAATTTGGATTTGTTTTCCGCGAGAGCGTGTTCTCCTCTCTCCTTCAACGACAAAGTAGATAATTAATCATTGCAAAAATTTCTCAAAACAACCTTAAAGCTCTCCATTGTTTAGTTCTGGAAAGATCCTGTCATTTCCTAAATTTTCATCTTTGTTTCCTTCTCTCATCTCTTACCAAACAGCAACGAAACCATTGTAGAAATTTTCCAAAACACCCCTCTCATCTCCATTACTCCTCCACTTCTCTTTTTTTTTTTTTTTCCGTTGCATTTCTTCCTTTAAACTGTAATGCAAAGGAAAGAGTGGAGAGTGAATGCATTCTTTATTGCTCACTTTGCAAAATAGTGAAGGATGTGTTCACCGATTAGTACAGATCTACATATATTAAATTAGATTTAATCTAATAAAATAAAAAAAATTAAAAATAATGAAATATTATATTTTATTTAAAAACTAATATTTAATATTATCCAATAACACTACATAATTATATTAAAAAGAGATCACGTAACGATGTAATATTTGTATAATTTAATCTCAATTTTAATTTTATTCATAATGATATTTTGTTTAATGTTGTTGCACACTCAGGAAGTCATGGAAGCTGTAGTTTTTATCGGATGAATTTTGTATGTGATGAAATTGTATATAATTTAATAAAATAATAAACAATATTTTATATAAAATATTGTTTATTTCATGATGTAATTGCAACTGTTAAATCTATAATATTTCTATTAAAAACCATCAATATTAACATGTATTTTTTAATTATTTTATTATCTCAATTTAAAAAATATTATTAAGTAAATACATTAAACTACTTTTTATTCAGCCTTAATTTCAGTCACAGTTTTAACCAAATATATATTTTACCAAACCAACCTTAATTAAAAATATTTTTTATAAAATAATTTTTTTCAAATTATAACTATAAAAAACTATCACAGTACTAAACATACTAATATATTAGCTAACTGATTTCTCATAGATTTAATAATAATAAAATACATAATAAAAAAAGTAATTTATCAACTGGAATAACATTGTGTTTAAAAATATTATAATGATTATTTTTTTAAAAGTTTTTTTTTATTTTTTTATTTTTTTTTAAATTATTTTAAAATTAACATATTAAAACAATATAAAAATTTAAACAAAAATAAATAAAAATAATTTCAGCGTGTTCGTTTCAAAAAAAATTGAAACCAGATGGATTAGTTATGGGGTTTAAAATCAAGCCCATTTAAAAAAAACTAATTTAAGCCCATTAACAACACCTCTCATCAGTACCCAGCCCAACCCATAACTAAGTAGGTTAAATTAGTAACTGTAGAAAATTATATAAGGCACCATCTCTCCATCTTTCTCCGCTTCGGAAAAACCCTAGTTCACAGCCGCAGCAATTAAGGTCTGTCATCTCATCTCTCATGTCTCTCCACCATCACTTTTATTTGGTGTTCTCTATAGAACCCTACGTGCCGGTTTTTATCATATCCAAAACTCTGCTTTTTATCCTGAAATGAAATCAAGTTGTTATAGATCTTGACATATTATACCCTTATGGTATTTTCTTTTATAAGGTTTCAGTTTATAGGGTTACTTTTTTTGATACTGAAGTTTTGGTTTTGGGTTTTTGTTATCAGGTTTAGTGGTGTCTGTGACGTGGTTGCTACAATGTCTCCGGCTAAAGGTACGTTTGTTTCTTACTCTCTTTTTGCTAACTGTTTTAATTTATATTCACACGTGTTAATCTGTGTGATAGTAGTGGCCTCTGTCTTTGTTGTGATTTTACGTTGTTCTTGGTTTATATTCGCTAATTAATTTTGATAGTTTTCTAGCTGTTCCCCTTTTGTTTTGAAACCATGTTGCTTGTTTGTTCGTTGTGAATTTATGGTTTGATGAAGGAATTGAGCTATGAGGTGCTGATTTTGTAATCTTTATATGGAAAGTTTTTGGTTATTTTACATCTCTTCTAGTCGAGGAATGTATTGATTGAGAAACTTATTGTCTATGCCATTACAGCTGGTGCATCCAGAAAGCCTGATCCAAAGGCACAAGCCCAGAAGGCTGCCAGGGCTGTGAAATCAGGGCCAACATTCAAGAAAACAAAGAAGATCCGGACAAAGGTTACATTTCACCGTCCCAGGACATTGAAGAAGGAGAGGAATCCCAAGTATCCTCGTATCAGTGCAACACCTAGAAATAAGCTGGACCACTATCAGATTCTGAAGTATCCACTTACTACTGAGTCTGCAATGAAAAAGATTGAAGACAACAATACCCTGGTGTTCATTGTTGACATTCGTGCAGACAAGAAGAAAATTAAAGATGCAGTTAAGAAGATGTACGACATTCAGACCAAGAAAGTGAATACTTTGATCAGGTAAATCTTAGTTACTTGAAACCAAGACGTTTTGACGTTTTACATTTATGGTAAGGTGACTGTTGCTGGTCTGATCCTGATGAATATTCTCGCCTCTTGTAACTGCTCAAAGAGGCAAGTTTTAGAATTGGTATCCTGTAATGTGACATGTAGTTGTACATTACATTACTCCATTCTTGTGAATTAGTAATTCTGACACCTCAAACATATAATTTGACTGGTGAATCATTTTATACAACTCCATACAGAATCCATGTTTCATGATTGATAATCTGCCAGGATCTTAACACTGCTCATCTCATCTTGCTTAATTTGATTTTGAAAGTGGCACTAACTATATCTATTTTAATGCAGGCCTGATGGAACTAAGAAGGCATACGTCAGGTTGACTCCTGATTATGATGCCTTAGATGTGGCAAACAAGATTGGGATCATATAAATCTGTGTTTTTGGTAGCTATTTGTTCCGATGAGCAAAGTGATGCCAAGCGTACTGTTGACAGTTTTGTTAGGAGCAGTGCAGTTTGTTAGGACTCCAATGTCATGTTTGTTTTTCTTTAATATATTTTGAGAACTATTTTTCTATTATACCTTTTGTTATGTTTGGCACCTTTGTTATGCTTTCATGAATGCGTGGTCTTTGGCCAGCACGGTTTGTTTTCAAGATTTATCGGAGTATGACACCTGACACAAATCAACATTTGCTTTGTCCAAATTTTGTGGCATAGAATCTCAAGGAAGGTTCTTTGAACTACTGCCTTTGAGGGAACTGCAAATTTAAGTTACTATCTCGGAGGTGATCATATTTATTCAGGGGCTTTTTTTTCTTCCTCGAAATGCACCTAACCCCATTGGGTTTGCAAAAGAAATTTCCGGTCCTCTCCCTCGCTCTTTTGAGATTGTCTTGGATTCCAATAGATAGAAAGTAGTGCGTTTTTCATTACGGTCTTGCATCATTAGAACGAAGAGAACAGCAATGCTTGCACCTGTAACATGTTCATGACATTGAAGAATAGTGAAGGGAAGTAAAGAGTTATTATTTTCGGTTTTTATCTAAAAAAATAACTAAAATAAAATTTTAAAAAACTGAAAATTTTAAACTGGAATCCATTTGGTTTAGTTTTTTTAAAAATTCATATTTAAACCTGTAAGGATTTTTTAACAATCTTCTTTATAGCTTCTCTAGCTTCCCACTTGTTCTTCCCAGCAAAACCTATAATTTAAAAGGCTGAATTACTCAACAAATAACAAATCTTAAATATATAACAACTACAAACAGATAAAATACAGCTTCCTACTTGTTATTCCTTACAAATCCTATAATTTCAAAAGTTCAATTACTCAACAAACAACAAATCTTAAATGTATAACAACCACAAACAGATAAAATATAGCAAAGAACTATTTTATTATTCTAAATCAATTTTTAGTAATCACAAACTTAGGTTGATTTTCAATAACCACAAAATATAGCTAAAAATTACAGCAGGAGTTGTTTCAATCTTATAAAAAAAGACCCAAAACCACGATGAGAGAAAACAAATATCAAAGCTTTGAAGATGACAAATATTGAAGCTTTAAAGATGAAGATTTGAAACATACATTAAACCAGTCTCTAGGTAGTTAGATTTGAAGATGAAGATTGAAACCTTGTTGAAGTTTTGTTAAACGACTAAACGCCTAAATTTGGCTATAAAGTTTTGCGAAGTGATGAAGAATTTATTTTTTATTAGATTGAGAGTGTGAAAAATTAAGATCTGAAAGTTTTAACTTATGAGGGCTACTGGATGCGGAAGAAGAGGGGATGCTAGGGTCAAAAGGCTTTTATAATACTTTTTTTTTAATTGAACAAGTTCGGTCCAATTTGGTTTTTTGATTTTAGATTTATCAAACCAAACTAATTAATTTTTAAAAAATCCTAATTGGTTTAATGATTTTTTTTTTATGGTTCGATTTTTTCAGTTATTTTTTTTTAGTTTTTTCAGTTTAGTTGTTTTTTTGGTTTTTTTAACCCACCCCTGAAAAAAAAGTTTATTTTCATATCAAGATCCATGGAACTTTGTATTTCAGATGTCCCTCTACAACAGAAAAGGGTGAACGAGAAGAAAGAAGGGAAATGGGGGGCTGCTCTACAACAGAAAAGGGTGAACGAGAAGAAAGAAGGGAAATGGGGGGCTGCTCTACAACAGAAAAGGGAAAAGGAGAAGAAAGAAGAAATAATGGAAATGGGGAGGAATACATGATGATAAGAAACGTGCCTCGTACAACTCTTAAGAGAGGGCTGTTCCTAAGCAGGAAAAGTGAAAAGTGAAAAGTGAAAACTGAACAACGACATCAAACATTGAAAATTTCGAAGGAATCAATGACCGTCTGCAATTTATCCTTCATCTTCTCCCACCTTCGTTCATTGGCTCCCGTTGTCAAAGTGTAGAATTTACCTGCCATGAAATTTCCAGGAACACAAGCACTGCTCAATTTCTTTTTTAAATGGCTGAAACATGTCTCATTAATCAGTGAAGCACGAGGGCTCTGTCTCAGTCCCTGAATCAATAATCCCACGCAATGAACTAATGATAATTATCTGGAATCAAATTTGTTTTCATGAAATCTTTCTGGAACGAAAGGAGTGAGCAAAAATAATGGGATGGGTGCCAAGATTACACAATCCATTTCTCAGTAAAATAGTAAAATATACATTACATACCATTGCCAATAGCGATTGCACTAAGAGCATGGCGCGTAAAATTTGGTGCCTGAGCAACGAACTCAAATGTGTAATAAATTTTCCCATCAGCACCGTGCTGCACCATAAACGCACAATAATATCATTCAACTGTTCTTTTATCAGCAAAACCTTAATTGTAAATTTACTTAAGCCTAAATTAAACGATCATCTGTTTAGCTACTCAAAGGGAGATACATTTGAATAGTACAAGGAACATTATACATAATTGAACTGCCCCAATTACTTGTAATGAAAACATGCTGCTAAACAGCGTTGAAATAGTAAAAGCATGTATGAGTTCTGGTAGAATCAAACTAGAAGACACAAGAAATCAAACCTCTTTTGCCTCAATTAGTTTTGTTTTCTGTGAAGGAGGGGCCAAAACCTTTTTTATCAATGTTTCAGCAACCTGAGATAAATGCACGGTGAGCATTAGCATCCTCCATCACTTGGAGATATGAGCTAAAATTATAAACTGGAGCAAGAGCATAAATGAGAAATAAGGTTCCCGCCTCTATAATAAAAAAAATTGGGTTGTAAAGTGTATATGGGAAACCTGTTGTGGAGGTCCAAAGTCTCGAATATCTTGTTTGACGGTGGGGATCACATTCACACTGATACTTTCTAATGGCTCGATGACATCTTTAAAGACCTTATCCTGTCCTTCGATGACAACTTCCTGCCACGGCCGACAAAGAAAATATGAAAAACCAATCTGAAAATGTTGTATCAAGTATTTGTTGCGTGTGGCTAGCAGTTCGATCAACTAAAGAGAAGAGTGCATGAGTTATGAACATGGGAAGGGGAACAGAGAATAAAAACTTTAGG
Source organism: Populus ilicifolia (assembly GCA_015708895.1). Lineage (NCBI taxonomy): Eukaryota > Viridiplantae > Streptophyta > Magnoliopsida > Malpighiales > Salicaceae > Populus > Populus ilicifolia. Next base: position 2,503,788 of record SRLM01000375.1, on the reverse strand, counting down.
AAACCATACCTGCCACCCAAATGGGTAGAGAAATGAGTATCCATCCTTCTTGTCCGTGACTAAAAGAAATCCCTTTTTAGTTTCTGCAGCAACTGAACCATATCAAGGGTGTCCTCTTAGGATATCAGCAAACATGGTGTTATAAGAAACTCACAAAGTTCATTCTAAATGAGTTTATTTCTATGCTAAACTGCATTAGCTGGCAAGAAAAACATCGAAAACATCCAAAAAATGGTTGCTTACATGATGGAGAAGTTTGATTAGCCATGGATACCCAAGGAGCAATGACACTCACTGCTATCAATTCACGTCTCCCAAATCTAACTGCATGAAATGAGAGTTCAATTAAACAAACCAAAACACAGAGAACGTTTCTTCGATACTGCTTCCTCGAACTTAAAGAAACATCTAAAAAGTATGGTTTTTCCCTTATATCCAGTAATCTAATAGTGGCTAAACATACATCACTCTTGTCTTGAAATTTTATTTTATTGGTGTGTGTGGACAACTGCATTCCTTTAATTGATATTTAGCAGGTCCAGATCAAATCAAGAAAATTTTGACAGAATAATTTATTTGTAATTATCACATAGAATTTAGCACAGTATTTCTCTCCTCGTAACCAAATTGCCAGAAGAGATTTTCACAGGAACAGCATTCCCCATAATTCCACTACAAGTTCAGCGATTTCCTTGTATAATGACATTCTAGTTTCATTTTTTTCAGTAACCGCTGAATTTCAAGCAAGAAATGCTCTAGCAAATCCATCAGAATCGCAACTCGCAGTAACTTTAACTAAGCCAGGTGCATAGACATTGTTCATTGTACAGAAATTTTAGCAAATAAATTGAAAAAAAAATGAAAAAGAAAAGAGAAGAAAACTCACCTTGAGAAAGAGAAGTTGAATGTGGTGATGATTGCTCGGCCCTAACAAGAAAAGAAAGGCCTCTTCTACAGAAAGACAACATTCCATGATTCTTTTGTGCTCCTCCGATCTGTACACATAAACGGGAAACCCATAATGTGACATCTGTTTTTCTAATGAAATTCAAACATTCACACCGACATGTATTGCTAATGTAGAGAGAGTCAGAGAAAGGGAGGACCTGAGGGAGAGAATATGGAGATAATGTATGATGAACTGAGGGTGAGTTTTGTAAAGAAGCCATTGCTGTTGTGTGTAAGAAAGGTGTCGAGAGAACAAGAGAGTCTCTTGTCCTCCGGTCTTCTAAGATTTGTTTTTTGTGGTGGAGATCTTATCTTCTTTCGAGCTCTCCCGCTGCTTATCCGTTATTAGTTTGCCTTTGGACTTTGGCGCGGGTGCTTACAGCCATCGGCCCACCTGTAAAGGTCGTTTCTTCGGAGTTGGGAATTGAGAGGAAAGGACTTTGTATGGGTAAATTTTGATTTTCCCCCCTAACATTTGAGATTTTCTCGATTCCCTCCCTGTTATTTTGTGTTATATCAATTACTCCCCTGAACTTTCACCAAAGTTTCAATTCTTCTCTTCCACCTATTAAACTAACCAATTGGAATTTTTGGTGTTTCGATTGACTTCTTAAAGTCTTAAGAAAGTCTTAACAAAGCATGCATTCCTCAGTCGTATTAATTATCTAGTTTTTTCAATTATGATATTATATGTTTTCCCTTTTTATCTCATGTTTCTTGAATTTATAAATTTTTAACATGAAAAATATTTTTTATCCAAATTTCAATTTAAATTTCTTACAAGTTTTTTATCTAGTTTAAAATGTAGGTATTTCCAAATATATTTATAACGTTATTTTAGTTAAAAATAAGAAAAAAGCCTTAAGTTATCCTCTGTCCAGATTTATGAGATCCATGGGTTTTTTTTTTGCAATTGTTTTGATTAAAACTTGAATAATAACATGGCAACAATCTCATTATCAATCTGAATCAAGTTTGGAAAAAGGGACCATGTTATCAATCATGACATCTCAATTTCTTTTTTTTCTCTTGTTTAATGACTGATAAATTTGAAAATATGATTATAGTTATTTTTAAAGTGTTTTTTATACTAAAATATATTAAAATATTTTTTATTTAAAAAAAATTATTTTTAATATCAACATATTAAAAAAAGTCTAAAATATATAAAAAAATAAAATTATTAGAAATGCAGGTTGGTCTATATTTCCAAATGTAACCTTAATAATAAAAACACATCATGGCGAATGCAAGTGTGTTTTAAAAATAAAATTAGTTTTTGAATATTAACTTAATATTTTTTAATAATTCTAATATAATAATATTAAAAAAATATTTTAATAGATAACAAAAATAATTTTAAAAAACACATACGTAATAATATTAAACATGTCTTGGACTGAGCACTGAGTTTGAACGCCACGGAAAAAATGGAACATACTAGCTTGAAAAAAATTGTGAAGTTTCTGAATTTTAACATAAAAGATCTAAGCTTATCGAATTGAAAAGATGAATCCAGCTTACATCGCGTGATCGCATCGGAGGTGATCGTTTGATAATTTTTATTTTCCTTTTTGTGTTTCACTATTTTATTTTATTTTTTTTCAATTCCACGAGAAATGCCAGCATCTTTATTGACCACAGAACGGTGCAGCAGTGTTAACCACCCGGTCGTAACGATCACTCTTCCAGGCCGGTCGCCGGTGAGCTGCTGCTAATGAGATATAATCATGGATTATCCTATTCATAATCCCCAATAGCTATCATTAGCAACCAATTGACCATATTTAGCCTTTTGACACGTCCAAACAACAAATCTATGATACTTAACATGTGCTTGGTATTCTCTCCATAACAATAAAGTTTTTTCTGGTTTTTTATTTTTAAAATTAGTATATTAAAATCATCATAATACATTAAAAGTATTAAAAAAACAATTAAAAAATAGTTTTAAAAAACATGTTGTAACGTCTACTTGGCTACCTGTCGAATACTGTTTTAATTCCCCTTCCTTGTTTTCTTTGAAGATACTTAGTAATTCAAAAATTAAAAACTTATTTATTAATATTAAAACATTAAAGTCATAAAAAAAGACACATGAAAAAACATCAATTTATTTATTTTCTAAAGATCAAACAGCAGGAAACCTCTAAGCAGCAGAACTGCAGAGAAGTATCAAACGGCTTCAGCAGGCCCAGATAGATATCAACGAAGACCACAGCAATTTACATGGAGAAAAAAGCTGCGGTATCTTTCAACCACTCAATGCCAAATTTGCGTTTTAATCGAAGCAACAATTCCAATCCATCAGTGATGCTGAGATTTCACTTTTATGCTTGGAGCATAGTCACCCCGTCAAATCCCCTCCACCTCCCCCTTGCTCTTCCTGCAGCTAGCCTCGCCCATCATTTTCCTGGTATGATAATGTCATCCCTCCATCACCAGCCTTTTGCCGCAACTTTACTTCACTGTCATGCAAAGCGGCCTCGTTTTAGTCTTGGCCCTCTTGTCTCATGGATGCTCCTTTCCGACAGAGACGGCTCTGTTAGAGAATTAGCTCGATCCATCCCGTCAAATTACACACACAAAATCTGCATGTAAAGAGCTACCATACCTATGCGTGGGACAAACAATTATCCTGGATTAATAAGAGCTGCGCTCGTCAGAGCATGTGGATTTAATTTTCTCCGTCCAGTGCAATCCAAGTAGCAAAAATATTCAATGATTCAAATTAAGTGCCCTTTCAAATCAAGGGAGACATGAATTGAAATCCAATTATTAATCTCTCAACTAATTGTGTGGCCTTAAAAGCAAAGCTATTATCAATTAATGTTAAACATTATAGCTACCCTAAAACTTAACCATAATTGATGACCTTGTATTATACACAAAAGAATGGTGGCATTTGATTATTATCTCTACTGTGGATCTAAACAAGGTAAATTAAAAATACCTAGAGAACTCCCTCAAAATAAACCACAATACCACTTGAACTTGAGCTTTAAGGCCAAGGCTAATGAGACTCGGTTCGAGCGTGGTAACCTGGACCTATATTGTACATATAATCTAGTATTTTTATCGGTTTAGAAGCATATCTTAAACCTGTATGTTTTGATTCAAATAGCATGCTCGGATTTATTTTTCACTTCTAATAGGTCTAATTTTATTATTCATTATTTTTTTATAATTTTATATTGATTCTTTGATATTTTATATTGATTTTTATTTTGAGTATAATACAGTTTAAACTATCATGATAGTAAAATTATATTTTATTCCATTTTTTTTATAAAATGACAAGATTCATTAGCTGTAAATACATCATAAAACTTTTAAGTTAAAGTTTCATGATCTCTTAATTATTGATATTTTTATCATATATATTTCTAGAGTACATGTCTTATAAATATTATTTTATTTTTTCTCTTTATAAAATCTTTTACAGGTTTCAACTATCAATTGTTTGAATTATCAAGCACTACTCATTATTATTACAACCATCAACACATCTTGATTTATCAAATACCACCCACGTGGTATTAGGTACCAATCTCATGAGCATTTTATATTAAAATTATCAAATATATTGATTATAAAAAATATATGAGATTATTTAAATTAAAATATTAAACTAATTATTTAACATATCAAATTTATTCATAAATCTCTTGTATTTTGTGACTTATCTATATAAAAAAACTGAAATTAGCGAGGGAGGAAATAACATGTATTTCTTATACTTTATATTTTAAAAATATTAAGAGTATTGTTTCAATGATAACTTTATTTTATATTTATATTCATTTAACCAAACTTGATTATTTTTTTTTCTGTAAAAAACATTAACCCGAAAAACCTTTTATTTAGTATCATTTTCCCCTCCGGTTACATACCCTGTGAACCTGTTCGTTTTAAAATTAACATCTTATCCAGTTGGTACTATCATTGAAGAAAAAGTCGCATCGAAATCAAACACACAAAACCAAGAAATTTGAAAAGAGGAAAAGAAAGGCCTAAATGGAACCGTGCAACAACCCAACCGGCCATTCCCTCAACGACCAATGATGCCTGCTGCTGACACTCCCACTCTTCCCACTGGCCATGCTGCTGTGCTACTGTCAGTAACCCTTTTTCTTTATTTGCGAAGCCACGCTAATCTCACCAACCGCTCCACCATTTTCCCATCGTGTCACCTTCTCAGCAGCTCATTTCCGCTGCGTTTAACAGTATCCAACTCAAAATATCTGGTTTCAATTCCCAAAAATACCCCTGCAAAACACACCTGCTGTACAGTATCCATGCTCTGATACTACGAATCAATATTCGTATAATATCTGACACGGGTGGTCTGGCTGGATTAGCTTGGCAATAATCATTCTTTAAATTATTTTTTTTTTAAATATATTCAAATAATATTATTTATTTTTAAAAAATTATTTTTGATATTAATACTTTAAAAATATAAAAACTAATAAAACACAAAAAGATTTTATTTCAATAGAAGATTTTATTTGAATGGTTTATGTAAAAAAAAACATGATCAGTACTGTAATAACTTCGCATAAAAGTAATGCTAATCAACATTATAATCCGAGAATCAATAATGTAATACGAGATTTATTAACTCGAACATACTAACGCATGATTGCTTCTAAAAACATCAATTTGGTCAAAAGAAAAACAATTTCATAAGTTTAAACGCCGAAAACCCCAGAGAGATCCGTAGTAGTTTATCGTTGTTGTCCTCGAAACATAGCCGCCTGGTGACGGTTATCCAAACAGAAATCACGACATGCAAAAAAATAACATAAAAAAAGAACTGAGCAATAGTAAAAGCATTTTCTTTCTGACAAGCATTTCCAGCTGGGTACCTCAGTTGGCGAGAGCCAGCATTTTCTTCTCTCTCTCTCTCTCTCTAAAAACGTGCCTGTTGATTTAATCCAGTCACCCAAAATTAAAAGCAAAGGGCTCCCATTTTTATTTTTATTTTTCTGCTCCTCAAAAGAACACACAAAATCGAAATTTGGCCTCTAAATTTAGCACAGATCTGCTGCTAAACTTAGAGGTAAAGAGGATCAATTAGGGTTTTTCAAAGACAGAAGAAACAGATAGTTGCTCTCCCAAGATGATGATCTCCAGGGGATTATTCGGATGGTCCCCACCTCACATACAACCATTGACGCCGGTATCGGAGGTTTCCGAGCCGCCGGAGAGTCCTTCTCCGTACTTAGATACCAGCGCGGAGGCGGCCTCGGCTGCCAATCAGGCGGAAGCGGAGGAGGAGATCGACGAGGCCGAGGAGATGGAGCCGCCGCCGGCTGCTGTTCCGTTCTCGGGGTTGTTTGCTTGTGCTGATAGGTTAGATTGGGGGCTCATGATCGTTGGTTCGCTTGCAGCTGCTGCGCACGGGACCGCTCTTGTTGTTTACCTGCATTTCTTTGGGAAGATTATTGGGGTTTTGGGGATTCCGCCGGGGGAGCGATTTGACAGGTTTACTCATGTGAGTCATTTTTTGCAAATCCTAACTTTTTGGAATTTTTGAAGGTTTTGGTAAAGAATGATTCAAAATTTGTTACTTTGACGAGGTTGTTAGGTGATTTTAGCTAATAGTGAGGATTTATTAGCAACTGCAAAAGTTACCTATCTGAAGCTGACAAGTTTATTTATTTGATTTAGGTTTGCGGGGTTTGGTTAATTATGGTTGTAATTTGTTCTATTTTGAGAAAGTTTCAATTGCTATGTTATGCCGCTGGAGACAATAATAGAGAGTTCTGCTTAGGAAGCAACTACAGTTTATTATTCTTAATATTGTAAATTTTGTGTAAAGCAACTGAAAATATAGTCTAATTGTAGTTTACCATGGTATTCCATGTTAATTTCAAATCAAATTATTTTACACTGATAAAGAATTTTAGTAACACATGCTTGGTCTCTCTCCCTCTTTTTGTTCCTGTTCTTTTTGTAATTAGTAAAGGAGCTCCGGTAGTTCAGATGGAAGATAAGGCAACTAAGTGCACTATATACCCCTGACACACACACCCCCTCCCCAGTTTGGATTGTTCATATTGTCGAAGCTTGGATATGAACTGTCCCCATATCTGAAAACTTGGTCTTCAAGGAGTCTGATATCTAACAGTCAGAGATGTAACTGAATGTGTTCATGAACATAGGCTAGTTAGAACTTCATTTTTTGTATATATGTCCATTGTGAAGGCTTTAATCATTTCTGACTGATTTACTGGTTCTAGCATGTTGGCTTCCCGGGGGGAGGGGTTTTTTTGAGCTATTTGATTTAACCATGGTGTGCTTTTTCTGCAGCTTGCGATGCACATTGTATACCTAGCTGTGGGTGTTTTTGCTGCTGGTTGGATTGGTAAAGTTCACATTCATTATATTAGTTTATTCTATTTTTGCTTTTAGCTCTAAAACAGTGGCATCTTTAGAGACATCAATTCTAACTTGTTATCTGTAATAGAGGTTTCCTGCTGGATTCTAACTGGGGAACGACAGACTGCGGTCATCAGGTCAAAGTATGTTCAAGTGTTACTCAATCAGGACATGAGCTTTTTTGACACCTATGGGAATAACGGGGATATTGTTAGCCAAGTTTTGAGTGATGTGCTCCTCATTCAATCTGCCTTGAGTGAAAAGGTATTTTAGTGCTAAATCTATTGCTTCTCCCCTCTACTTCTATTCTGTGCAATTGTTTTCTGTAACCTGATGCGAGGGGACCTTGGTGATGCAGGTTGGAAATTATATTCATAACATGGCTACGTTTTTTAGTGGTCTTGTTATTGGATTTGTCAACTCCTGGCAGATTGCACTCATAACTTTAGCCACTGGCCCATTCATTGTTGCTGCAGGAGGTATCTCAAATATATTTCTTCATAGGCTTGCTGAGAGCATTCAAGATGCATATGCTGAAGCAGCTAGCATTGCTGAACAGGTTTTTTCTCCTCTCTTATACCTCTATAACACAATCACGTGAAGATTCATGTTTCTATTATTCACCATGGTGGGCCCTGTAATTACTTATAATTTTTTGATTTCAATGCAATTGAGTAGAACCATAATCCTGAAAATTAGAAATGAAAGGAGCTATATTTCCCTGGGGATATGTCTGGTAAATGAAGATATGTGTTTCTGGCGCTGCACTCTTAATGCTGTTAATATCTTTTTTTGATGATTTACTCAAAGAGGGTTCTTATTAAACTGAATATACCTCTGCATACTTCTTTAATTTGTATTTCTGTTTTTGTTAATGTTGGCTATCTATACCTTTAATTTAGAATTACTTTTGGATAGACCAATTATCGAGGTGTAGTCAAACTGTTTCAGCTCCAGGATTTGAGAGGCTCATCAAGCACAGAACTGATTTTTCAGTTATGCATGAATTGAAAACACATGCCTGCCTGTCTGGGCTTTGTAGTATCAGCATGTGCCCATGCAATGTAGGTGCATTACTTTTTTACATTATACCCTCTTATAGAAAGTTCAAATACCATAAGTTTAACATTTTCATGTCATACTATTGTTCTGGTGAATTGTCACATGCTATAGATACTGAATACTAGTAATTTTAAAAACTTTGCAGGCACTCTCTTACACTAGGACCTTATATGCATTCACAAATGAAACTCTGGCCAAATATTCATATGCAACGTCACTGCAAGCAACTTTGAGATATGGTATTTTGATTAGCCTTGTTCAAGGACTTGGCCTTGGTTTTACATATGGCCTTGCAATATGTTCTTGTGCCTTGCAACTTTGGGTTGGAAGGTTTCTGGTTACAGATCATAAAGCTCATGGTGGTGAAATAGTAACAGCCCTCTTTGCTGTCATTTTAAGTGGCCTGTAAGTGTCTTATTGTCCTCTTTCTCAGTGCTGTAAACATATTTTTATGGTTTTATTATCTGCTTTCTTGTGTTTACAGTGGGCTGAATCAAGCTGCAACCAATTTCTATTCATTTGATCAAGGACGGATTGCTGCCTATAGACTTTTTGAGATGATAAGTAGATCATCCTCCACAGTTAATCAGGATGGAGACAGCCTAGTGGCAGTGCAAGGAAATATCGAGTTTCGGAATGTTTATTTTAGCTATCTATCTCGTCCTGAGATCCCCATCTTGAGTGGATTTTACCTCACTGTACCAGCTAAAAAAGCAGTGGCTCTTGTTGGCAGAAATGGTTCTGGAAAAAGCAGCATTATCCCGCTCATGGAGCGCTTTTACGATCCTACCTTAGGTACTATGACCATTTTATTTTTATGTTGCCTTTTGAACTAATGCTATTTCATTGATTTTCCTTTGCCATGTCCACATGTGGATTCCAATAGTTCCGGTCTGTTCATTCAGGAGAAGTTCTTCTTGATGGAGAGAACATAAAAAACCTGAAACTGGAATGGCTTAGAAGCCAAGTAGGACTGGTCACCCAGGAACCTGCCTTGTTAAGTTTGAGTATAATTGATAACATTTCATATGGACGAGATGCTACTTTGGATCAGATTGAAGAAGCTGCCAAAATAGCACATGCACATACATTTATCAGTTCACTTGAGAAAGGCTATGAGACACAGGTAAAATTTCAAGGACAGAATACCTATTCAGACTTGTTTAACTATTGCTTTTCTCTTTTTTATCGTTCTGGGAAGTAACCGCTATACATTTCAGGTGGGCAGGGCTGGTTTAGCATTGACAGAGGAGCAGAAAATTAAACTTTCTATCGCCAGAGCAGTGCTTTTGAATCCAACAATTCTTCTGCTTGATGAGGTTACTGGTGGACTTGATTTTGAAGCTGAGAGAGCAGTTCAAGAGGCACTAGATCTTCTCATGTTGGGACGTTCAACCATTATAATAGCTAGACGTCTTAGTCTAATCAGGAATGCTGATTATATAGCTGTAATGGAGGAGGGCCAGCTTGTTGAAATGGGTACACATGACGAATTATTAACCTTGGATGGTCTGTATGCAGAGCTTCTCAAATGTGAAGAAGCAGCAAAACTTCCAAGGAGGTATAGTATGAGGACAACTATGCTTTGCTAGTATAGTGAAATTTTCATTTATAAATGGTGTAACTTCTGTTGGTTGAATTATAATGCTTGAATTATAAGTTTCCTAAACAGTAATATTGCATGCCATCATGCCACTGCAGTTCATGTTTCTGACACATGCACCTTTATACAGGATGCCAGTTAGAAACTACACAGAGACTGCTGCTTTCCAAGTTGAAAAGGATTCTTCTACTGGCCATAGCTATCAAGAACCATCCTCTCCTAAAATGGCAAAGTCACCATCGCTTCAGAGGGTCCCTGGTATACTTCGGCCTCCAGATGGCATGTTTAATTCACAAGAATCACCAAAAGTTCTCAGCCCACCACCAGAGAAGATGATAGAAAATGGTCTTCCCTTGGATGGTGCTGATAAGGAACCATCGATAAGAAGGCAGGATAGTTTTGAAATGAGACTCCCTGAGTTACCCAAGATTGATGTCCAGTCTGCAAATCGACATACATCAAATGGTTCAGGCCCTGAATCCCCTGTTTCTCCACTTTTGACATCTGATCCTAAAAATGAGCGTTCCCATTCACAGACTTTTAGTCGACCCCACAGTCACTCAGATGATCTTCCAATTGAAGTGAAGGAAGCTAGGGATGTAAAACATCAGAAAGAACCACCATTTTGGAGACTAGCAGAGCTAAGTCTTGCAGAGTGGCTTTATGCTGTGTTAGGAAGCATTGGTGCTGCTATTTTTGGTTCTTTCAATCCACTTCTTGCTTATGTTATTTCACTGATAGTGACCGCATATTATAGACAACAACACCACTTGCGACAGGACGTAGACAGGTGGTGCTTGATGATTGCCATCATGGGTATAGTGACTGTTGTTGCCAATTTCTTGCAGCACTTCTATTTTGGCATCATGGGAGAGAAAATGACTGAACGAGTCCGCAGAATGATGTTTTCAGGTAAAATGCGTTAATATCTCTGTTAGTTTCATTTAGAATACAATGGCCGGTGTCACACCCGACTCAAAATTTCATGATTTCACAGAGTTCTGTATATATGGTATTAACTTATTAATGGCCATCATCTCACAGCAATGCTACGGAATGAAGTTGGATGGTTTGATGAAGAGGATAATAGTGCTGACACATTATCCATGCGTTTGGCAAATGATGCTACTTTCGTACGAGCTGCATTCAGCAATCGACTTTCAATATTTATACAGGACAGTGCTGCAGTTATTGTGGCTGTTGTCATTGGGATGCTGCTTCAGTGGCGATTGGCTCTTGTGGCATTGGCAACCCTGCCAATTCTCACTGTCTCTGCAATTGCACAGGTTTGCATACTTTCTGCATGATTTTTAACCTGACATCATTTTATTATAAGTTGAAGTGTTCCATAATGTTTGATCTGATTCATATAAATCACATGTTTGAATAAAACAGATCATGTTGTAATTAATGTTTCTGTGAGCTTCTTTGATATCATACTTCAGTCAGTTCCCTCTACTATTCTTTTCTTTGTATTAGTAAGCTGTTAACCATCAAACATCAGCCATGTGGCAATGATTGTGCCAACCAGTGAAAAGTGAATGCTACCTTTTAGATTGTTGCATTCTTTGCCTTACAATATCTTGCTTATGTTTTAATTTTCTGTTGGATTTGGCACTAAGGATCTAAGACGATGTTCAAATTTATACTAGTTCTATTGGCACATTCTATGATCTTACTAGTTCCACAAGCACACACAGATTTGCTATCTTGCAAATCTGACTACTTTCAAATTGCCCCTTAATTCCATCAATCATTTTCCATTTTTAACAGTTGAATCATAAACACTACATTGTTTATATTTTGCTGTGCCAAAGTCCTGAACGGCTGCCAACTTAAAAATTGCAGAAGTTGTGGCTTGCTGGATTTTCTAGGGGCATCCAGGAGATGCACAGAAAGGCATCACTGGTCCTTGAGGATGCTGTTAGAAACATTTATACTGTTGTGGCATTCTGTGCTGGTAACAAAGTAATGGAGCTCTACAGATTGCAACTGAAGAAAATATTTAAGCAGAGTTTTGTCCACGGAATGGCCATTGGTTTTGGATTTGGCTTCTCACAGTTTCTTCTTTTTGCCTGTAATGCCCTTCTTCTCTGGTACACTGCATACTCTGAGAAGAATCTCCATGTTGATCTTCATACAGCTCTCAAGGAGTATATGGTTTTCTCTTTTGCAACATTTGCACTGGTGGAACCTTTTGGATTGGCTCCATACATACTTAAGCGGCGAAAATCTCTTATTTCAGTGTTTGAAATTATAGATCGAGAACCTAAGATTGACCCAGATGATAACTCAGCACTGAAGCCTCCAAATGTTTATGGAAGCATCGAGTTGAAGAATGTGGATTTCTGTTATCCAACTCGCCCAGAAGTGTTGGTATTGAGCAATTTCAGTCTCAAAGTTAATGGAGGACAAACTGTAGCTGTGGTGGGAGTTTCAGGGTCTGGAAAAAGCACTATAATTTCTTTAATTGAGAGATTTTATGATCCAGTTGCTGGTCAGGTCCTGCTGGATGGTCGGGATTTAAAACTTTATAATTTGAGATGGTTGAGGAACCATCTAGGTCTTGTTCAGCAGGAACCAATTATCTTTTCAACAACTATAAAAGAAAATATTATATATGCCAGGCACAATGCAAGCGAAGCTGAGATGAAAGAGGCTGCTAGAATTGCTAATGCTCACCATTTCATCAGTAGCCTGCCTCATGGTTATGACACCCATGTGGGAATGAGGGGTGTGGACCTTACCCCAGGACAGAAGCAGAGAATTGCAATTGCTCGAGTAGTGCTCAAGAATGCACCCATCTTGTTATTGGATGAAGCCAGCTCATCCATTGAATCTGAATCAAGTCGTGTGGTACAAGAGGCACTAGATACTCTGGTTATGGGAAACAAAACTACCATTCTGATAGCTCATAGAGCGGCAATGATGAGGCATGTTGATAACATTGTGGTTCTAAATGGAGGGCGAATTGTTGAGGAAGGGACCCATAATTCTTTGATGGCAAAGAATGGTTTGTATGTCAGATTGATGCAGCCCCACTTTGGAAAGGGTTTGCGTCAACATCGACTAATTTAAGGTTTGGTTTACAGTGTTGAAATTTGTATTTGGTTCTTCTGTATAGTTCTTATCCTGGGCCATCTTAAATTGCCGGAAACATTTATATCTGCCAGGGTGCCTTGAATATTATTTGGTTGAAGTTTCCAGAGTACACAAGAAGCTAATGAAAATGATGAAGCTTGTAACATTCTTTTGCATGGTGGCAGTGCTAGCTATGTTGTTCAAATGTAGGATCTAGATATAGGGATCTTGGATTTTTGTTGGCTGGTGAGAACATGCTCTTGGGGCTAGGTACCATATTCTTTTTGGAGGGAAGCGTTACGTTTTGGTTTTGTTTCCATGATTGATTTGTTCACTAGTAAGAGATCGGGCAGAGGAGATAATTCTAGTCCTAGTGGAGTGTGCTTCTTGGTTTTTGTTCTTCGTCGTTAGTATTTCCCTCCTTGATGAATTTATGCACCGACTAGCTTGGGTGTGTTTTCTGTAAATTTTACAACTGTGAACTTGAAAGTTTAGAATAGGAAAAGAGGTGAGAGAACTTGTTGTAATCTTTGTATATAACCACGTGGTTAGATTGTAATCTGTTTAACTTCTACTGGCATGAATCAACTGGCTGGCTTTCAATCTTTGTATACGATGTTTGATGTTTTTTTTTTGTCTTTTCTCAGAATGGATGTTTGATGCTTTTTATTATTAGGATGGATATATATCTGATGCCTAGAAACTTAACTATGATAAATTCGATGAGGGATATGTAGGATCTGTTGTTGCTTGCTTGCTACTTAAATTTGCCACTGGTGGATTGGTAAGAGATTAACATAAGCATAAAAATTTTCTTAACAGCTTAATGCCAACCAAGAATACTTAAACATGTTAGCAGGCCGAAATAGGTTCTACTACCATTCTAATTTTTTTATTCTACCGCAGGAAACTCCAGCTTTTGGATTATCATCTGGGGTTGGTGCATGGAATGCGCTAGTTTTTGAGATTGTGATGACCTTTGGACTGGTCTACACAGTGTATGCCACAGCAGTGGATCCAAAGAAGGGAAATTTGGGCATTATTGCACCTATTGCAATTGGTTTCATTGTTGGTGCCAACATCCTGGCTGGTGGTGCTTTTGATGGTGCATCCATGAACCCAGCTGTCTCTTTTGGTCCTGCTGTTGTGAGCTGGACTTGGACTAACCACTGGGTTTACTGGCTTGGTCCATTCATCGGTGCTGCCATTGCTGCCCTTGTCTGTGATAACATCTTCATTGGCAGTGGTGGACATGAGCCACTTCCCACCACTGATTTCTAAGAACCGCATCATCCCTTGCTGAGATACAAGTATCTCTCCCCATATAGATTAAGGAGGCATAAAGTTTGGATTTCTGGTAGTTTTGATGTCGTTGTTTGTATGATTTTTTGTTTCCATTTGTTTTAAAGAAGTGGATGGTACCCTGTTTAATTGCCTTTTACCCGTTGGATCAATGGAAATGCTTTGTTTTCTATGGAATCATTAATTTAGCATGAAAGTTCTTTCCTTTGATGGCTGACATCCTTGGACAAACTTAATCATATCAGAGAATTGCTTTAGTGAAAAAAAGTAAGAAACCAATACTAAAACCCAGAAAGTGAAAAACATGACAAATTATAAGAACAGGGCTTTAAGCACGAAACGATGACATCATCCTTCATATCCTGTACTTCCTCGAATTTATAAGAACATTTACTTTCACGTTGCTGGGTGCTGCGACGTCCAAGTTGTGTCTTCTGTTCTTCGTTGGCTGGTTTCACAAGCAAATCCCACCTGACGATGCTAGTTAGTGAGCTCAACGGTGGCCACCCTTCCTGTACGTTCTTCCGAGAGGATTTCATCCTCTTGATTTGACTCCTTCAAGATGGAAAATAACGTGCTGGACCTATGGACACGGTTTGCATTCGTTTCTTATTTATTTAAAATGCGCTATCATCAGGTGTGAGATTGTGGTGGCCTCTGGACTTGTCTACACCTTGTATGCCACAGCAGAAAATCCAAAGAGAGGAAGTTTGAGCATAACTGCACCTATTGCAAGGACTTCATAGATGGTGCCAACATTTTAGCAATCGATGCTTCTGATGGTGCATCAGTGGTTCTACTGGCCTGGTCCATTGATCAGAGCTGCCATAGCTGCCATTGTATGATAACATCTATGGTGGCAGTGGTGGACATGAGTGACTTCCTATTAACGATTTCCAAAGAATTTAAACCCCTTGTTGAGATACAAATATCTATCCTCATTCGGATTAAGGAAGGGTAAAAGTTTGGATTTCCGCTACTTTTGTTATACTAGGCGTTTGCATTCTTCTTGCTTCCACTAATTTCATGCCAGTAGGTTAGATTGTTGTCGCTTTTTGAATCAATGGAAGTTTTTCATTTCTTCGCAATCATTTAGCCTGTAAATTTAGAATAGGAAAAGAGGTGAGAGAACTTGTTGTAATCTTTGTATATAACCACGTGGTTAGATTGTAATCTGTTTAACTTCTACTGGCATGAATCAACTGGCTGGCTTTCAATCGGTTGTTTGTCAATTAGATAGGCGCCATTGTTATGTTTTTGCAGGAAACCAATACGATGTTTGATGTTTGTTTTTTTTTTTTGTCTTTTCTCAGAATGGATGTTTGATACTTTTTATTATTAGGATGGATATATATCTGATGCCTAGAAACTTAACTATGATAAATTCGATGAGGGATATGTAGGAATTTCACTTTCTGCATTTACCTACTGCTCATTACATCGTAATGAATGTTTTCCCAGGATTGCATGTTCTTCAGATGTCTGACTGATTTGATTCTGAAAACAGCCTGCCCGCCCTGAACCTAGTATTGGACAATTTCATTTCCACAAGATTTTATATCAGTCATTCGGTGTTCATGTATGCTGTAGCTTCACCTTTGTCCATGTCAATTGCAGTCACAATAAATATAGGCGCGCACGATAGCATCATCGTCAGTTTTATTGCCAAGCCAAGCCAAGGCAAGAGCCAAGCGAAGACCAAGCAAATAAATAAAAGCATTCTTATTCCAAAAATTTGCCAGTCAAGTATATACATTTTACACATGAAAATTTCTCGTTCAACACGAACCAGTATAGCATTTTAGATATCAAGCACCTTGAAAGAGTCTGCCACCACTTTAAGCTGACTGCGATATCTTCTCCACCGTCTTTCATTTGCGCCAACTATCAGAGTGTAAAATCTCCCTGTACAGAGATACAACCATTGAACAATCCAGTTTCTGAAAAGCACTTTCATCTATATCTTTTTCCTACGTCTTACACGGTTTCCTTCACGTCTGTCGGCATATGGTAACAATTCAAGTGATACGATACTTACCATTGGCAATAACTATGGTTGCAAATGAAACACTTGAGTAGTTTGGAGATGTAAGTTCGTACTCGAAGGTGTAGTAGTTTTTTCCCTCTACGGTTTTCTGCATTCAGAAGAAAGCCATCAAAAAGATTCAGTGTGCCAGTAGAGAATGTCTTCACTGACCAAAAGCTGGAACTTTTCTCAAACTAAAATCCATCATCACAAGCTAATTCACATGAAGTTATACACCTGGTTTTCAAGAAAATTTGAAAGTTCCACGTTCATAATTTCTTGCTGCATGTGACTGTCATACTTCACAGAAGAATGACAGGTCATTGATTTTCTGAACGAAGAGCAAGTTAAAATCTTTTGCGCAGGAAGGAGGAAATTCGCAAGCATTAAGAGGGTCTAATCATAGCCAGATTTGGAAGGAAGGAAGTATTTTCAGTTAATAGGAATCAATAAACTGAAAGGATAGGCAATGATACAACCTCCTGCATGCTATATATGGTTGGCATTTGATTTGGTGCTGCATACCTGTGCTTCACCAAAAAGTATATAGCCTGACATACGAAAAGCATGTCAAGTACCGTGCTTAGGCTTTAATGACATGAAAAGGGAATGAAATTAAAATCTTTCTACCTCCTCCATTGGACCCAGTTCATGAATGTCTTTTTTCTCGGTTGGTATAAATCTCACCCTAACATTCTGCAATTGCTTCGTTCTGTCCTTAAATGCAGAATCATGTCCCCTGAAGTCAAAATCCTAAGAAATGGACAAGAGAAGTTGTTGAGTCTTGGAGAGCTAAACTACAAATTTACACAGTATCATATGATTGCATAACTTACTATCCAGTCTGAGGGGTAATAATATGAATACCCATCTTCAAAGTCCACAAAAGATGTGTAGTTCTTTGGTATCTCTACACAGTGCCACAATTGAGAAAGGTTCAACAAGTCATTTGCACACTAGCCGCTAATAGATAGAGATAACTACCAGTCTATAATTACCTTCAGCTAAAAGGAAATTTGCTGGGACTAAACTTGTCGTTAGTGCTCCAACTCCTAGCAGTAATAGGCGTCTCTTGCAATTGCCTATATCACATGGATAGCATCGAGCAACATAAGGGGCATGAGTTGGTTATCTAGATTACAATAAAATGGCAATATAAGACAAAAGTTTATTCAATAATTGTTCGAAAACCCCATGACAGTGCTCATATGTTAGGAAGATAACTCGTAGATGATTGTCGTTGTTCAAGCAAAATATCCTAATCCTGGGAGGTGAAGTCAAATTCATGAGTGATTATGTTTATTCCAGTGGACAGCAAACACGATTCCCGTGTTGAGACGGTGTATGACTCTACACACTCTACCATGGTACAGGCAGTGAATTTGAAGAGAATACTTAAAAAGGTATCTTACTTTCTTCATTGACGGTTGCCTCTACCGTGCATGTTACAGAGTTATTTCCAGAAAATGCTGCTACTCTAGGCAATATTTCATTTGAACCAGGGACACTTAACTGGAAAGAGGGAGAGATAAAATATACAAGAATTAGCTTTCACAAAAAACATGTGAGAGGAAGATGAACCGTAATGGGAGGAGAAAATTGACATTGACCTTCTGGGATAAGGTAGTGGAAGCCCAACTCAATGAGAGTGAAAATATTGCCATTGTTGACTGCAAGAAGCAGCGGCTATAGCCTCTCATAAGGTGATAAATACTGGATAGTGTGGTTTGGCTCTTGATGTGATATGCAGCCTGTGGTCATGCAGAGGCTATAGTTTCCCTCTCCGTTTTTTTTTTTTTGGGTATTTATCCCTTTTGGATTTGGATTAAAATAATGAATGGATATTGGATAGTGGGTACCGACTGGATTATGTGTTTGGGCTTTAGTCTATTGGATTATACAATTCAAAGGCCTTATGACCATGGACCGACATGAGAGGTTCTTTGACAAGGCCACGGCCATTGCATATTTTTTAGATCATGAAGAAAGGGGAGGAATTTAATGGGCATACTAATGGGCTTACCTTCACCGACATTGCCATTTATCTTGCTGGGTTTCGAAAAATTTGCTTCGAAGACATATAGAGCTGGTCACTTCAAGCATAATGATTTTTTTTTCACTGTTCTGAGAAGTAATGCTCTAGCGAAGACTGTAATTACAAGCTAGCTATAAAAATATTTTTAAGCCAACTTTCACCTGCTAGCGGAGCAGTAGATTTTTCTAGGGGCCTAGATTAGGAAATTTCTTCTTGAGGGGCTAAAGTTTAATGTTTTTTCTAGTTTTAGGGTTAAAACTATAAATTGCCAGAGGGGTGGGGGGGAAATTATTGCAGTGAGCCCGCTTTGTGTATGAATTTGGGCTCACAAGTAGGAGCCCGACCCACAGAAATGTTCGTGACAAAATCCAGTGGAGAGTTGGTGACAACGGCGAGACGAAGCAGCTAGAAGAACGCAAGAAAGGACGAATCTCAATCATGGCGAGTGATGCGAGATGATGGAGGCGACACATAAATTTTGGGGCATGAAAGAAATGGTCGGTCCAATAATGAGAGTTGATGTTGTCCTTTGCCAGCAGCAAACAAAACATAATTATTTGAATGGTGCTCATAGATTTAATTTATCACATGATAAAAATAATCAATGAGAGTGATATGCATACAAAATTTCTTGAAGGCTGCCTCTGCTTCTTGACTTCAAAATGGGACCTCGTCATAAGAACAGAAAATAAAGCTTATTAGCCAGATTAAGAGAGGTGGTTTCGGAACGTACTTGAAATGGTATTCTTTAAAAATTTAATATTTTTATATTTTTAATATGCAGATATCAAAAATTATTTTTGAAAATTAAGAATATATTATTTTAATATATTTTAAAAATAAAAAAATAACTTTAAAAAATAACCACCGGAAAACTCGCAGTCACCGATGTATTGCGCCGAGGCTTTTGCATGATGGAATGGCAAATTTTATAGGGAAAGTGGTGTCGTCACCTGGCGCCGTCAACGTCCGGCATGGATAGTTTTTAAAAGTCGGCCAGCTTTAATCCTTTTGAATTGTTTAAATATTAGTCGCTTGGATTATTTAATTAGATGGCAGCCTAAAAAGTAAAAACTATGACAAAAGTTCTCCACCACATGTTCACGTAGACGTAGATTATATTGGATTTATATAAATAAGTAGTGATAAATGGATTAACTTATACTAGCATATGCCTCTGTCGGCATAAAAATAATATAAATTATATATCAATTCTTATCTAATAACCCTAGCTGTAGCTTTAAGCTATAAATCATAGAGCAGTGATCTCCTTAAAATAAACAAATAAAACCACCCCAAAAGGCAAATAATCAACTCTTTAACAGAAGCATGAAATCAACAAGGCGTAATTCACCACCTCATTGATATTACGATCTCGAGTTATTCAAACTGGATTATTTCTCTTTACAACCCAACGCTTGGATATAGAAATTAGTAAAATAAGAAGTCTGTGCAAGTAATAATCACTCATCGCTATCCAATCAATATTCGCTTCGCTCATCAAGCACTGTTCCTCTCAATAATTCTCTCTTACCCTGCTTGGAAATCCAAGCCGTCTCCTCCATCTCCTTCTGTGAACAACCACACGGGTTTTCAAACGTGGGTCCTAAGATTTCTGTCCATCCCACTTGCCCAGCATCGAAGCTTACAAAAGAAAACCTTACTTAACCCTATTTGATTTTTAATAGTTATAATTTCGAGTTTTTTTTAGATATATACAAAGCTAGTTTGAAAACCCATATTAATTTTAAAAAAAATATCCTGTAAGTATATAAAAGCTACTGAACTAATCAACTCCTGCATCTTGTTCTCTCGGCTCGATCATCAACCATCCGATTCCTCAGACAAAATCTACGAGAGTCAATTAGCATGGAGACTCCGAGAGGAGCACTCCTGCATGGCATTGATCTGCAAGGTTGAATTCTTTGCTTACACGCCTTTTCTTCCGATTGCTCTACAGCGATGGTGCAAATTATTGATGATGGACCCCTTTTTTCACAGTATACATTATTATTATTTCCACGTGTTAATTACTTTATCAACAGTATAAGTTAGGGATGCTTGGAACCAAAGTGAAAACATAATCATAAGTTTTTTTTTTCAAATATAATTTTAAAAAAATACTGGAGGGTTTAAACTATATACTTGGATGGATATAAACATGCATATTTCACGAGGGAAAAAAAATTCCATAAAATATGAATTTAGACGTAAATTGTAAGTCAAGATTTAACAAGAAGATATTTAATTTTTAATATTTGAATATTAATTTTAGATTATTGTGGCCATCCAGATAAAATATAAATAAATAAAAAATCTGTCGATATAGATTCATAACGCTGCCTTTCCACCGATAATACCCAAAAGAATAATAATAATAATAATAAATCAGATCAAGAGATTAAAAACAGTCAGCCTACAGTAATACTGATAGGCCCGAAGAAAAGGTCCCACAAGCCCATCACCTAAAACGACAGACATTTGATTTTGAATATTCAAAGGTCGGTCCACGTCCCAACTCGAAATCTCGCCGTCCAAATCGCGGTAACCACACCACAAGATAATAAGATCTTAGCTAGTGACAAGGCACTAACGCAGGACACCATTAGCAAGAGGGCCCGCCAGCCACCTCTGTTGGTCGGCTATTCCAGATCTCTTTCCAAGCTACATTCAATCTCCATCACAAACGTGTTACAATCTTATCCACCCAAAAGTCGCATTCACTAGCTGTAAAGTTACCGTCATTCCGCCAATCAAGTTACCCTCCCTAGTGGTTCTCCACTCCTCCCTCCTCCATGGTTTTACCGGGTAACCGGTTGGACCAGTTCCTTAGCCGTTATTTCAGGTATATATAAAGGGAAAGTGTCCCTCGAGACTAGCTATTAAAGAAGGAACAGCAACAAGAGAGCTCCTACAAAATCAAATACAGTGCTTCGTGCTTTCAGCGAAAGTAGAAACTAAGCTCAGATTCAACAAAATGCCTATCAATAGAATAGCATTTGGAACACCTAGAGAGGCAAGCCACCCAGATGCACTTAGGGCTGCATTGGCAGAGTTCATCTCCATGCTTATTTTTGTATTTGCCGGTTCAGGATCTGGCATGGCTTTCAGTAAGATGTCAACTCTAATTATATGTTTTTATTGTTTTGCAATTAACTTTATTTACATATTAATTTGGATTAAAGATCAAATTACACGATGGGTTAATTAAATCATCAATGTTTTGGAATAATTATTATTACGTAAGATTTGTTCATCGAATGACCAGGTGACACTTGGTAATATAATGGTACAAGCAAACTAATATTATTATCACCGCGTAAGCTGATTTAATTAACTAATGGTTGAAAATTAAAATGGTTTTTTTTTTAATCTCCAAATGAAAAGAGAAATGCATCTCCCCCCATAAGTTGCTCACTTTTGGTAGTGGGATGATAAAGTTATATTTGCTTCCTCATGCTTGCCAAGGACTAAATGGCTTGATATCTTGGCAGACAAGTTGACCGACAATGCTTCGACTACTCCTTCTGGTCTAGTAGCTGCCGCATTGGCCCATGCATTCGCCCTCTTTGTGGCTGTTTCGGTTGGCGCTAACATTTCTGGTGGTCATGTGAATCCGGCTGTGACCTTCGGTGCACTTATGGGCGGAAATATCACACTGTTGAGGAGCATTTTGTATTGGATTGCTCAGTTGCTAGGATCTGTTGTTGCTTGCTTGCTACTTAAATTTGCCACTGGTGGATTGGTAAGAGATTAACTTAAGCATAAAAATTTTCTTAACAGCTTAATGCCAACCAAGAATACTTAAACATGTTAGCAGGCCGAAATAGGTTCTGCTACCATTCTAATTTTTTTATTCTACTGCAGGAAACTCCAGCTTTTGGATTATCATCTGGGGTTGGTGCATGGAATGCGCTAGTTTTTGAGATTGTGATGACCTTTGGACTGGTCTACACAGTGTATGCCACAGCAGTGGATCCAAAGAAGGGAAATTTGGGCATTATTGCACCTATTGCAATTGGTTTCATTGTTGGTGCCAACATCCTGGCTGGTGGTGCTTTTGATGGTGCATCCATGAACCCAGCTGTCTCGTTTGGTCCTGCTGTTGTGAGCTGGACTTGGACTAACCACTGGGTTTACTGGCTTGGTCCATTCATCGGTGCTGCCATTGCTGCCCTTGTCTGTGATAACATCTTCATTGGCAGTGGTGGACATGAGCCACTTCCCACCACTGATTTCTAAGAACCGCATCATCCCTTGCTGAGATACAAGTATCTCTCCCCATATAGATTAAGGAGGCATAAAGTTTGGATTTCTGGTAGTTTTGATGTCGTTGTTTGTATGATTTTTTGTTTCCATTTGTTTTATAGAAGTGGATGGTACCCTGTTTAATTGCCTTTTACCCGTTGGATCAATGGAAATGCTTTGTTTTCTATGGAATCATTAATTTAGCATGAAAGTTCTTTCCTTTGATGGCTGACATCCTTGGACAAACTTAATCATATCAGAGAATTGCTTTAGTGAAAAAAAGTAAGAAACCAATACCAAAACCCAGCAAGTGAAAAACATGACAAATTATAAGAACAGGGCTTTAAGCACGAAACGATGACATCATCCTTCATATCCTGTACTTCCTCGAATTTATAAGAACATTTACTTTCACGTTGCTGGGTGCTGCGACGTCCAAGTTGTGTCTTCTGTTCTTCGTTGGCTGGTTTCACAAGCAAATCCCACCTGACGATGCTAGTTAGTGAGCTCAACGGTGGCCACCCTTCCTGTACGTTCTTCCGAGAGGATTTCATCCTCTTGATTTGACTCCTTCAAGATGGAAAATAACGTGCTGGACCTATGGACACGGTTTGCATTCGTTTCTTATTTATTTAAAATGCGCTATCATCAGGTGTGAGATTGTGGTGGCCTCTGGACTTGTCTACACCTTGTATGCCACAGCAGAAAATCCAAAGAGAGGAAGTTTGAGCATAACTGCACCTATTGCAAGGACTTCATAGATGGTGCCAACATTTTAGCAATCGATGCTTCTGATGGTGCATCAGTGGTTCTACTGGCCTGGTCCATTGATCAGAGCTGCCATAGCTGCCATTGTATGATAACATCTATGGTGGCAGTGGTGGACATGAGTGACTTCCTATTAACGATTTCTAAAGAATTTAAACCCCTTGTTGAGATACAAATATCTATCCTCTTTCGGATTAAGGAAGGGTAAAAGTTTGGATTTCCGCTACTTTTGTTATAATAGGCGTTTGCATTCTTCTTGTTTCCACTAATTTCATGCCAGTAGGTTAGATTGTTGTCGCTTTTTGAATCAATGGAAGTTTTTCATTTCTTCGCAATCATTTAGCCTGTAAGTTTCTTTCTTTTGCTGGCTAACATACTGGACAAAGTTAATCATAATAAATGGCATATCAAAATGAGCTCAAGTAAAAAAAAAAAGAAAAAGTAGAAGCCAATAACAGCAGCCAGAAAGTGAAACAAGAACTATTATCAATCACTAATATTTACATATAAAAGCCGGGGGCAGGCTTTAAAGCACCATAACTTCTTCGATGTCAAAACATAACAACTCAGCGCAATTTTCTTTCTCAATTTCTGAACTCTCGAGTAACTGAAACTCTGACAACATAGAGGAAACCATGTCATATAGTGTTGCTCAGACAAACCGGTGCCCTCATTGTTTACAAGAATAAACCCCTGCCTTGTAGATTCTACAGGGCATCATGGTCTAAAAATAGGTGGCTAACTTGAAAAGTAGTCTAACAGTGTACATAAATTGTTTTCAGAGCCATATGAACACGTTTGATACACAGTTCCTTCATATCCTGAACTTCCACAAATTTGTAGGAACACTTCCTTTCACATGACAGGGGCGCTACTGCTTTCAAATTGTGAGTACCGTTCTGCTTTGTCTGGTTTGAGCTTACGTGAGTCAAACCTTGCAAGCAAATCCCATCTGATGATGGATCAGTGCCTCAGTAGTAACGACCTTTCCTATACGTTCTGCGAAGAGTATTTCATCTGTTTGATTTTCAAATCCATCCAATTTAACCAGTTTTAGACTATGAACACTTTTATAATATCGGTGAATGATATGATGTCTGATTGCGTGTCCGTCCATTCATTTGCTAGCCGAATGCATTTATGTCACCTCCTCAGGTTTGATCAAATTGCATATGACATTCATCAGAACTTGGAATCTTGTTGCTGGCTATCCATTGCATCCGCTTGGGTTTCTACAGCTTCCTGTACTGTTATTTGCGGACTTTGAAATTGAAGGCATAATACCTTAGCTTAATGGCATAATCCATGCCTGAATATATGTCGAGGCGCTAATTTTGTTGAGGAACAAGCCTCAATTTTGTTGGTGCCCTTTAAAAAAATCCTATAACTTCTTATAAAAATAAATAAATGAAAGAAAAGAAAATTCATACACTTGAATTAATTTCTCTTAAATATTTCACGTTTTCGAAGCACAGCTTTTGGGCTCCCTTTCAATTTGGTAAATTGAAATTAAAAAAAAAAAGAAAAAAAGAAAGAAAGAAGTAAACACAAGAGAAGCATCCCACAGTAATTGGCTTGACTTTAGTTTGTAGGACTTAGTCTCATCCCTCTTGCTCTTTAATTAAAATGTTCGTGCAGCCGAGATTCGTTTACATATCATAAACTGTTTTTCTACTTTTACAAATGCTAACAAGAAATTTTATATTATTTATTAACAACTATATATATATATATTGTTACTAGTTTTTCTTGTTCATGCATGTTCATTTAAACAAGAAAAATAATGTCAATTATAACATGATAAGACCTGATCTAGAGAGAGTCCTTCTTTTCCAATCCAACAGTGCAATGTGAGAAATAGAGAGGCCGTGTCTATTTCAGACATGGAAACGAACCGAAGCCCCAGGAAGAAAGTAAATAATTGCAGATAATCGCTATTAATATTGCTAAATATCAAATATGACTGCGTTTAAATGAGCATGTACCAGTGCAATATTTGACCTAAAGACGAAGTGAAATTATTCTAATTCTAGGGCTCGGTGGCCCAGCATGGAACATTGTATTATTCGCAAAAAGGTTGCATCAACCGAGATTGTTTAACATTATGAGAGCTGTTATAGAGAGCTGCTCAAAATAATCATTCAGCTTGGTCAAATCAGGCGGTGCTTGAACGCCTGGAACTTCCGAAAATGTGTCCCTACAGTTCCCTGGAGCATCAAAAGCAGCGCTTACATGAATTTTTGCTGTGCCAAGATCATTTTTCTCAAAACTTTGTATTGCAGTAGGAAAATCATCACTGGCAGCCGTGTCGTACTCCTCTACGCACACGTCGAGGCATTTCTTCACGGCTTTATCCCTAGACTCTTTAAGCAGTTTGCTTACTGTGGCCAAAGTACGTTTACTATTTGCCAAGTTAGCCTCTAGCATTATATGAACAAGTCCTTTGACATCAGCAGTAGAGCTTCGCGGGTTTGACTTTAGGGTTTTCACGCAAAGAGCAGGGTACCTGGTTTTCTGGCAAGTTTCTTGTATAAGATCGGCCCCTACCAGCGTGGTAGGTTGATGCAAGAAATTGACAAGAAGGAAAAGGGGAAGCCAGGCAAGAAAATTCATTGTTTTCTTTCTCCCTTCTACCAACAAGAAATTAAAAGTGCGGATGTGTGATGGCAAATCCCTAGCCCTTTATAACAGCATTATTGAAAACTGGCTAATTATTTCAAGATCTAAATTAAAAATCGTTGAATATCTTTTCCCGAAGATTTTTAAGCTGTAAATAGCATTGAATTCATGACAAATCCGTTTCAGTTTCCATGTTTAGATTACAATTAATTTGTTTGATTTTTAAAAAAAATTTGTTTCCCAGTTAGACCAACTGAGAACATAAAAAGTTGATTTGGGTGAGGTGTAAATATTCCATATATTTCGTGGAAATAATAGGAAAGAGTTATTTCAACATTTTATCGTTTATTTTCGCAATACAGTACCTAAATGAAACTCGTTAGTCATTTTCAGGTCTTTTAAAATTAACTATCATGATAAATATCTTTTTGAGCAAAATTTATTATGAAATAAAAGATTTACCAGTGTATAGATTTATTATGAAATAAACGAATTTATTATGAAAAAATTCCAATCATCCCGAATATATATTAAAACTTTTTTTTTAATGATGATGGATTGGAACTTATTGTAACCACACAAAATATCAATCATATTATTCTTCATCTATTTAAGTTTAGACGGATATTGTAATCGATTGATAATTATATTAAAGTTCATGTCATTTAAGTGATTTAGAGAGATGAAAATAATCTATTAAAAATAAAAAATAAAAATCATATAGACTTTAATAATTAAGTGATTTTCGATGGTGCATATGATGGAATATAGTATATCCGCATCATGAATTGGAAAATATCTGTAATAAACACACACACACTCCATGTATATTTGCAATTTAGAATCAATTGTATAACACGTTTCAAATATTCTAAATTGAATTTAATCTAATGGTTTTAAAAATATATTATATTTATGATCATTTTAAGTGTCAAAAATTGATTTTTAAATAATATTTAATCTCCAAAAAATAGTATAAAAGTAAATGGATTGTCAACCTCTCTAATTCACTTACTATAAAAAAAATATATATTAAAACTAACCTTTTCATAATACTTATTTATAATTTTTTAAGGGACTTTTGAAAAAATAAAACGAAGATTACGATGATAATACAATATAGATAACAAAATAAATTAAATTCTGTATCTTTTAAGAATTTAAATTTAATTTATCTTCCAATTGAATTTAAATTAAATATTATAATTAAATTTAATTGTAATAAAAAATCGATACCAAACAACTTATAGAAAATATGGAATTTGATATATAGCAAATCTTGCATTAAAATCACACCCAGCATTTTCAGAGAGTTTTTCAACGACGGGAAATTATTTTTCTCTTTTATTTTCAATTTTTTTTCACATTTTTTATTTCTTAATTAAAAAATAAAAAGTATTTATGTATTGAAAACATAAGATTTTTTTATAAAAATAAAACAAAAAAATAAAGAAAGATTATTTTTATTTTCATAGAAAAATCAAAACCATAATTCCCAATAGTCATCTTAATATTTGTATTAATGATAACCAAATTATAAAATATTTATTTTATTCTATTAAAATTAAAAATAACAATGAAAAAGTTATGATAAATCTTTTATATCACACACACACACACAATTAAGAAACAAATCTATGACCATAAATTCCAATTTCCTCTGCCCCCCTCCCCTCCCCTCCCTCTTTTTTTTTTCCTGCGCTTCTTTCCATATGAATAGCAGAATTAATTGGTAAGTAATCATTTTAACGAGGAAACAACAATGAGGCGGATTCAACACCATAAAAGAAGAGAGAGGTTTTCGCTGGAGGCTTGACGGAAGAGGAAAATGTCCAAATACATGGCGGATTAGTTCATNCCGGGGGGGGGGGGTGTTGTTTATGGAGCCGGGCCGGATTCAACGCCGTGAAAGGAAAACGAAAGGAAAGGGAAGGAAAATAAGGGCAGATTCAGTGGTACATGATAGATAAAGACCCCTTTAACACTAGCTACATTAATATCTTCTAGCATAAAAATAAATATCTAAATGTTATTAATATTTTTTTAATAAAAATAAAATCAAATCTTGTTGTCATTGTTTCAGTGTGAACATTAGATATAAAATAATGAAATATATAATTGATAAAAATATTATTCAATTTAAGAAAAAATTAAAAAAATATTAAAAAAATATTAAAACAATAACATCTTGAATTAATCCAAGTTATTTTTTTAAATTTATGATCCAAGTTATAGAATCATGATAACTTATTATAAAACAAATCAAAATATATTACAAAGTTTAATTTCAAATAAATTCAATATTAAAAGATAAAAAAAATAATTTAAAAATAAAAAAAAACTCAAGTCAACCCAAGTCAACTTATTAAATACACCACTCAGATCATAAAACTATAATAATACTATACAAAATAAATTAAAATAAAATATAAAATTTAATTTTTAATCAATTTAACATTGGAAGGATGCGATTGAAAATTTTTAATTAAAAAACATAAAAAATGATTTGAAATAAATTAAGCTAAACGTAAGTTAAAATAAACTATGAATTCTAATTTTTAATAAAATAATTACTAAGTGATGAAATTAAATTAAAATAAAATAACTCAATATTATTTTTACTCACGTACAAAACTCATAAACTGAGTTATGAAACAAATATAATTTTATAAAAAATAAATTAAAAAAGATAATAAAATTTAATTTCTAAAAAACTCAATGGTAAAGGTTAAATTGAAAAGGAAAATACCTACAAAAAATAAAATAAAAATTAAATCATGTTAATCTATCAAACTTGCAACTCATTTGGTAGAACTAAAATATAAATAGAAATAAATTAAAATATTTAATTTATAATAAATTAAATATTGAAAGAAAAAATTATAAAAAAAATTATAAAAAAAATACTCTGAATAACATTTTGAAAGATGATGCATAGTAAAAACACTATTTCTTAGTTTTTGTTAATAATTAATCAACAATTAATAATCTGGGTTTGTGTGGAATCTAATGGTCCCCGAGGCCCCGAACTTAACTACGCACAACAAAATCACAAATGGGCTTTATGCTTTGGGAGTTTGCTTTCCACTGACAATGTTTACTCGCTTTTAAATGTTGTTTGCTGCTTGTTTATCTATTAACACTCTGACGGGCTTGGTCCTGGGCTTGGACATGGGTGACTCAAACATTGGAACAGGCTCGATCCTTTTTTTCACGCGAGGGGGCTGCTAGATGCCTTTGCTTTTACCTTCTCTTTAACGGGATAGCTTACGGCGCCTTAATTATTATTTTTAAATTCTAAAGTTAATTACCACATAAATTTTCATTAATAATAAAATTTATAGTATTTGAATGGATAATATTTAGAAAATAAATTTAAAATTCGACTAATAAAATTATATTCCTCAGAGTTATGTTGCATGAGTTAATATATATGTTTTTTTATTAATATACATATCCAAACTAATTTTTATAAATCTTAATTAATTTTATAAATTCTAAAATTAATAGTTATATAAACTTAATCACCCTAAAATTTATAGAAATTTAACCGGTAACTTTCAAGAATCTAACTTAAAGCATGAATAGCTACAGTCTTTACATTGTTTAAGTTAATAATTTTTTTTTAGATTAACGTGGGTATCCGGGCCAGCTTTCGTACACCACGACTAATCTCACGGGCCCTAAAGTTAACGACCATGTAAGCCTCCAGTGGCCATCATATGAGTAACCAAGGACTCGAACCTGAGACCATAAAAGGAGCAAACCCCTTGATCCCAAGTCCTTACCATTTGACCGATTATTTTTTTTTTAGATTTTTAGATTAATAATTAATAATATGGACCGTGGTTATTTTTTCCGGGTGCGTGCTGTACTGGATTGTTGATGACATGATCGGAGTAAAGCATGAAAGCAGCAACTAGAAATAGATAAAGGATGGTGCAGCAGCTGCACCAGAGTTTAATGCAAAGAGGTTTACCATTAAAATCAACAACTGGTTACATGTTGGCGGTGGTTTTCAAGGAGGAGAAGCCCGGTACAGCGCCCTTAAGGAGGCGGCATCAAGACACAACAACATTAGGTGAATTTCTTTCCCGATAACTTTGGATTTCATAATTAAGATGCAACTATGCATGCATGTTGTTCATGTGTTACAGAGATGAATATAAATTTCTTTCCTCTTCGGCTCTTCCTCCCACATGATCGAACATAATCACTATCACAGCAGAAGTCAAAAATGAATTTGACAGACCTTCGAGCACAATCATGCATACACAACTGCATTGTGCCACTTGCAGCATATGACCTTCGAAACAGCAACCCGTCACCGATCAAAGCTTACTTGGGAAAATCAACCAATTAGGGAACTTTACACTATTCTGAGTATCAAAACGTAGGACCTAGAGCAACCATGGAAAAAAGAGTCCAGTACGTGGGTGTGACCACCACATTATCTACAGCATCGAGGCTTCAAAGTTCACCGTCTGAAACTTCATTTTGGGGCAACAATGGCCTCTACTCGTGTGAATTTCTCCTTTTCTTTGCCTGATCTCAGTAGTTGCATTCGAATGAGTGTTAATAAGAAATTAATAGGCAACATTTTGGATATATTACTCAAAAGAATCGACACAAAAATCTAGTAGACTGGAGTTGAGTTTTTTTTTTTTTTTTGGTCATGGGACAAAGGAGGTACGTAGATAATGTAAGGTTTTATTTGACTTCTCTAGCTTATGGATTCTTCCAACTCTCCCATATTGTGGAATTGCCCACGCCCATTTGTCTAATTTGAATCAGCCATTTAAATTTACCGAATGCTAGGTTAAATTTCATTTACAATAGGATGTTTAAAGCAGTGTTACCAAATTTATGGATCAATTCCCTATGTCTTGCCACCCATATTGTACTTTTTATATATCTAATTTATTTTTGTATTTTAAAAATATTTTATTTTTATTCTATTTTAAACTTTTTTATATTTTCAAATTTTTTTAATATACTTACAAACAAAAAATTCTTTTAAAAAACAATTATTACTACACTCTTAAATTTATCTATATCTATAGTATACGGCTTTTAACCATTCAATTTGGTGACCCATTTTTATCCAGTGGAGGGGGGTAAAGAGTAGAGCAGCGGAAAATAAGGAAAGGAAAAGACATGTTTGACGCGGAAAAAAGCCGACAATGATACTATTGGACATTATTTTTAAATCTAGATTTAAGTTAATTTTTTTATTTTAATAAAAATTATAATATATTTGATTAGAAATAATTTTTGCTTGAATCAATCTCTTATAAAGTTAAATCAAAAGTTAAGATTTTACAGTTTTGATTTATAGATTCTGATTTACATTATTTATATTCTTAAAAGATTGTTTTAGATCAATTTTTATTAAATATATTTTGAATTTAATCTAGTTTATTATAAATTATTAATAAAAAATGAAACTTGAATTATAACTCAATTTAAAAAATGAAACACTAACAATTTAGTTTAGGGTGGATAAGTAAAAATAAAAAAATAAAAAATAAAAAAGGGCCCTTCCTTCTCGTAACCAATTAAGGTGCAAAGTTACAATTTGGACCAACTATTTAATTGTTTATTTTTTACTTTATCTCACATTAATAAAAAATGCTTGGGGTGGATTTTTATTTTTCTTCATGTTTTGGATTTTATATTATTACCCACTTAGAGTTTTCAAAACGCTATCGTTTTATACTTTGAAAATAAGCTCTTTAATTTTTTTAATTGGCTAAAATCATACACAACCTTTATTTTCTATATTTGGTTGAATAAAATACTTTAATTACTTAAAATTGCATCATATTAATGCCTTCTAAGCAAACTTAAGGGTGATATTAATCCAATTTAAAACAACATAATAACCAAATACTCCATTAATCGAAACTAATTATATGAAGGATGGTGTTTTTCCTTCAACCGAAATCGGAGGATTGATTATAACGGTCACGTTATTTCCTTCAACCAAATTTACGAAGTAGAACGACCACTCGAGGCGTCGTTTAGTTTTCGCTTTTAACGGTCACGTTTAAACAGATAAAACTATAAGCCCTCGATTAGGGTTTTTGGGTTCAAAGCGAACAACAATGGTGTTATCAAACAAGAAGCTAAAGCAGAAGCTGAGAACTGTGAAAGCTGAGGCTTTAGTATCCAAAGTGTCTAATGGAACCGAACGAGATAGCAAAAAAGGATCTTTAGGAAAGCCAGAGTCGAACTCGCAGCTTCAAGAGCTTCTAGAGGCAGCAAAACAGAGACAAAGATTGTCAAAGAGAGGAAAAAGAAGACAGGCTCAAGAAAACAAGAGCCAAGTTGGTGATAATGGTGACGATGACAAGAAAGTTGAAGACATAAGGGAAGGGGGTTTGTTAGTGGGCGAGGACGGTGATGGTGAAAGTAGTGAAAAGAAGATAAAGAGGAAGAAGAGAAAGAGAAAGAGGGAGGAGGGGGAGAGTGAAAAGAAGGGTTTAGAGGAAGATGTAGAAGTGGTGGCAAAGAAGGCGAAAAAGAAGAAGAAGAAGAAGAAGAAGACAAAGAAGAAGACGAAGGCAAAAACTGAGAAGGAGAAGGCAGTTGGTGAGGCAGAAGGGGTTGTAGAGGCGGAAAAAGTGGCCGGAGAAAGGTAATATTTTGAAGCATTCCCCTGTAGTAAAATCGGGTTGTCATTCGTGCTTGTGTTTGATTATTGGTGCCCATTTTCTTCAAATCAGGTTTTTATGTTTTTTCTTTGATTATGGTATTTATAATGTGTTTGGTAATGCAATTGATCAATATTTTGGATAATTTTTTAGTTGGGTTTGAATATAGGCTGTTGTTTTAGGAACAGGGATAAACAAATGGTGCTATTTTAGATTGGATTACACTCTCTAACTACCAACATGATGGTTGTTTTGAATGCTAATTCTGTTTCGTTTGCATTTCTAATGCTTTTGCAGTAAAATAAGTGAGGATACTGCTGACAGAGTTTATGTCGGAGGCATTCCATACTATTCAACTGAGGATGACATTCGTAGTTTCTTCGAAGGCTGTGGTACCATAACCGAAGTTGATTGTATGACATTTCCTGACAGTGGGAAGTTTAGGGGAATTGCCATCATTAGTTTCAAGGTATCTACAATCATCTAAATTTAAATAACACCTATTTCAGCCTGGTTATCTATTTCATAACATTTTAACTTAAATTTGACTCCAATGTCAACAATGTCATTCCTTAAATATTTTTTGCTCTCTTCTGTGCTTTTACAAGCTAAGGAATCTGAAATTTTGATGACTGGCTAACCTGTTTCCTAATAAATTAATCAATCGCAGTGAACCACAAACTTTGTCCGGTTAATTGTAGTCTCTGGCCAAATTACATGAATTTTTCTTCTTAAAACAATAGGAAATGGTGGGTTACTGTGAAGGAAGTCACAGCTAAAGATGAAAAATGGATGGAATCAGAGCGATGCTAAGACAACCCCTTGATTAGGCTGAAGGCTGATTCTAGGAAAGGCACCCATGTTAAGATGTACTGAAATGAAGTTCCAATAATTTGAACTTCGAAAACTTGAAACTTTTCTGCTGAACTAACTTGGTTTCCTTTATTGATTCTACTGCAATTCTTACTTGCAGACTGAAGCTGCTGCCATACGAGCCTTGGATCTTGATGGATCTGACATGTGAGTAACTTGTAGATACAATGCTACTTAGCTTTCTATTATCAGTATTCACCCATTCCTCTCATCATGCTCATGAAATTTGTAATACTTTTCAGGGGCGGGTTTTATCTGAAAATTCAGCCTTACAAGACAACTAAAGTCAGCAAGGAACCCAATTTTGCACCAGGAATTGTGGAGGGTTACAACAGGATCTATGTTGGAAATTTGTCTTGGGATATAACTGAAGATGACCTGAAGAAATTTTTCTCTGATTGCAAAATAACATCTATACGTTTTGGTAAGGACAAGGAAACAGGGGAATTCCGTGGTTATGGCCATGTTGATTTTTCTGACAATGACTCACTGATGAAGGCACTAAAGTTGGACCAGCGGATTGTCTGCGGGAGACCCATCAAGATAAGTTGTGCGGTCCCTAAGAAGGGAGGAAAATTCCAGGGAAACCAAAATCAAATAGTTGAAGAAGCAAAAATTCAATCAACTGCTCTGCCTATGATTCCAAGTGATGAAGTTAATAATGGTGTGCCAAGCATTAGCAGTGGTAAGATTAAGAGGAGGACCTGCTATGAGTGTGGTGAAAAGGGGCATATTTCTTCGGCTTGCCCTAAGAAGCTAACTGCTGATCCAACAGATTCCAATACAAGTTAAATAAGTGGGGATTCTTTTCCTTTTTTTTTTTAATTTGTTTTTTTTCTTATTACTCAGCTAGGCAAAGAGTTTTTCTTACTTTTTTGAAAAAAAAATTGTTGGAACTCTTTGACGTCACATCAGTTTGGACGAGTCATGGACGCTAGCTGTTACATTTTTGCATTCCAAGTTTATCTTTTAAATCAGTCGAATTGAATGCCCTGGATCATTACTCAATGTTTTTTCGGTATAATTCAATATCAAATTCCGTTGCTCATTCCGGTGCCGCATTGATAGGTCCTTTCTCTGTTTCTGACTTCCTGAAAGGTAGGAAATAGTTGAATGTGACCTGGTTCAAGAGGAATAGCACAGACCCTTAAGATTGCTGTGGCAGGAAGCATCAGAAGCTCCAGCACGATCCCTAATACCCCGGAGGTTGATTTTGTTGATGCATGAGCAGTTCTGCGTCTCGTGTTTGAAACTGCAGGCAACGTAAATTGTGTTTTTTTTTTTTCCAGTCTCTGGACGCAGGCTTCTATTTATGCCCAGTCTATAAACCCGATCCAACTCATTGTTTGCGTATTCAAGCTCAACAGGAGTGACCTGCAGCACCTTGCCTCCTGCCCGTTTGGCTTCCTAAATCCCACCAAAATGGTTGGAGCATCCAGACGTTGAACTAGAAACAGGTCTGTAAGGACCATTTACAATTTCTTGCTTGGAGCTAGCAGATTCTACAGTCGCCTCCACAGGTCAAGACTTGCTGTTTGGAAATTGTAGTGAACTGTCAAATTTTGCGCCCCTGATTAGCATTTCAAGGTTTCACGGGCTAGGCTTTGACTTGTGTTTATCGAAAATGGGGATTTTGTCTTAACCTTCAATTTGGTCAGTGAGCATATTGTAAGGGATAATGTGCTTAGGAAACATTTTAACTCTTGGCCCAAAATTTAATAACCATTACCCATTTTTTATCCATAGAAATCACCTGATTCTAGTGGAGTCTATTCACTGCCTCATCTACAAATAATCGAACAGCATGAAGGTTGATGCATCTTCTATTTGTTATTCCCATCTCTGCTTGCTAGCAGTTGGTCTACTTGTCTCTATCCAAAATTCCAAGCCCTTCGAGATGCTCAAACTTCCATCTTTCCTCTAAGCTGTTCCCTCTATTGAAGCAAAGATTTGTCTGCCCAAAATTTCCAAAAACTCTACTGTTCAAAAGTCAAGATCATTGAATACTATATACTGATAAAAAACTCGTCTCCATCTTAAATCGAATTCTGTTGGTGCCTAAACCTTTCAACTGGTAGAGTTGCTTCTCTTTGTACCTGTAATGGCTACCACTTCCGCAGATAGAAGAGATTTACTGATGCCAACGAAATATCAAGACAGAGAAAACAATCCAGAACGAACCAAGATGTTAAACCTACCAAAATCAAAATCCGAGCAGAAAGTAGGTACTGTTTACTACCTCACACGGAATGGCCGGTTGGAGCATCCTCATTTCATGGAAGTCCCTCTCTCTTCTACCTAGGACTTGAACTAAAAGGTAGTGCCTACATTAAGAGAAAAATACACATTTTTTGTGAATTTTTTTTTCTTAAAAATTTGCAAGCTCAAGATCCCATTAGCACAATAATGTTGAGTATGGCACTACTGCTATGTGTGTCTGTTGTATGAATTAATTTCAGCCCTATTTTTTCAGATGTGACAGATAGGCTAAACCATCTCCGAGGTCGGGGCATGGCTAACATGCATTCCTGGTCATCTAAAAGGTAAAATGATCATTCTTTCAGTTACTCTCGGTTTTTTAATTGTAAGAAAACAACTATATTGATGTTTCAGACTTTCAGTTCTCTTGATTGCCATCATTTTCCCGGCAATGATGTATGCTTGTGCTGATTTTTTTTCCTTTAAAAAAAATTAGGAAGTACAAAAATGGATTTGTGAGGCAGGACTTGTCCGACCGAAATTGACCATGTACAACTATGTCATGGCCATGAATACATTCTTAAAGGATCACTACTGCTAGAAACTTCTCTAAGCTTTCGGTTTCACAACACAACATCATCAAGAAACTCCAAAGTTTTCTCGGACATTATTAGCAGCTCAAGCGAGGACTCAAATTCTCCAGTCATCAGAAGAAAAAACCGTTCCTGGACTCCATTTGATGATGAACTTGATGAATACAAAGTTTACAGGGCCAGAATCACTGGAGAAATTGCTAGCAAGGGTACTTCAACGTGTCAGCACACGCGACTGCTAAGAGAAGAGCGAGTATTGATGGCAATGAAGAAGTGGGGGCATGAAGGACTTGCCACTATAGAGCTGAGTAGGGAGGAAGCGTCTCGGTGCGTTTGTTTTGTACAAACTTTTGCGTCTACGGTGTAAAAAATACATCAAGGTATTTACTAACTATAAAAACTATATTTTATACTATAAAGTCTATTAAAGAATTAAATTTGGAATCCAGTTTTTAATTTTTTTAACTAAATTTTATAAAATATTATTTGTATTTGCGTTTTAAAAGCAATTTTTTAAAATATTGATGATTTTTTATTTTTTTTAAAGAATAGTTTTTTGATATTTTTAAATTATTTTGATGTAATAATATCAATAATAGTTTTTTAAAAATAAGATTATATTATTTTAATGCATTTGAAAGTAAAAAATATTTTAAAAAGCAACTACAACCATACAATTATCAAACATTTTATACATATTTTTTAGTATATATAAATATCAATTATAATTTTTTAAAAAATATTTAAATCTAATTAACCATATTTAATTATTTTTTAAACTTATTTTTTTAAAACTATAACCATGGAAACTACCTAAAAAAATACACAAAATCTAGTTCAAAAACCACTGATAGCTTGTAAAAATCTATCCAGTCAAGATTGATTTTATTTTTTAAAAATATATTAAAATAATATTTTTTTAAAGATTTATAATATTTTATATTAAAATAATTCAAAAACATAATTTAAAGTTAAAAAATTTTAAAAATAAAATTGAATGATAATGCAAAATAGTACCCTAATTATCAAATAATTAGAGAAATGGTGAATTTTTTTTTTTTTAAATAAAAATTTCTGAATCCACTTTTCAAGTAATCTGATGCATTGGAAATGTGAATTTTACTAACAAATCTCATTGATTCAGGGATTGAAGTTTTGAGCGCTTAAAATTCGAGGGAAGAAAATATCAATAAGATTAGCATTATTTTCAAAACTAGGTTGTTTCCGGTTATCCATCTCAAGCATGATTGATGGTGGCTTAATAATAATAATTCCTTTTGTTTTGCCAGCATCACAAGTAAGTGGATTTAATTAAGAAGGTCAAAGCCCGGTAGCAAACCATAAACAAGGGTCTATTTGGGCTCAGAACAAGCATGGTTATAGCAGCACTCCAGCCATGGTCCCAGTTGGTTAGGGAGGAAGGTTATATGGGCTGGGCTCCATCTTTTTCAAATCACCCCCTGTAGTTTCACAGGAGTAACATTTTGCGCCCTTATTTCTTATAAACCATAAACAACATTTTCAATTTCCTCCATCGAATCAACCCGTCTACCACCGCCATCCTAGAGGACGGTAGCTGATGGATTTGCCTTGTGACAGGGCTATGAAGGGCATCTTGGATATTAAGAATGCTGATAGCATTTCTAAAATTCTCTAGAATTTTTGGTGGAT
Source organism: Populus ilicifolia (assembly GCA_015708895.1). Taxonomy (NCBI): domain Eukaryota; kingdom Viridiplantae; phylum Streptophyta; class Magnoliopsida; order Malpighiales; family Salicaceae; genus Populus; species Populus ilicifolia. The sequence goes on along the minus strand of SRLM01000375.1, from coordinate 2,465,717 downwards.
GAGAACTTGGAAAATGTTCTGCAATCGAAATAAAAAAGAATCTAAATCTTGCATTTTGATAGAGTCTAACGAGGAAATTTACATGCCTATCAAGATAAAACTGTATGTATTATGTGAGATTAAATTACAAAATATGCTTACGTTTAATTATTTGTAATTTATGAAAAGTGAGAATGTCAAGTGTAGTTGTTATGAAACTATAAAAAAAATTTAGAAAATTTATCCATTGATTTTTCCGCTATAAAAGACGAATAACTTTTACCTACTCCCTTGTCTTTTTGTTTGATTGTTTTTTTCTTTCCATTCACCTTCGCTTACTGTTATTGTGCTGTATGATGCAGCTTTTGATGTATCTCTATGCAGCCTTGGATTTGGTATTTTATCAAGCATGCTAGAGGCAGAATATCCCTTCGTCTGGCAAATTGGCCTAAACAACCCCGTGAGTTTATTGTTCTTTTGGACATTTTTTTGCATGATGATTAGAAAATCACTTGGATGACTGTTCGCTTTGTCTCCACTCTTAGGTCCTTTTTTTGAATCAAAGAAATTTGAATCTTTTTTCAAAACATCAAGAAAGACATCCAACCACATCTGCTCCCTTGTGAAGGGAGACCTGAGGGCAAGGCAATCAAACTTCACTGGTTAAAATGGGAAGCCACTGTCTGTAACTGACTAAAGTAACTTTTGCTCTAAGGAGGCTCGGCTCTGGCGAATCATTGTCAAACACTGGCGATTTGTTGGGGATCAACCAATCATTTTTTCTCAAATAACCCGGTGATCTGTGGAAGCAAAGGAAGAAGGAGGTCTGCACCATCTTTGCTGGCCTTTCACAGTAACAGAGATTGAAGAGATTAAATCAAATTTTGAGAAAATATGTGGCCTGCCTAATTATTGTGGTTCAAATGACTCTACCTGCATTGCCATGACTCTGCAACAGTGGACCGATCAAATGGTGCATGGATTGATCGTGAGAAGAACCACAACATGCTCTTGCAAGCAACAGTGGACCCTGACATGAGATTCTGTGGTGTAATTGTTGGGTTCCTAGGTAGTTTAAGTGATGCACTTGTACTGCAGAACTCGAGTTTCCACAAGCTATCTAAGGAAGTGAAAAGGTTAAATGAGAAAAAAATAGAACTTGAATAAGTGGAGTTGGGGAAGTATAAATTGGGGGCTCAGGTTTTCCCCTATTGCCATGGCTTCTTACTCCTTATCAAAATGCACTCTGGCGGAGTATAACAAGCTACATTCTGCAACTGCAGTTGTAGCACAGACTGCATTAGCAAGGCTGAAGGAAATGTGGCTGCCTGGTAAGAATAGGTTGCCAAGGATTGTTTTTGTTTGCTGCTTGTTGAACAATATATTTATAGAACATTAATTTTTTTAATAATATATATATACTCTCCTAATATATATATATTACATAATGAATATTTTATATGAATACCTATATTTTATTTAAATTTTTTTGAATAACAAATTATAGATAAAAAATGAATAATAAAAAAAATAAAATCCAACTCCACTGCTGCCCATTGTCATCCCTAACATTGTCATCCCTACCTCTCCTCTTTCACGATTCAAAAACCCAAAAGAATCTCTAGAGTTTAAAGTAAATAATGCTTGACAAAATGGAAGCAAAGAAACAAGAAATTATGGTTGCTTCTTTTTTGATTGCCTCGATTGCTGCTCTCCGGGTAAAGAAACAGCTTTCGCAGATGCACGTAATGACATAACAATAGAAACACGTGTTTGCCTGTGCAATAAATTTTTCTTTCTGGGTTTTTAGTTAACTTTATGGGTTCATTCTATTAACGTGTTTTTGTTTTTCTGGGTGTTAAAGGGTTCCGTGATGTTGTTACAGACTCTTTCGAGCAGAAGTTTGGATCACCAAACGAAGATAATACTGATGTTGTACAAGAGTGATCCGTAATTCATTGGTTTTCAATTTTTTTTATTTTTTTTTTAGAATTTTGAAGTTCAAATATTTTGTGTCTGTAAAGAAGCCGGGAATGGTGTGGTTTCGAATTTTCCTTGACTGGGTTGGCAATGTAGTTTTGTGGCCTTTGTAATCTGATTGTTGAAGAACATTTTGGTCTATATGAATTGTAGGTAATCGATTTTAGAATTTGTGCAAATTAGAGGTCTCTTCTCTTAGAGTGGGAGAGGATATAAATTTAAGGAAATGACAATATTATGTATCTTCATTAGTGTTAATGAAAAGCAATTTGACTTCTTGAAGTTGATTGAATTCTCTGCATTTTAGTGGTCCTTTACTGATTGCATAACTTGTAGGTTTTTGATTTTGCTATAATTTTTATGCTGACATTAATTTCATTCATTGGATTAGGATGTCAAACTGCATAACCACATGAGTTGCCGTAATTGACGTGGGATTTTTATTCAATAGAAGATTTTTCCTAGATTTTGAAGGGGTGATCAATCTGCAAGTAAGCATATTTAGTTAAGTGAATTATGCTTTTTTTTTTTCAAAGAAGTGTTTCAATTGTTTGGAGAAAATGATATGAATAATATTGAAATTTAGTTGGGTTTGAATTCTTTACTTGTGAATATCAAGTGAAATCTGGAGTTGATATTTTAGTTGCATTAATAGATGGGTATTTTGATCAATATTTATGGTTGTTTTGCTTCTAATAATTGGTGTGTTCATGAGCAGATCTCCAAGACTCTGAGGTTTTATCCATGGATTGATGTTGAGATGTGACTGCACGGGTCTGTGTGTGTCTAAAGATGCAGCCTGTAATGGAGTAGCTTTTACTTTCTTTCTCGTCCACCGCCTGGAATGATGTTCTTTGATTGCTTTCTAATACAGGAGTGATTACAGCAAGTGGATAATCATTAAAATCTTGCAGTACAAAGGTACCAGTACTAAGTGAGACTGGTTCTGAATGTCAACTTTTGTATCCCAATTATCAAATCCTTGGAAAATGGTTTCTGACTTGACAGTGCTGGAACTGTTAATAGCTGCCTTATAATATTAATCAAACTTAGGCACAATTTTGATCCAGTGTCAAAGATATTTGGGTATGAAGAAGAAAAGTTCAGCAAGTGTTTCAGAACTTTCAGCCATAAAAGGCCATTAGATTTTGACTGGAAGTTCAACCTCGTAATTTCTACTTCTGGAAAATCATGGACCATTAGCATACATAAGCCTTGATTATTATTGTGATTTGGCAGCCTAACATTACCTTCTGTTTTGTTATTTCAAGCGAGGGTCAAACAGGAGAATGGAGGAACAGAATTTTAGAATTAGCAGAATTAATATAGTTCTGATATATCTTAATGCATCATTGGGATCTTAACTTCTGAGTCCAGGCCAAAATGGAGTTACCTGAGGATTCTCATCTGCATGTCTGTTCTTTCGGTTGTGGCTGGTGAATATAATTTTTCTCTTGATCACTAGGTAGTTTGGGATCGGTTATCTGAACTTTTTTTCTCTGATTTATTTTGTTCAGAGCCAAGCTTCTTTCGTGAGCTGTGGTACTTGTTTACCCACAATTTTAATACTGAAATCAGTGTGTCATGATAGCTACTTTGTATGCATTAAGCAGTAAAGTTTTGTCCTGAAGACCATAAATTGGAACAGGATGAGCTCTTACAAATGTGTTATGTCCAACCTTTTTAGGCCTCTGCTTCGCCTATTCTATTTATGTTGTGGTTTTGAAAGCCAAGGGACCTTTTGGAGGCAGTGTACTCCTGAAGACCCTACATCGGAATATAATTTTCAGTTAACCATTTTTATTCATGATTCAGAAGTTATTTTCTCTTTGGCAGATAAGAGCCAGTGGTGTGGTTGATGTGGAAAGCTAGACCTGCTTCTGAAGAACCCTATACAATGAGAAAGTTGAAAGTATTATCTGGGGTATGTTCTTTGTTAAAAAAATAAAATCATAAGAGAGCAGGAGACTAGGATTTCATTGATACTGCATAATAATCACACTAATCTAAAGTAATATGATTAACTTAAATAAAAAGAGATGATATACAAACTAAACTACAAAGAAAATTAAAAATATTATTCTACTTTTAATAAATAAAACAAAATAACTTTATATTTTTTAATATTCTCGTCATAAAGAAAGTTTAACTTGTTTGAATATGAGCACGAAAAGGAGAAACTTGTTTGAATATGCAGCTAGGTGGCTGCTAATTTAAGTAACATCTACGGCAACTGGTATGATGATTTTTTGCAAGTTATTGTAATGCTATTCTTCAATGTCTGACTTCGTGGTTCATGAATGCAACCCCCCTTGTTTTTACCGTGAAAATGTGATCTTTGGGGCACCTGAAAACAATTAGGTATTGTGCTTGCTAGTCGTAGCCAATTTATTAAAGATTAAGCGATGTAAAATGTGAATCACCCTGATTAAAAAACACTCTATATTGTGGTTGCTAGTCTAGTCACCATCTCATTGAAAGTGAATACTCCTCTAACCAGCAGTTTGTGACTTTACAACCAGCCCGATCACTCCTGGTAACTATTTTGTTGAACATTGTACTGACTTTAAATGCATTTCTTTGACTTCTGAATTGATTTCTTGTAATGCTTTTAAGTCTATCTACTTCTTTATTTTGATTGTATGATACAATTTATACGTGAAACCGAAAAGAAATTGCACTGGACAACGACAGAATACTACTATTAGTGTGGCGGCGGTGTGTTTACACGCCCACACTACAAGCTAGATTTCTTGCAACCTTGGCAGCTAAACAGAAATCATCTATCAAAAACGTCACCACTTACTTGATCTTGTGCGCTGTTGCCTTGTTTAATATTATTCTTATCATATCCTTTCAAGGTTGGTGTAAGCACTGACTTGAACATTCATCAAGATAATAATTCAAGTTTGAACTTGGAGCTCGCTGGATATGACTTTTGTTTAGTTTACAATTTTTTCTTTCTTTCACGTCATGTACGTGCATTTTTTTTCCTGGATATGTACAAGCACCCGTGTAAAACATATCGGTATTTATTTTCTTTAGGAAATATTGGGGTGCAAATGTCACGCCATCTTTTTATATATATATAATTGAATCCATTCTCTTCATTGCTGAAACAATAATAGATAATATTTCACACTTTGACATTATCGATGATGATCAGCTTATGGTATTTCAATCAGCCCCGCATATCAACCGTTTTCTTGCGATTATTCTTATGGATAAGTTTCAAGACAGTCTATTCTGTACTTGCAGAGTGGATTTTCTTATTTCTAAGGGCTGGGGTGGCGTATTTTTTTTCTTTTACGTGAAGTAAAATTATCATTTTACTAAAAAAAAAATGAAAGCTTTTGATGTAGAGATATTTTGGTATTTTTATATGTTTATTAATAATTATAAGATTGAATGGGGTATGTTGAGTCTTTTTAACTTTAGTTGCACAATAAAAAAACTATTATACCTTAAGGTCAACAAAAATTAGACTTGTTAACAAATGGGTTTTGTAAGATTTCATAATTTTTTAGATAGTAAAACAGGTTATAAGGTTATAAAATAATTAAGTTGCAGACCAGGAATGTTTATGGGTTTTCACTTGCTAAGCTGCAATAAAAATAAGTATGTATCTTTGTAAAAGATAAAAGGTTAGTTATGCATTGAGATTTATTTTAATAATTTTGTATTGGTTTTTTATTTGTTTATTTAAAAACACTTTAGTATATTAATGGCATCCATGCTTTTCAGGCTACATATATAACGTCACTGGTTGTTCAAACCTTATTTTTTGTTGTGTTCTTAGGAGCACCATCGCATCTCTTTTCTCCTGGTGTGACGTATAATGACAATTGATGGCTAATTTATTATAGATTAATTTTGTTTATTTCTCTCCCAGAGTAAGCACATGTTTTTCCTTTTTTCTTTTTTAATTTTAGTCCTTATGTTTTGTACAATTTTATTTCATCCTTGCCCCTTTTACAAAAGATTTTTTATGATTTTAATTTAATCTTTAAATTACAATTTATCATATATAGTTTTTTTTCTAATTCAATCTTTATTCTTTTAATTTTTTTTATTTTGACCCTTGACTCTTTTGTTAGAGTTTTATTGGTTTTCAATTTAACTCTTCAATTTAATTTTTTTAGATGCCCTCTAAGTTTTTTTTTTAATTTTCACCTTTGATGATAAAATCATAAAAGAAAATGAGAGGAAAATGGATTCTTAATCACATTAACACTTAAAACTTATAACCTATATGATTAAATTAAAAGCATGATAAATAGAAAAATAATGAAACCTAATCCCAAACAAATTAAACACTTATAAATGTAATCGAGGAAAAATGGATCCCATAAAAATATAATTAAATAAATTTAATGAATACAATCAAGTAAATATCTTATTAAGAACATCTAAAAAGAAAGAAGGACAGACATGCACTTACATGTGGATTTAATTTTTATTGATTTTAGAAAGTTTAGTGAAAAAAATCAAGCAAATATCTTATTTTGTGTCGTAGAATATCTTGATTCATCTTTTATTTTTTTTAATTTTTATTTTGGTTATTGTCAATGGTTTTATTTATTTATTTATTTACAAAGTTATTGATTTATGTATTCACCTTACAATTTACATTTTTTTTTCTGGGATTTATTCAAACAATGTGTGAATACACAAACCTTTGAATTGAAAGTCCGACATTATTATTATTATTATTATTATTATTACCAAATTCGAATCCCATGCGCTACCATGGGAAAGTCAATGTTGGATTGGGATTGACCAGAGAAGCAAAGCAGGGCATGGGATCTCTTGCTAGGAAAATTTCGAACCAAAACACCAACCACGAGATTTTCGTGTGTTTCAGATTGCAAACGTTCTCTGTTAACCGATTACCTGCACCTCCCTCCGTATCCTGGACACGAGGAGTGTTTGAAAGGGTTTTTGCTTGCTTTAAGGCCACGAGGCAAGTCTTTGTAGGAAGTCAAGCAAACGTGTCAAGGCTTATGTCCCTCACATTCGGGCGCAATTTCTTGTCGTGAACCGACTGGACCTCACGATTAGCAGTCAGTTTTAACCACCTTCGGGGGTGAGGGAAGCTGAAAACTGGTCCCATATGGAGACATTTGGGATTTTGGTTATATAGTTTCCAATCTCTATACTTTTTTTCTACGAGAAATACCCCTTGCAATAGCTAAAGGCTAAGCTTAATGGCGTTGGAAAAACACCGTAGCTCTAGACTAACAATTAATGTTTAATGATGATTTTAATTTTGATTTTTCACTTAAAAAATTTAACGCTTTGAAATCTTTTCGGACAGTTTATTTGTCACCATCAAATTAAATGAAAACAAATAAGTTTTTTTCCCTTCTTAATTGCATGGTAAATGAAAATTTTAAAATACTTATTAAAGGGTATTTTTATAATAATTTTTTTGTTATTATAATATCAAATGAGAAGTAATTTGATATTTGATCAAGTATAAAAAATAATAATTAAAAAACATAATAAAAAAATAATATCAAATTATAAATTTTATATCTAAACATTATATTGTTTTATGCAAAGATATTAAACTCAACTTAGTTCATGATATTATTCAATATCCAAGTCACGAGTTGCAAGAGTTAATTTAAATTAATTAAAATGATATTTATTTAATAAAAATAAATATTTTGATATTTTGATAAAAATATAGGTTAATCTAATATTTTGATAAAATCAAACTAAGTCAATTTCAAGTTAAATTGTTTTTAAAAATTTAGTGTTGGGTTAACCGTATCTCAATTCAACTTGCTGCCAAGCCCGTTTAATAACTTTGATGTTATTCAAACTCTATAATTAGTTAAACTACAAAAGTAACAATTTTATTTTAAAGTTATTTGGATGCACAATGAGTGTTAACCTATACAATGGGTGGTAATTTTTCAATGCTAAATTCCTGGCTGTACTCTACGTTTAGACTCAAAAGAAAATAATCCAAGTTTTAGGTATTGTGGCGGCCCTTTCGAGACTGATGCATGCGAGTTAAGATTATGGCTCAAGTGTATTAGAGCCGGTCTTCCTCTGAGCCGAGCCCTGTTTTGACACAAGTAGAAGTAGTAAACCTTTCATGCACGCTGCTAGACTGGATCGTGACGGCTAAAATTGACGGTTTCTGGCGATGACAACAGATCTAATTTTAATATCATTTATATTACTCTTCAAGAAAGTCAATACTACTTAATTACACTTATTTTCCAAGTTAGCGGGCCTTCCCTCTCATAGTAACCTAGAAGAGTAGTCGTTCTCCCATTCTGGACAAAAACACACCAGCGCATGCGCTGGTAGAAAATGATATAATTAATGTGATGTGAGGAGGCTAATATTCATTTTCCTGCTATAAATATGTATTCATTGTCAATTACTATGCAATTTTCCTAATACAACAAGCCGTCTCTTTAATGTATAAATGTGAAAGGTTTGGATTGCTTTTCTGGAAAAAAATCAAGCATATGGGAAGGTCTTGATGAAGAACGTATTTTCTACGAAATTTTCCGAGTCCAACAAATGGATTAATTAATTTGTTAGAGTTTTTATGGTTAAGCCAATTTTATCAATGGTCAAAACCTAAAAAAAATCAACTCTATGCATTAAGTCAAATACTGTGCCGTCTGTGTACACACTCTTCCATATTGCTGCGAAATATTTTTACAAAAAAAAAAAAGGTGGGGGGATATAAAGGTGTATTGAACCGCACGGCATTGCAAGTTGGAAATGAAACCACCACTACTTCACTTCTAGAACCGTGGGCTCGAAGACAAATGCTTAAGTCGTGCCAGCGGAAGAAATCTGGTTTCGTGACTTCAATTATAACAACAATCCGCCACGCTCTCTGGTTCTGCGAGGAGCCATCCTACGTGTAGGCTTCAGTCTCAGAGAGTTTTTGTTTCTATGTTTGGTCACATGTTGCCACGTCCCAATATGCCCCTTATTTTTCCTACACTAAAAAAAAAAAAAAAGGAGGAAGGGAACATTCATAAGTACAATCTATTGACACATTCGATTGACACACGAATGTGTTAATGTCGGAAAACCAAAGGATAAGGACTCTCTCTTTAAGAAGAGAGAGAGAGAGAGATAAGGTATTGGATCTAAATCGTGTGTGTATATTCTTGCATTAAAATTAAATTAAAAATAAAAAACGAAGATCATTATGAAATTAGCGCGCATATATATATATATATATATTCACTTGAATAATAAATTTTGTTAAAAAGTTGATTAGTTAGAAGTGATTTTGTTTTTTATTAATAAAAAAAATAGTTGTTGGTAAGTGTGTAATATGTGCCAACAAATAGATAGTACATACAATATTTCCGCATGTCTAAACACAGCTTCTAAAGATAACTTTTGAAGCGACTCCCCACAAACTTTTCAATGGTTCTATGTATGTGGGCGGTTGAGGACCGGTTAGATTCTGGTGATTTTTTTTCTTCTTTTTCTTCTTGCTAAAATATAAATGTGTCATCTTGTTTGTTTTTTTATTCAATTTGATGTTTATTTTTTCAAATGCTATATAATTTATTAATTTTGATTGATTTTTCCTGCATCACCTAATTTCATTTAATTTTTTATGTTAAATTTAATTTTTATTTTTTTATTTTTTTTATTTTTTAATTGATTTTCATTAATTTAATTCTTCAATATTTAATTTAAAATTATCTTTACTTAGTTTTTTATTTGCTATTTTTTTTTGGAGCCTTTATTATTATTATTATTTTGTAACTCATCCCTAACCGATTGTTAATTTATAATTTCGCTTTTATTTTTTTGCTTGCCTTCAATAGGTTCTGATGTTATAAAACAATGTCATATGTTTTATATGCAAATTTAGATGGGCACGGTCAAGGTTTTTTTTTATCTTTTTTATATTGTTAGTTTTTTTTCATTGGAGTTGTATTTTTTATTTTTTATTATTTAAATTAGCTGATTTTATTAAACCTAATTAAATTAATAATCCAAAATTTTAATTTAAAAAAAAAAACCTTGTACCGTTTTGATATCTTTTCTTTAATGTTTGAAAAGATGTGGATGGCATACGATGCAGTAGTGTGTGCCTTATCTAGTGTAAGAAATTCATGGAGGCTTGAGTTGAGCAGTATTTGTGGCCAGATATATTTTATTTCAATACGATATTTAAGTTCAAATTTCCATCTCTTGAAAAATAAAGGGGGGTATATTGAATAAACTTCGACAAAGACGAAGGGATATATATTATTAACCCAGAACTCATTCAAAGTAGTGCAGTTGGTTTCCTCGGCTCAAGCTAATCTCTAGAGAAGTCAATTTTTTTGTGCTATTAAAAACATAAACTAAGCTAAAAAAGCTGATAACACACACTACTCTGAGTTTTCATAACGAAACACTGGTTGACTAACAACATTTTATGGCTATAAGCTTTTGGAGTGCTGTATGTTTAATTGTATTAATTAATTTTGCTATGCTGCCGTAATACTTTTCTAGTCATCTTTAAGTATATAACCAAAAAAGAAGAAGAAATAATCAATGTTCCAGCATAAAAAAATACTTCCCCATTCAAATTTTCTTTCGAAGCAGAAAGTCTAGTTCACAGAAACTAGCTAACAACCCACGGCTGTTCCATTTGTTGCCGAGCATGAGGGATCTGAAGACTTCAACAGGAGTACAATCCAGACTTTGACCTTTCTCGTTTCCCTCTCTAACTAGCAGGCCCGCCCTTATCTAACACCCTTGAATATATAGTAAAAGTCACGTAAAGATAACTCCATAATATATATTTCTTCTGCTTCAAAGTTCGAAGAGAATTTTAACATCTTCACTACAAAGTTTAAATGGTCGAAACTATTAGCTGGGGGGGAGCTTGCGTGCAATTTGTAACTTAATCAGACCTTTTTCAGGCGTCTAGTAGAAGTACAAATTCAAACCCCATTTATTGTACATTTCTTTGTTCAGTTTCTAGGTCACGTGATGAGGCAATCATGCATGCCTTCACAATTCCTCATCATTTTCCGAGCTTGGAAAGTTTAATCCTTAATTAGTTTCTTTAATCTTGTGAAATAATTGTATCAATTGAAATCTCAAGTTCAAATTGATCTCATCTTTATCAATTAATCACTAATCTTAAAAAAATAAGCACTTGCTTATGAATATACCATATAGATAAAACATTGCAGGTGGTTTTTTTTTTCCTTGCTAAACTGAATTAATGCGAATACTCAATGATTAAATATATATATATATATGATCATCACTTGCGGAAAAAAGAAATTGTCCAAAAAGTCCAGCCTAAAATTTTTCTATTTGCTTCCTTGTTCAAAATATGGGTTTGTTTATTTTTTAGAAAGTAATTTTTTTAAGAAATTATTTTTTAAATTTTTTTGTATTTATTTGTTATTAAAAAAATTGATTAACAAAAAATATTTTTTGATCAATAAAAAATATTTTTCTATCAAAGAAAAATTTAACTTGTTTATCAGGAAAGTGTTTTTTTTTATTTGGAAAGAAAACACTTTTCAGAAGTTGTGAAAAAAATTAAAAAAATTATATTATTGGCTGATTATATCAAATTTGATTTTAAAACTTTTAATTACCATATATTTTGTTTGAATCTTTTTTTCTTTTAAATTCATCCTTTAAAATTTGATTTAATTTAATTTTTATAATAACTTTAGTCTTTATGATTGTTATTTACATTTTTCTTATTATTTTTAAATTAAAATTTTTTATTTATCAAATTCATTCCTTATTATTTTAATTGTTATTTATTTTATTTAAAATAATTTATAAATTTTTAATTTTAATTATTTTAATTTTATTATTTTGTAATTTTTTATGTTAGATATTTTGATCTATATTATTTTGATTATTATTTATTTTATTTGAGATAATTTATAAAATCATATTTTTTCATTTCCATTGTTATTCAATTTTTTAATTTATAATATTTTTTATTATTTTAATAAATTAACTTGAAAAAATAATATATTAATAAATTTATTTTTCAGATTATTTTTCATAAAATAATTAAATACTAAAAATTATTTTTTAATTAATTGTTATGATACTATAAAATTATTTTTTAAAAAATATTTTTTAAAAAAATTAACTTTTTATAAATAAATAGATTTTAAATAGCCAACCAGAGAATCTTCTAGAAAAATGAAGATTCCAGGAAGGACTCACTCTATCCTAGTGGCTCAGCCTCTCAGTCATGCTTACGTGCCAATAGATGGCTCATTTTTACAATCAATAATTAACTTTATTATTATATTTTATTCCCCCATCTCTTCTTCGCTTTCGTCTCCATCAAGTACAAGGGCAAAGTTGTAATTCTAGGGAAAGTCAACTATAAAAGTCAAATGATAGGTGTACCACTTACACAATTTACACAAACCAAACACTTATAAATACCACACCGATATGACTCCTACATGATTCCATCTTCTAAGCAAATCCAACATCCTTTTCACATTTGAAACCAAAGTATAACAAAACCCTTATTGTTCATATTCTTATACCATGAAGAGAGGTCTGCACGAGAGAGAGATTGATAGCATAACCATGGCTAATTGCTTGATGTTTCTATCTAAAGGAAGGGAATCATATTCTTTTCCTTCATTTCATCATGCCATGAGCAATATTTCTCCTGCTCGTGTTTTTGAGTGTAAAACATGTAATAGGCAATTCCCATCGTTTCAAGCCCTAGGTGGTCACCGTGCAAGTCACAAGAAGCCAAGGTTGATGGGAGGAGAAGGGAGCTTTGAGACTCAATCGCCAGCAAAGCCTAAAACGCACGAGTGCTCTATTTGCGGACTAGAGTTTGCTATTGGACAAGCTTTGGGTGGTCACATGAGGAGACATAGAGCTGCCTTGAATGATCAAAACCAGGTGGACCCTCTGAAACCTCCTAGCACTGATGATCAAAAAGCAGTTCCTGTCATGAAGAGATCCAATAGCAGGAGGGTTTTGAGTTTGGATTTGAATTTGACTCCTTATGAGAATGACATGGAGTTGTTTAAGCTCGGAACGACAGCTCCTATGGTCAATTGTTTCTTTTAGATCTCACATGTGTAGTCGCATGAAATTATACCTATAGCTAGGTTTTTCCCCCTTTCCTTTCGTTCTTCCTGGATTTAGGAACACTCGCTATACATCTTGTATTTATATTTGTTAATTTGTTCATATACATGAAATAAGAAGCTAGATCATGGTATTGATTTCATTTTCATTTAATTACTTAAATGATCAGTTTTATCATGCACGTCATCATGAGACAAAGATGAGGTATAACATGATAATTAATCTGGTGATGAGTGGTGATTACATTTAAATGACAGGCATATTATTATTATTATTATACAATTAAAGCATTTATCTTTGGATTTGCCATATTCCTAATTAAATGGAAATTAAGGGAGAGATTTTACAAGAGGGATCAAGTGGCTTTCTCAGGATATGGTCCACTAGTTCAAATTATTTAGTTTGAAATTTTTTATCGGAAAAACTCAGATTCAAATATTTCTAAAGGTGAGCAGACTCGTTCATGCATGAGGGATGATCGTTGCCAATGTAAACCTAAAATGAAGCCCTCAAATCTTATGCCTTTAAGAGCACAAAACAGTAATAAACAGAGGCGCAGCTGATTTCAAGCTTTGGTGATGATGATGATGATGAGATAAACTAGGGTTTAGCTAGCTTCACGCCACTACATACATAATTTTAGGAGAAGGAAAAACCATCTCATGATAAAATGTAATTCTCCAAAACAAGGAGGATAAAAAAAAGGATAGAGAGAGGGATTGGCTTTGTTATTTTTTTATTTCCTCTCTTGCCATGGGATTTCTATGACATTAATTATCCAATTCAGGAGTCAGCAAGAAACTTTTTCTTGGAAACCAACTTCAAGTTTTTACTTTTATTTTTATTTTTATGCTGAGAGACTTAACTTCAAGTCTATTCATACCTAAAATCACTACTACAAGATCGTGTGTCAATGACCCATCATGACTGATTGTCAAAATTAGGTTCAAACAAGGACTCCAATCAGTAATAAGCTTATGAGCTAGGGGAGTAGTTGGCTCCTAAATCAAACTAATTTAAAATGAAACTAAGATGGCTAAAATCTGCACATTATTAGTTTTACTGAAAGCTGCTAGCTAAAGGGTGATCAGCAGCTCCCGTCGATGATCTGCTTTCAATTTAAAGTTGTTTTTGTAATCTTTGTAAATGGTCCAGAGCTACTGATTTTATAGCAATATTGCAGCCCTCCTCGATCGTGGTTTTTTCCCTATTCTCTCTCTAGCAAATAAAATGAATCGATTCATATAGCTAGCTTAGCCTCTCTTATGGTCTATTTTATTTTTTTATTTTTTATTTTTTATTTTTAATGACACTAATCGATTTTTATAAAAAATAATTATAGGTTATATGTATATATCCCTGGAATATCACTTCATCAGGTGGCAGCGTGCTGTTGAATGTTGTTGGCTTGAGACATTTTGCAATCACAGATATTAGATCTGGTCACTTCTTAAAAACTTGAGGATCACGAGTAATAGTCTGTCGAGCAAGTGGTAGTGAATGAGCCTAGTCTTTTATGTGTTTTAAAGGTGTTTATAAAAAAAAATTAAATTTATTTATTTATTTAAAATTGATATATTTTTAGTGTTTTTAAATCATTTTGATGTGATAATATTAAAGATAATTTAAAAAAATAAAAAAATCATTATCATATATTTTAATACAAAAAAATTATTTAAAAAATAACACAATTACACTCTAAAATAATCTTAAAATATATAAGTTAGGTAAATCATGTTTTCAAGAAAAGCAGAGGATAAAAAAGAGGGTGCCATCTATTCTGCGTAAATAATCATGAAATGTAATTAAAAAGAGTTTCTGGCATCATCAACCATTGCTATCAATTTCACCTAAATGTTTTCAATCTTATTTTCAGACAAGTTTCCGCAAATAGTACTTGAATAGGGAAAACATCAAACAATATTCATGCCAGAAAATAACAGAAATCAGCTCCTGTTATAGCCCGGTTTTGCACATGGAGGGAATTGTTCACCAAATTATTAATCTTCATTTAATTTTTCTTTTTTATAAAATGAGGGATCTTTCTATCCCTCTATGACCATCTTAAAATAATAATAATAATAATAATAATAACATATGCAGATGGGCTTGACAATGTTTGAGATTTCAAAAAATCAAGCTCTAAACGTGTAACAGGAAAGGTGTGGCCTTGTGGCTTCGTCGATCGTTGCTGATCCACTTTGTGTTTTTTTTTCTTTTAAGAAGGCCCATTTATTGAGTAGTCTCACTCTGTAATCAGAGCATTTTAATTATTGTAATGTATAATATTTATTTAAAAATATTTTCCATTTAAAATTTTATTAAAATGAATTTTTTTCAGATTTATTTTTTATTTTTAACATCAAACCTTAAAAATTATAAAAATATTAATTTTATATTTTTTTTATGCCGACACAGTTTTAAAAATCATCGATATGTAGTTTTGAACAGAAAAAAACCGCCTCTACATTTGACTTTTAAAATATTGTTCTGTTCGTATTGAGTCCCGGACAAAAGAACAAGATTCCTGTCCGATTAAAACCTGTTTGGATCTAAAAGTTAGAAGAGAAATGTGAGGCTCCAATTAGAACGGGGTTTTTTTTTTCAAAGAGTTCTAGGCTCTGCTCCGTGTTGCATATTTTGACTGGTATTTTGACGGTTTCGTGTTCTCCTGAATTTAGCTAGTTTTTGAATAATAACAACAACAATAATTATAATTATAATTATAATTGTAATTGTAATGTTCGTGGTAGTTGGATGGATTAAAAGTTTGTTTAGGTGTTTAATTATGGTTGTTTTTTAAATAATTTTTTATATTAAAATGTATTAAAATGATATTTTTTATTTATTTTTAAGATTAATCTATAAAATTTAAAATATAAAAAAAATAATATTTTATAAAAAAAATAATTTTTTAAAAATTTGTATAACATTCTCTAATAAGATTTTTGTTTTTGTTTTACCTTTTCAGTTTAAATTGTAAAGTCAACGTCTAATTTTTTTTATTAAATCTTTTTAAATGCATAAGGTTATCCGAGGGTGCTTTTTAGATTATTTGGATAATGATTTAATCTCTCGGTTAATGTATAAACTAATTCGATAATATTTTTATTATTAGGAAAAAAAATGACTTGGCAATGTTTGCCTCGCTGGTTTTGCTATGATTTTAAAACATAGTTATTATTATTTTTCCCCTAAAAGCTATATGCTAA
Organism: Populus ilicifolia; assembly: GCA_015708895.1. Lineage (NCBI taxonomy): Eukaryota > Viridiplantae > Streptophyta > Magnoliopsida > Malpighiales > Salicaceae > Populus > Populus ilicifolia. The sequence goes on along the minus strand of SRLM01000375.1, from coordinate 2,449,449 downwards.
TATCAGACCGTTTAAGAAAAGAATTTACTTCAACCATAAAAAAAACAAAAGAATCTACCCTGTCTGGAAAATGGATACCTCGTCATTGTTTTTTATGAGTTTTACAGTGGTTATAATCCCAAGTAGAAGCTCTTGCTTTCATCTGGAATAACTCGAAGAGTGTCTGGTTTAGAGATAATTTTAGTTTTTTTTTATGAAATTTATATAAAACATGTATTTTTAGTTTTTAAGAGTATAATTTATACTTTATAAAAACTATATTTTTAATAAAAAACCACTACATCTCTAAATCAAACACACACTTGGACTACTCCATGAGCATGGGCACCTTGCAGTAAATCTACGCAACAATTTTACTAGTCAAGCTAATTATTTTTTAAAATTCTTCATGTTTTGATGTGTTCCTTGAATTTGTATAATTAAATTTGAGATGAGCGTTCATGATTTGCCAAAAAATAGCAATAACTTAGCTATTCACTGTATTATTTACCTTAGTTGGTATAATGAAATTTAAAATTGATGGATGATGAGATTTGAAATATGATTGGTTATATGATGCTTTATGACATTATTGACTTTTATAAATTTTGAGAAGTGATTCAAATAATTAAATTTTAAATTTATATTATAATAATTATGAGTTTGAATTTTCTTGTTAGTGCTAAAAAATTTTAAGATTATTGACATTAGAATTTAAAGAATTGGTCGAGGTATATACATGCAAGATTGTCTAAATATTTATATTAATAAAAAAATAACATATACTATTTAAATATTCATATTAACAATAAAATCACTTTGAAATATTTTATAAATTGATTCATAGCAATTTAATGTTGTGGCTCGGCTGGCAACACTTTCAAAAAAGCCATGAGATCACAAATTTCACTTTCACTGATAACATTATTTTCCAAGATGACATGTCCTTAATGAAAAGGGAAAAAACAACAGAATCAGGCTTGCGCACACCAAGCTTCTTGTCGTGGACAGCCACTGGGCTTGATTCCTTTTTTTTTTTTTTTTATCCCTTTGTTTTTCTTGGTATTCTGGGGGAAAAAAAATACTAAATTTGTTTACTTTTAAGCTTTAGCACGGTGCTTAAATATTATTATAAAGTTATATTTGATTTTTAATATTTTAAGTTATTATGTATATAATATGAAAATCCTAATACTAATAATAAATTTTTTATAAAAATTCAATTTATTTTTTTCTTGAATTTTTAGATAATTTTTTAACATGATTTTGTCATGTTTACAATGCTTTTTAGATCTCAATCACATAAAATACAAATATACTAGTTTGGTATATTTTTTTAATTGATTTAACAATTATTAAATTTTTATTTATCAATAAAAAAAATAACTAGAGTTAAAAACCATGCGTTTAGTAAGATTAATATCAGATATATTGAAAAAAAATATCTTGATTGAATTTTTTTTAAATAATTGTATTTTTAGATTTAATAATAGTAATAAACAATTCTATAAATCCCAGCTTGGCAACAACATGCAAACAATTATATTTCTAAATCATTATCCAAATAGATCCTCCAATCATAAAAAAAAAAAAACATCCCTCGAAAACGTTACAGCTGAACAAATCACATGTATACGTCGGAATTACGTAGGTCGCCTAAGATATGAAAGAAAACAGAGGTGGTAAAATAATGTGCTCATAGCAGTAGTCTCTTCACATGAACTTACACTCATTAAATAAAATCAACAGATAAAATGACGCAAACTCAAGTATTCAAGAAGACACAGGCATTGTCCTCGTGTCATTGCCTAATACGGGCTCATTTCAACGCACAAGATTTGTTTTCCTAACAGGGGTTATCTTTAAGTTATTTTGTTTACCAATTAAGACTAATATTTTTATTAAATAATCTCAAAAACACATTTATTTTACGTAGATTTGATACATTAAAAATAATTAATTACTATGCGTGAGGTGGGTGTGCCCACAACTTAGAGTATATCCAGCATGTGAACGTCTTGGTGCCAAATTTTACTCTCACCATAATAAGTAACTTTCTAAATAAGGGCTAAGCCATTAAATTACCTCACTAATAATGGTGATTCTACTTACCAAAGTTAATCTAGAGCACATTTAAAACAAATCCAGACCTTTCATTTTTACCAAATTTAGGCCCATGGACTAGCCATACTGATTACACCCTATTTTACCACAATGCCCCCTCACCAATTTTCTAAACATGGCAAAAATTATATTTTACCCCCTAGGAGACAAGAAAACACAAAACACTGAGTACAAATTGACAACAATTCTCTTCAACCAATGTGCTTTAATAGTTTTAGAAACTCATAATTCTTCCCATGGACCTAAACCACTAGACCCCAACCTTCTCACTGCGAAACACATTACCAGAACACCTTGTAGTCAATAGAAAACTGACAAGTGGAATACCTATCTTGCGTTGCGCTGCACTTACCTTTTACAACAACAGTGAAAGGCTCCTCTCCTGTACATTGCCATATAAGACTCTTCCATATATGGCAATGCGTTTTAGCGGTCCAAAGCCTGTATAGTAAATCAAGCCGTTGATTCCAGCTCAATCGTTCCACGTGTACGGACATGATCCTAGACCACCCGGCATTGGTTATGTTTCTCCTCGTAGTTAAAAACCAAGCTGACATAAGTAATTTTGTATTTTAATTCTCTCTCTTGAAAAAAAACACTCACTCACTCTTGCAGTTGCCGGGAGTTTCTCCGGCGATCTTTCAGGCTAAAGGTACGCTACCAGTCTCACATGTATTTCTCAGTTATCATGTGTAGTGAACGTCACTATGCATGCCTTTCGTGCTGTGTGTACTTAGTGCGAGTGGATTTTGAATTTTGATGATTACAGTTTTGATAATTTTGAGCTTGTTTGTCTCACTATAATTGTTCAATGTTTTCTCTCTACACGGTTTTAAATGAATGCTATGCATGATCGAAGTTTGATTTTCATGGTTTGTTAATTTAAAACGGTTAGGTTTTGGCGTTTGAGTTTGTGCTGCAGATTATTTGAGCTTGATCGTGATCAATGGCGTGAATGAGCGAAACGGAGTAGTAAAGAGTGGCGTGTGTTATTGAAAGTAGAACTTCGAGTTTCGAGTGGAGATCACCTGAGAACGAGTTTTGTGCGTTGGTTTTAGTCTTGATTCAGTGAGTCTCTGTGGACTTGGCTAACGGCAAAAAATGGTAGGCTTGGAATTTTCTATTCAAGTTTTTGTTTGTTTTATTGAAAATGTTATGTTCAAAGTTTGGTTTCGATTAGATATGGTGATTAATTATGGTTTTTCAAGTGTTTATATGTTTTGTGATTGTTGTTTGGCTATTTGGTATTAAATTTTGTTACTTATTTTAATATCTGCTTGCTAGATCCTTTACTGTATTTGAATGCTATCTTTCATTGTTTATGTTGTGTGTGTTTCTGTATTGCAAATTCTTTAAGTATATCCAGCCATGCTGATCCACATTTGGAGATAGTTTTATTGTAACTTCATTTACTACTACAATTTTGTGGAGTGAAGTAGAGGAGGAGGATTATATTATCCTTAATTTTGCTTTTCCTTTACCAAACAATGACATGAGGGCTATCGTGTTCTTATCACATTAAGATAAGATAGGAGTGGTTAAGGGCTCAAACAGAGCTAGAGATCGGAGCTTTAGGGAAGAATATAGCTGGGAAATCTGGAGTAATCTGAGCTGACAAGTGAGTGTGCTCTGCTCTCCACATTGTAGCATTTAGGTGCCTGAGGGTTTCTTATCTCAAGTGGGATTCCTCGTCATTTAGAAAAAGCTCTCTATGAGAATTCTCTTAGTAATTAACAAGACATATTTTTTAACAAAGAAACAAATCTTTTCAAGTGAGGGAATCCATTGAAGATACTCACTTGACTGATATTAGGTATATTCCTGCATAATAAAATTATGTCTCCTGATATAGTCAGAAATATCCATATATGAGAACCTTTATTCCTTCCTAAGAATTAGCACTCCTGATATAGTCAGAAACAACCATATATGAGAACCTTTATCCCAAATCAATGCTTTGTTTCTACTTCCTCACAAGGCCATTTTAGTTGAGAATTTACAAGTTCTATAGTCCAACCTCTGTCCACTTTAAATGTCTTCAAGATTGTGTGACCTGTGCCTTTGGAAGTCTTAATACTTGATTCAACATTCAACATATGCAATGTTCATCAATTTTCCTGCATGGAAGTTGTCTTCAATTTGCAAGGATGGACGTTGATTTGTCTCAGCAAAGAACTAATTTAAAGGCTCATGGCTCAACCAAGGGCATAGCTCATTGGAAAAACTATTCAGCTACAATGAAACCTATAAAGAGAAGCTCGATGAGAGTGTCAGCCCCTTTTGGAATCCTATGTACTTATTGCAATGCTGACTGCAATTTGTAACCATATAAGGTTAGAGCAAGTGCTAAAAGGAGGATGGAGTGAGCTATGGTGTAGGAAGAATGAATTGCATTGCTTGGAGTTGAATGGAATGACAAATCTGTTTTTGAACTTGTCATTTTTTTTAAACACGAATTTACCTTACTAATATGATTAAAATTCATATTGTGCAATGTGCAGCTAAGGGAAACATTCAATCATTTATTTCTGTACCTTTTCTTGAGCCTTCACGTTTTCAATAGAGCTTGAAAGATCATTTATTTCATCGTTACTCAACTATTTCCTTTTCATTGTGCATTTCATCCATCTACTTCTATACACATGAGAATTAATTTAGGCAAGCTACATTGGGCAATTCAAACTTAACGTTCCATCATAGAAATGTTAAGAATGTTAGTCATTTAATTTAAATGTATTTAAACTTACATTTTCTTTTTTGTTACTGTAATAAATAATAAATTAATCATCCAATAATGAAATCATAGTAAACATGGTACATGGGAAAAAGCATGAAAAGGAAACACAAAGGAAAAAGATCCTTAAATAGTTTCGAGTAATCTCAAGCACATGAAGCTTGTGCCATTGTTAAAGGGTTTTTAGGTGTACACTTGCTAGGTCTTTGTCTGGCCAACACCCTTGAAGGGTTGCTGGTATAATTCTTACGGGTTGTTAGGCCAATACCACGGCCTTTTGTATCTTGTTGATGACTTTCGGGAGCCTTGCCTAGCCTTTCCATATAAAAAAAAAAACTCCAATCTCAAAGGTGCATCTCAAAAGGTGGTAGGTGGGCTAAAAGTTTGTCAACAAAGCATGAGGGTTTAAGGCTACTTGCCAACATTAGGAATAGGGGTGGGGAGCTTCATGATATTAAAGGTCGATTCCATCAAAATCACTAAAATTCTTCGTCATGATGAGCATAGTTCATTTATATCTATTGAGCACCAACTCAAGAACCAACTGAAAATCAACATCATGGGAGCACATGGTCATAAAGTTTCTCTAGTGATCTTTCAATAAAGAGAGAGGCTTATTGCTTCGTCATCTGATTTATATGTAGCATCGATATGCTAGGATTCTCATTTGTACAAGAATAGAAACTTTGATAGCAATCCAACTTCCTATAGATTCTTCTTTGGAGTAACATTATTGAAGAGGTCAAAAAAGATTTCATCTGACATATCTTATTACTAGAAGTCTTCAACCTCTGACTTGTATGGGCTTTTATGTTTTTGCCAACTATCAGTGGTTACATTTTGTAAAAATCACTTGTTTAGAAATCGTGGCATTTATGTATCCATTACAGTGATGTATTTTGTGTCTTGCACATAACTTTTTTCTCTTCTCATATCAAATACCAGTTTGCCAAACATATCCCTTATTTCTGAAAGAAAAGCTGATTTTAACATGTATTTAATATTTCTCATTTACTTCCACAATGTGAAATGCATGGTGCATAATGGAACATGCTCTTTTTATAAGGAAAGTCCTTCCAATGCTCATAAAGGTTTTATAACAAATCTTTTTCCAATCTTAAAGAAAAAATGGTTAATACTACCCGCACTTATTGGTGTCACCCACCTTCAAAGTGATTCGCGTATACGCTACACATGTGCACATCGATGGTGAGTCCCATTTGTAAACGCAAACTCTCAAACCCTATAGGTGCTCGTTGGTTGCAAGTGTTGGTTGCATATTTGAAGGGTAATTGCTGTAAATAAATGCACATGAAGGTTTTCCTACGCGCCTTTTGGCCACCACATAATTGTAAGTGCTAGATAATTGATTTACAATAAATGACTTTCAACAACTTCAACAATCTTGTCAATGATTTTCAAATTCCAGTTAGCCAATATTCAATTGCCTCATCAATAGTTGAACGTGGTCATCGACCAACATGGTGATTGACAATCAATCATTGTTAATACCCAATGCATCATTGATGGTGGTGGATGGTGACAATGGATAGGGTGATTGGTTATTAGTGGTAGCTTACCAATAATATATGTAGTTTGAATCCAATTACGATCACTTTTGAGACTTTCAAACAAAATGAGGGAAATGCAAAACAAAACTCAGTGAGCAGTTAAAATTCTTGAGAAAAAAAAGATGTAAACAAAATAGCAAATAAAAACTAAACTAAAATTCAAGTGAGAAAAAGGTGCATAGAAAAAAATTTAAATTGACTCATTTTTTGTAATGTAAAGAGAATATGTACTAAAGGCACCAACCTAGTCTATATAGTTTGTAGGATAAGAAAAAAAAATCGATATTCAAAATTGCCAATTGTACTTTTAGTACTTTCCAAATAAATCATAACTAAATTAATAAATATCCGTGCTATATGGAATCCTTTTCCTTCTTTTTAAATGAATCATCGTATCATGGTGATTCCACATGCTATTGTATACATGTTGTAGCTTCTAATTGTATGGGGCCTATAGGCTATCCATTCGGCATGCTCATTCCTTCCTTTTTAATCCTACTACCCGACTTGCCAAAGCACTTTCCTTCCCAGGATGAAATGTCCTCGTCTATTTTACTTGCAAGGATTTATTTTTTTAACATTTTATTTGATTTCCTTTCCAAATTCTAAATATCTCATTGAAATTAGTGTAGTTGGTTGTTAGTTGGCCTAAATCCATCTACTTTTAACTTAAGAGTTATGCTTTATGTTGGTTGTTACTATTACGTAGAGTATTTTCTGACTATTAATACGTAAGAACATTTATGTAGCATGGTACAATGGCATGGACAAGTTGTTCAGACCCACACCATTGCAATTTGTATTTTCATCTTGGTCGTGCATGGAATTAGGACAATAATTTAACACCATGCCTCAAGTATTGTTGGGTTCGACATCGAATTTCATCTCCGTGAGTTGTTGTGATCCCCCACAAACCTCTCCGAGGTTTATGTGGATCCCTCTCCTTGTATTTTTTTTTTCAAATAACTGAGAAGTGAATGAATCTTTAAAAGCTAGCACCAAAGGGATACCACTCATTTGTAGGATTAGCAAAAGGTATAAACACAACCTGCCGTTGAGCTACATTAAAAACAAATACTCATGAAAGCCTAAGAAGTCCTCTCATGAGCAAAAGATGGCCTTATCTTATATGTGGTAATGCATGCCTCAGGCATATGCAAGGACTTGAGATTATAGAGAGTTTTGAGCTTGTGAATCATTGTTTCTTGGTTTGCAAATCTAAATTTCATCAGAAGTTTGGGAATGAAGATGGCGAGTTTAATACAACATGCACAAGTTTAAAGTACTCACCATGAAAACACTGTTGTGATTGATAGAACATATTCAATCTAAGTTGGCTGTTCGCCAACTTTACAAACTAAGCCTATTATCCATGTATATGGTGCATATATGGTGCCTGTCAATGGAATGAAATAATGTGCAGCTGATTATAGAATTTGAAGTAAGCTTAAAAGATTATTGATGGATCCGAGTTGTGTTACCCACTTTCTTTATTGTCATATACTCTGCCTGGTTCATGCTTAGAAACTTGCTTTTGACTTGGCTTATTGTTGATGTTTGAAAAAAAAATGTACTTTTGCTTTCATCATGGCTGGACCTTTTCCTGTCATGCCTACTTAAGAAATAAGTTAATATTTAAGAAAGAATGAATACATTAATTAAGCATTGACAGTCAGCTCATGCACTTGGTTCCTTGCTTGGAAATTAGTTCATTTTCTTTTTCAATTTTACCACTTCAATCGGCCAAGGATATTTTCCTCTGGTCATTTGAGCATTCAGGTGAGGATTTGAGAAAAGTTGTGATATAAAGTTCTATCATTTGAAAGTTATCTGGAAGATCCATAATATTTGCAGGGCTGCTGAATCTTGTGTTATGTAGGTTAACTTGGAGAAAATTTGTGGATCTAAAATTTCATTGCCTACTAGATTCACCTTTTAAATTTAGTTCTTCTAGTTTATATGCATTAATGTGCATATGATGATTGTAATCCATTATTTACTTAACAAAACAAGCAGAGTTGAACATTGAATATGACCAAAGGGAAAAATGGGAAAGCTTTAGAAAGTATTTTTGAAACAGCATGAAATTGGCCTTGAGGTCTTAAATTGCGTACCATGTTCAGTGCAAGTTGACTTTTTTGTCTCCGAAGAAGGCACCCTATGTGTTAACTGGTCATCTAGTAATCATGTTAGATTTAGGCTCTAAGATGTGGCTCGCCAAATCTGGACAGCTCTTGAAAGATTTGTCAAGAAGTTTCATAACAATTACTACTTTTGGGCACCTTGTCAGAGTTCTGACTTCTGTCAATGCCCTCTACCCATTTTATGTGTATCAGATTGAGATAACTTCTAAAAGACCTCCTTTTTCTTTGATTATTTGGAAGCTAAAAGTAAAGTAGAAAGGACCTATGAATCTAAGAATTTAACATTACGGACTGCATGCTTGTATTTTGAAATGGCTATTGATTGATATGTTTAACTCCAAAGAAAGAGGATCTATAAATTTAAGAATTTAACACATTATGGAGTGCATGCTTTTTTATTTTTTGAAAGTTTCTATTGATTAATCCGTATCTGCCTTTAGTTGTTTGTTTGGCATTATTTCATGTCCCTTTACCCTCTGCAATGCATTTTTGGAATATTGAATCCTCAATTTCTGTTCTTCTCTAGTCCTGTTGATATATGATTGTCACTTGGACGGCTCTTGTTTTTTGGTAGTCTTTCCAGCAGAAGAGCTTTTGGATGACCAGAGATGTGGGGTGTTTAACTGATGGAGATATAGGTTTTGATAATTCCTCAAGAATGGAACCAAAGCGTGGTCATCAGTGGCTTATGGATAGCACTGGACCTGAATTGTTCAGCAACAAGAAACAAGCAGTTGAACCATCTAGCAACAACAGGCCAGTAATGGGAATGTCGCACATGAACATTTCTCCATGGAATAATACTTCCTGCTTCCAATCGGTTTCAGGACAATTTAATGACCGTCTGTTTGGGTTTGAACCATTGCGGATTAACAGTGGTAGCAACGTGCCTTCTGCCAGCAATGGAAATATGAACATGGAAAGAAAGGATTTCAATGACCTATATGGCAGCAATTGCTCGATGGGTTTGTCTATGTCTCATAACGTTGAAGACCCCCCTGCATCAATTAGTTTTGGTGGCCTCAGAAAAGTGAGAGTCAATCAAGTTAGAGACTCAAGCAATGACATTTCTTCATCTGTGGGGCACTCCTATAATAGAGGAGATGACAATATAATTTCAATGGGTACTGCCTATAATAAGAGGGAGAGCAATGCCATCTCTTTGGGCTCTACATATAACAATGGGGATGAGAATACCATCTCAATCAGCCCCTCATTCAGCAAGGCAGATGGCAGTTTCATTTCAATGGGTCATGCATTTAACAAGGATGATGACAATTTCATATCAATGGGCCAGGGTTATAACAAGGGAGATGAGAGCATCTTATCAATGGGTCAGCCGTTTGACAAGAAGGATGCCAATTTCATAACAATGGGTCCATCTTATGACAAAGAAGATAACCATTTCATATCAATGGCTCTCTCCTACAATAAGGGACATGAGAGTTTCATTTCAATGGGACCCTCCTATGATAAAACAAGTGAAAATTTCATTTTGATGGGTTCCTCATTTAGCAAGGGAGGGGATAATGTCATATCAAATGGTCCAATATATGACAAGGCAGATATTGAGATAGCATCCATGACTCCTGCCCAGGACAAAGGGAATTCTGGTATTCTATCCATTGGTCACAGCTACAACAAGGGTGACAACAATTCCATTTCTTTTCAAAGCTTTCATGATGAACCTGAGACAAATATGTCTGGCAATGTTATTAGAGGCTATGACCTGCTAGTGAGCAATCAGAACACGGCTCAAACTTCCGAAGTACCAGTTCAGAACAATTTGCCTCAGACAAATGTTGATCCACAATTGAATACCAATACTGCATCAAAGGTCATTGCAAATACACCATTAAATAGTGGTCTGGAAGCTAATTCCAAAAGTGATACTGACACCAATGGTAAAGAGCCAAAGACATCAATCAATGCAGCCCCCAAGAATAAAGAGCCAAAGACAACAATCGATTCTGCCTCCAAGAATAAAGAGCTGAAGACATCTAAGAAGATCCCTCCTAACAACTTCCCCTCAAATGTCAAGAGCTTGCTATCAACTGGCTTGCTTGACGGGGTTCCTGTGAAATATGTTTCCTGGTCAAGGGAGGTGAGATTGAAATATTATGCTTGAGATGTCATTATACATTTTGGAATGAGAAATATTTCTTACTGATTATGGTTCCCACATTAAAATGCATAATCTTCATCTTGGCAGAAAACTCTTAGAGGAACTATAAAAGGGACTGGGTATTTATGTAGTTGCAAAGTATGCGGCAATAAGGTAGGCAACTCTAAATATAGTCTAGTGTCTTGAAACAAAACTAATGAAATGTTCAAAACTATTTCATGACTTGGGATGCACTGTACAGGTTTTGAATGCATATGAATTTGAGCGACATGCTAACTGCAAGACGAAGCATCCCAATAACCATATTTACTTTGAGAATGGAAAGACCATCTATGCAGTTGTTCAGGAACTGAAGAACACTCCTCAGGAGATGCTGTTCAATGCGATCGAAACTGTTACTGGATCTGCTATTAATCAGAAGAATTTCATCAGCTGGAAAGGTAAGGAGTAGTTTTAGATGAGTTTATGTGACTGCCTTTCACAAATACAAGAGATACATATTAGTTGTTTATTCTCTCTCAACAAATTTTCTTCTCCTCTTCTCGTCAGCATCATATGAAGCTGCCACCCGTGAACTTCAGCGCATCTATGGAAAGGAGGAAGTCACTCTACCATCTTGAGATGAAGACCCTGCTTTTAGAATAAGTGAGGTGGTGTGTGTTCTGTCCATAGAAGCATATTTCTCTGGTAATTATAGACTTGTTTTGGGATTTCTAATAATTTTGAGAGGAGGAATGTTTCTTCAACTTTGTTATCCTTTCGGTATAAGAATTTAAGTTTTTGTTTTGGACTTATTCTGTTATTGGTAGACTACTGTGTTTGTGCATTCATGACGGGCTAGAGGTGCTTTCTGCATTTTAGTTGATGAAGTTGTGCAAAAAGCATCTTTATACCTCATGCCGTGCTCTATATAGGCTTGGTTGCAGATACAGGATAGAGTAAATGAACTCTATGGAGATGTGTAGAGCTCCAAGGATTTTGACATGGCTGCAGCTATTGACATACACCATGTCCTATTAGTTGAAGATTGAACGCAAATCCCTATTTTGCATCACCAAATGGATATTCTTGTCCAAAGTTCCAAACCTTGTTTCTCAACATAGACGAAACAGCCATGTGCAAGTATTAGAGGACACATGCGTACTCATGCTTGGACTAATCTAAGCTCACTTGTGCAGTGGAGTAGACTGGGCTATATTCCTGTTTTGACCTTTGGCTTTTCCAGTTAAAAGTAGGCATCTGTCCAATTTAGGTCCAGTTTTGTTGCATGTGGTTTCATTGTAGTTATTGAGAATAACAATCCGTGGTTGAGGAATAGCATTACATAGGCAAAGGGCAAAGGTCTCCTGGCTGACTCATGATGGAAGCAGCAGTCCACTGTTTTTTGCCTCCATCACACGAGCACTCGTGGTTTTATTCTCGTTCTGGTGGTGAAGCACAGGTTGATTGTTCAGACTGCTCTAGATCTATCTATAAATCAGTTCCGTATGGTTGTTAATTGGGGGAAAAAACACTTCTGCTTAGTTTTGCTCATTAACAAATTTGAAGGTCTGTCTCTATTTTGTTTAGGTTTTAACATTTTATTGTAGCAAAAATCGTAGTAATCATTCTGGGCAACCTGTTATTGTCGAGGTCAATTGCCATCTTACCTTGCATCAGAAGCTATACCTCTTGAGCAATGAAAGCCATGGCGGATATTAGATACATTAGTAACCATATGTCTATAGGGTATTAGGTTTACTGCTTTCATGGAGCTTGCTTAGAAAACTCAGATTCCTTGAGTATACCTAATTTGGTTAGGTTCCTTAAAACAGGCTCATCTCTGGTCCTGTGGGTCCTGCCACATTAGCAGTCCTGCAACCAGGTCATGATTAGAAGTCTGTACATTTCCTTCTGTCCTGGCTGTATGCGCAAATGGTTTGATGTTGTAATTTTATCCTTGCATACCTGCCAACGTACAATTTCTCTTTGAAGATGAAAGACCCCAGAATTGGAACCATAACCATGCTTAGAGGATTAGAAGCACACAGAAATACTGGACCCCTTTCCTTGACCAACAATCCGAAAATGTAACAAGCAGTCTCCTGAGAGTATTCCCTGTCTGGAAAGCATGGAATTGATCAAGGGAGCGACACTGCTTTAAGTTTAATCCTTGGAGGGGCATGGTATGATGCATAAAAATTCACCAAATTATATAGATTTTGAAGATGATTTTGCTCCAACTTAGAATTTCTTACACTATAGAAAGCAGCTAAAGTCTGACATCCAAGTATATAGACCAGATTGCAGTGTTAGCTCGTACCACTGCAAAGGTTAGTATGGTGTACTTTCCTCTGTGGCCATTATGCACATTAAAGCAGCGTGGGGGAGCTTAGCTGGGTACGATTTCGGAACCATTGCCTTTAGGGAGGTAATATTGAAAGCATTGGAAGAACTCGGTAATTAGTTGAATTTTGCTCGTAGTTATTTATTTTATTAATTGTAGGCTCACGATGGCATAACTACACCTATCATATTTTTTATGAGTGTTTACTTGAATAATGATGAAACTTGGCGAGCTCATACACCCAAGCACCCTTCAAATGATCTTGGATGTGTGCACTGGGTGCAGATTGACGGCGACAAAAATTGCCCTTCTGTGAGCATATGTGAGTAGCGTTGCTCCTCCAATGCTTCCCAGTGTCCCAACCACCTTTGACTGAGGGTGCAGCCTCCTAATATCCATCTCCTCAAGCCTGCAAACCAGCCTTGCCTTGATAGTCTTAGATCAATCACTAACTCATAGTACTAACTAATGCACAGATGTGTATTGAAGGTTACCTGAAGATGCAAGCCATTACAAATGTCATGGCAGGAGGAATATTGCACACGGCAAACTTGAAAAGTGGCGGTGGTGATTTTCAGCTCATAGCGGAACAATCAAGAACTGGCCTTGTAAAGGTAACAGATACCATAATCATGTCAGCAACTGCACAAGTTTTATAAAGAATGTTTAGAGATGATAAATAAATGCATTCTATAGTTTACTAATTTGATTGTCATTACTCAAAGTGGCGTAGTTGAATTTCTGTTCAGAAAGATTAAACCAGGATGATTATAATTAGATTAAGCTAATTATTCACATGAAAATACATTTAGAGAAAGACATCAACGAGACCTTTCTAAGAAACGCAAAAGGAGCAATGAGAATAGAGGCAACAGCCATTCTGTAGGCTGCAAATGCTTGTGGCTTCAACCCTTGATTCAAGTCAAGATTGACTAGCATGGACATTACTGAGTAGCCACATTGCACCAAATCACAAGCAAATATGGCCTTGCTTGATTGAGCAGGCTAGTAAAGGACTCCATAGACATGGCTAGAGTACTTCGCTCTGCTCAATGGTGTACAAGACCGTACTAGCTCGATAGCAAATGCAAGAGAAACTGGTTGTGCCTTAAAGCTCGTCATAGAAGCTTCCTAATTATTATTTTCCTGCCGTTCATTATTTCACAAGAAGATGAGCATAAAACATAACGTGAAGAAGGAGCTTTTCCGTACCAGGGCAAAACCCAGTACACAGAATATCGAAACCAGATGCTATTTCCTGAAAACATATCAGGAGTTGATTTGTTGCTGACTAGTATTATCTTCGATCACTGTATGTATTAATCTCTCTCTCTCTCTCTCTCTCTCACACACACACACATCATTGTATGCATTAACTGGCATCCTCTGCCATTAACTAACAACTGAAAGAGATTTGAGGAAGTATCCTACCGAGGGAATCGATCGTCTTTTAAGCAAGACGTTTTAAAATTAGCTAAACATTGTGGACATGGTGGGAAATTATATTCTTTTAAATTTTATTTTTTTAAATAAAATATTTTTATATTATTTTAATATAATAATATTAAAAATATTTTTTTAAAATTTATTTTAATATATTTCTAAATAAAAACCTCGACCAACTACTTTAATGAGAACAAAAGGACATGACTGATCATAGAATGCTGCTTGTTGTGAGTAATTACTATCCCGCATTTTTTCCAGTTAACATTTGTTCGTGAGTAATTATATTTTTTCGAGGAATAATTCTTTTCAATAAGATAAAAAAATGTACGAAGAAAAAGCCACGAAAATAAACACCAACGATTGACTAAAAAGAGAAAGAAAATTATCAAGAATGCCACTGTTTTCATTCGTGGTGTTTATTTGTGTGCGCAGCATTGCTTTTTCTATGGTGCTTGTGATTTTAAGAATTTAGAACAATTAAATTAGTCCTTCATGAAAAGATACTAAATCTAAGGCCCGTTTGTCTGCAGCAGAGTTTCTAGAAGACATTTCGAGATCTTTTTCATTTTTTTGTCATTTTAAAAAACTGGTCACTGATATTTATTTTCCAATCAAAATTACATAAAGGCATTTAGCAAAAATCGTATTATGCTTGTAAACTACCATCACATGTTGGCTCATCCCTTTACAATATAGATTTTTAACTATTATATTAAAATCATATTCACTAATTTTAAAGAGTTTTGCAAGCTTATTTTTGGAAAGTAAAAAAAAAAAAAATGACCTTTCAGTATTCCGAGTCATGGGCTTGCTCAATGCTTCTAGCTCTAAAAAAGAGCGAGGCGCGCGTCAGGGCTGGTTCCGATCTCTGATTCTTGGCTAGTTCTTCGTACAGGACCGGCATTGTTAGTACGGAGCAGCAAGATTCTTGTCGGGTTATGAAGCGTTTAGCAGGCTGTTGAATCTTGACCTGAATCGGGAGAGAGCGCACTGGTTGTGTACGGTTGTTGGGCTCTGCGATGCGCGCTTATTGTTTTGGTCCTAGACTAGTTAGAGCCCACTTGAATTGTAAAATGGGCTCAACCAAATTGAGCCTTTTCTTAGATCCACTTATGTCTCTATCGGCTTGGATTTAAGTGGCCCATTGATAGTCTAGCCCAATTTCCTTCTGTAAATGGACAGTATGGGCTCATATAAGACAGTAAGTTCACCGTTTTCATTTCAGAAAGATGCTCTGCTTAGAACTAGTTTTAACAATGCTAGTAATATATAACTCTAATAAATTGGGGTAGATTGGACTGCCTTTAGCTAGACTCGGTGTAATTGTATTGCAGAAATGGAAAAGAGAGCAAGGTGTAGCATAAAATGATGAAAAAAATTCACACGAGTTAAAAAAAATTGTTTTTTTAAAGAAAACTATTCACTAATTAAAATATATTGGTGGAATTAAATCAATGATAATATGTAGGTGAAATTAGAAAAAAAAATATAATAAAAAATATTTTTCCAAAGATTGAAAAGGAAAAGGATGCGTTCAAAAACCCCTTAACAAGAACCGTCCAAATAGGCATTACACACACACACACACACTCTTTCCATGAACAGTTCCTTAATTGGATGGTAGCTTTTTTTATTATTTAAAAAGACTTCAACCCTTTATTTAGGTGTATGTGATGTAGTGGTGTGTGTATAACGTTTTCTAAAATTTTTTTCATGAAAATATATTGAAATAAAAAAATTCAGATTTTTTTTTATATTTGGACATCAAAACTATATATATATAAAAAAAACACAAAACATATTAATTTAAAATATTTTTAAACTAAAATATTTTAAAAAATAAAAATAAAAATAGAAGATATGTGAAACAGCCACTTATTATTCATGTGATCACGCAGCTGCTAATTATACCTCTTCTTTTTTTTCTTTTTTTTTTTGAGTCTTCATCTGCTAATGATTATTACAGTGCCAAAATAAAGAACAAAGCAACAAATTAAGAATCCTCTCTCTCACTCGCACGTAAAATTTTTTGTTATCCAATTGCTTTATTCTTTTAATCTCTTAATACAGCAGCAAACCTCGCTACTTGCTATAAGGAGGAAGGTGGGGCAAATGAGTAACGACCTCCACTAATCAAGCGAGAGCTAAAGAGTGGTGATCGAAAGGAGAAATTCACGAATACATAGCTTAGACATTGTCTTAATACTAACCAGAAAAAATAAATCTTGATTAATTGTGGTTATAACATGTAGAATTTTTAGATATTCATGACAATATCCCCGCAAGGAAAATAATAAGACTAATAACAATAATTAATTCTTAGTTGAAGTATCAATTTGGCAATTTCGCATTGATATAAGCTTGGTTGATGATTACAACGAAGCCAAAATTAGGAGCAATACACGGTATCGTTTCAAATTAAGTTGCATAATTCCTTCAATCAGATTCATCGTTAGGTCTAACTTTGGTAAGATCGAGAGCAACAAAATCTTGATTCAAGGTCTCCGTCCTCTGATGCGTTTTGGTAGCCATTTGTGTAGAACATGCTGCCACCTTATCATTGCTTGAATTGGATGGAGGTTCATCCTTGCTTTTGCCCCACAACACTAGATAGAGGCCAGTAACAATGACGACTGCTCCAAAAACCCTACAAAGACAGTGGTCTCTTCAATTAGTCCGCAGCCAAAAAATTCTCGGAGTAACGTTTTTAATTTATTACTTCCCATTTTTATTTGTGTTTTTATTTTTATTGTAAGAGGGTTTAGCCAAACATGCCTAGGTTAAAAAAGTTTGACAATGTATGACCCCATGTCTCACTAGTACTGGTGAAAGTTTCAAAGTATTTTTTTTTTTAATTATTATTATAAGGAAGAGGCTTGAACTCGAGATCTCACGGGGAAAAAAACCCTATTGCCGTTTAAAATTGGTGGAAGTTACGATCTGAGTGATTTTTTTTATTATGAGGAAGAGGCTTGAACTCCATATTTCTCACGAAAAAAAGAACCTTATTGCCTAGATGGTCATAGAATCAACCTATGATATACCCGAGTACTGTTAGCCAAGCAATACTTAATTTCCTTACCTTCCCAAGTATAATATTTCTTTCAAGAAAAAAGACCCTAAAATGGCAACGATAACCATGCTTAAAGGATTGAAGGCAGTCACAAAAACAGGTCCTCGACGCTTCATAATCAATCCTTGGACATAATAAGCAAGCCCAGAACAGAATACGCCCTGTATTTTAATATCATAAAGGCAATAAAGGAAAATGAAATCAATATTCTTTCTCAAGTCAACTGGAAAAGCAAATTAAAACAATTTAAAAACTGTTAATAAATTATAACTCATTAGGAAAAAGAAAGATGTTGTTAGAATTAAAGATTACTTACACTATAAACAGCAGCCAATAGTTTATAATCCAAGGCTAGAGACCAAGCTGAGGGATTTCCTCTCTCCATTACAACTGCTAACACAGTACCTTCTATAGTTCCCATGAAACATATCCAAGCTGTAAGGGAGAGCTCAACTGGGTATGATTTTAATGTTATTGCCTGTAAATAAAATGAAATAAAACATAATTCTTACCGATAAGAATGGCCCCACGAAAATAATTAGCTTTGGTATACTAAGACGGAATTAAAGACTATAAGGTAGCTTGTCTATGTAGCTAGATAATCTTGTCATCAACATCTTCTACATGTCATGACTAGTTTTGGATGGCAACAAAGATTATAGGGTGCTTGAGGTTGCGTTAGTAATGGTTTTTTAAAATATTTTTTATTTAAAAAAATTATTTTTTATATTAATATATTAAAACGATCTAAAAATATAAAAAAAAATTTGAAATTGAGAAAAAATATATAAATTTTAATTTTTTAAAAAATTATTTTTAAAACAGAAAAATAAATGAAATTCTAAAAGAAAGTTAATTACCAGACGATTTTTTGTTGATGATTGCATAAATGTTTTTGATCTAATATGATATATATTAATTGCAAAAGGTCAACTCACCTGGAGAATTATGAAGCTAGCCCAGCAGACACAGCCTATGGTGATCATAAGAGCACCCTTAATAGGATCCTGCTTGATTAATCCACCTGTAGATGGATGTTGATCGTACCCTTTTGTCCACGGCAAATCCAACTGGGTCCCCTTGACAAGAGTCATAAGCATAGCCCCTCCCACGGTGACTACGGTCCCAATTATCTTTGCCTGGCTATGCATTTTCCTTATGTTAACCTTCTCAAGCCTACGAAATCACAAAAACAAAACCTTACTATATATGTATATATAAACATAATTAGGATATACGGCCCGCATGTGTATCTATGCGCATATAATATGCGCGAGGGTCACGCCTACAGATTTACAGGCAAGTTAATTGTCACTACCTCAAGGCCCAAGCCATCAAAAATGCAAAAGCCGGAAGAACATTGCACATGGCAGAAGCAAAAGTTGCTGTGGTATATTTCATGCCAGTGTAGTACAAGTTCTGGTCAATCGTTGGCCTGCACAATATTTATTACAGTTTAACAAGGTTGAGGAGATAAAAAAATGCTGGAACAAGCTTGTAAGAGGTAATTAAATCAAGATTCTCACTCCAACAAGCCCATCAACATTATCTTGAAGAAGATGGAGAGAGTCATCTTTGGCCTTACTTTCCTGCAGAAAATATTGGTGAATATATAAATGGTTAGTTATTCATTAATAATATCATATATTTTTTTTGGTTAAAAAAGGAGAATTAAGCTATCGCTTTGTACTAGCGTATATTTATGATAGAAAGGACCCACAGAAACCCCATACCTATCAAAAATAAAGGCAAATGGAGCAATGACAATGGTGGCAACGGCATGCCTGTAGACTACCAGTACATGCTGGCTCATCCCTTCATTTAGGGCATGCTTAGAAATTAGGGACATGCCTGCATAGCCAAACTGTACAAGTACCACAGCCAGAAATGGCTTTGCCCTATCATAAGGCGAGGACTCTGTTGCCATGATGATTGTTCCTCTCTCTCTCTCTCTCTCTCAAGATGTCGTTCTCTTTCTCCACACAACGCGAAGAGCTGGTGAGTTAAGTGAGGATGGGATAGCTTGGTTATATAGCGTTTTTCACTGATCAATGCAATATCTACACGTCTTTGGTTTGTTTAAAGTCTAGGGACTCCACTAACTAATCTTATTACGAAAGACCACCTTCATTTGGTTTCCATTACAACCTGAAAACCAGCAGTCATTTTAATTGCACAAAAAATACATATATCAAACAGTACCATTAATGTTGCTGACTAAGGATAGGGAGAAAAGAGAGCTGAACGCAACAAGCAAAACAATACCTAGGGAAGTGGTGGGGTTTACTTAAACGTAACCTTTGCCTTAAAGCATTTTTTGGGGGGTTCAAGGTTATGGGACGGGATTTGATTTGTCGCTGAGGTTTTGTCACCTTTCCATTTTCCGTTACAATGCTTTCGCCAAACAAAATATATATTAATTTGCAACTTTCTGGAAAACAATAGCTCAATTAGCTAGCGTGTAAAAGAAGAAAACATATGCAGCTAGCTAGCTCGAGGATTAGAAATAATAATATATTATAATAATAAAAACATAGCATTTAATTAGATTAGTGCCATTAAATGATCGAAGAGCTATATATATATCGACTGTGCAAGCGCCGCGCCCTCATGTCAATATATAGTTTTTAATAATTTATGCATCGTTAATTATTTAAAGTGTCTCTCTGTCAAAAAGATTTGAGTTTATAACCAAAAAAATATTAATTAATTAACATTTAAACAATAGAAATGTTTATGAGTTGATAATAATAAAATTTTTAACTAATTAGTTATCCAAGTAGAACAGTCTACAATAATTATGTAGATAATTATGTAGAGATTAAATATATAAGTAAACCTCCTAACCTTTTCTTGTGCAATTTACTATAATACTGTGGATATGATCATTGGTGACTAGACTGATGTTGCTATTCTGGGCTCTCATTCTCGTCAATTGGATAGCTAGATAAATCAATTCCTTACTATATAATATATATATATATATATATATTATTATGATGCTGACATGCAAACTTGACAAGACAAAAGGTAAGGGACAAGATAAAATGAGAAACGACACACAAGAATTTACGTGGTTCACCCAATTTGGCTACTTCCACGGGTAAGTATAGAAGGATTTTACTAAGTAATGTGGGAATACAACTTCTCTCTATTAATAGGAGAATAACAAAATCTCTCTATTATTAGGAGAAAACACCTCACTTAGTATCTCACAAATACCTCACAATTTTGTGGGATTACTCTCTTCTCACCCTCTCTTCCTCTCTTCTTGTGATATATCTAATGCTTGGATGCATTGCCTATTTATAGGCAAGTATCCATGCAAAAGACAAGGAGTTAGGCAAATAACATCAATTTGGTGCATACAATTTTTGACTAAGGTGTAAAAGGATGACTACACCTTCTCCCACCATTTTTGACTAAGGATGGCTACACCTTCTCCCACCATTTTTGACTAAGGTGGTTTGGCTTCACATTCTCCCACTTGAAGACTTTGATGATTTAATCAAGTCTTCACACTTGATCATTTGTGCTTCTTCTATCCTTTCTATACTTGCCATCTGTATGCTGCTTACGTTTCTGTTAGGCCGTAAGAGGATCTGCACCATATATACTTATCAGTGTTGACCGGTTTCGTCAAAGCATCTGCTGGGTTTTCCTTTGTGTGAATCTTCTGAAAATCTACACTTCCATCTTCCACCACTTCACGAACAAAGTGATACTGAACGTCTATGTGTTTTGTTCTTGAATGAAACGCTGGATTCCTTGCAATATGCAAGGCACTTTGACTATCACAATACAAAAGAATATTCTCTTGTTTGTGCCTGAGCTCCTCCATAAGTTTCTTCATCCATATTGCTTCTTTACAAGCTTGTGTAGCTGCCATGTACTCAGCTTCTGTTGTGGATAACGCTACAACAATCTGTAGTTTAGAAATCCAGCTCACAGCTCCTCCTGCAATTATAAACACATAGCCTGTAGTAGACTTCCTTTTCTCAAGGTCACCAACAAAATCAGAATCAACATATCCTCTAATAGTAAATTCTGATCCTCCATAACATAATGCAGCATCTGAGGTACCCTTGATATATCTCAAGATCCTCTTAATAGTATTCCAGTGCTCTCTACCAGGATTTGCCATGTATCGACTAACTGCTCCCACTGCTTGTGCAATGTCTGGTCTTGTACATATCATGGCAAACATTAAACTTCCCACTGCTGATGCATACGGTACTCGAGACATCTTCATCCTCTCTACTTCATTGCTAGGAGACATACTTGAGGATAATTTGAAGTTAATAGGAAGTGGGGTGGAAATTGGCTTACAATCTTGCATGTTGAAGCGTCGCAAGATCTTCTTTAAATAATTCTTTTGAGAAAGCCAAATCTTCCTCTTACTTCTGTCTCGGTAAATTTGCATCCCTAGAATCTTGTTTGCTGGTCCCAAGTCCTTCATATCAAACTCCCTAGCCAACTGTGCCTTCAATTCTTGGACTCGATCTTTGTTGGGGCCTATCACCAACATATCATCCACGTACAACAACAAAATGATGAAATCTTCTTCAAACCTTTTGTAATACGTACAATGGTCTGAACTAAGTTTGTTGTACCCAAGGCTAATTATGAAGGAATCAAATCTCTTGTACCAACACCTTGGCGCCTGTTTGAGACCGTATAGAGATTTGTTCAACCTACAAACCAAGTTCTCCTTGCCTGTTTCAGCAAAACCCTCTAGCTGGAGCATATAAATTTCTTCTTCAAGTTCTCCATGAAGAAATGCAGTTTTCACATCTAACTGCTCCAAATAAAGATCAAATATAGCACACATTGCCAAGACTACTCTAATTGTCGTAAGTCGTACCACCGGAGAAAATATCTCATTGAAGTCTATTCCTTCTTTCTGAGCATATCCTTTCACCACCAATCTTGCACGATACCGCTCCACTTGATCATTGTCATCACGTTTTATCTTGTAAACCCATTTGTTGCCAATGGTCTTTCTTCCTTGTGGTAGCGGAACAAGATCCCAAGTATTATTCTTGTGCAGAGCTTCAATCTCCTCTTGCATTGCTGTCATCCACATAGATACATCTGTGCTTTTGATAGCCTCATGGAAAGTTGATGGCTCTCCATCCTCTGTTAGAAGACAGTATGCAATGTTACTTTCAGTAACATATTCTGAGTGCCAAGCCGGTGGTCTTCTTTCATAAGTCGACCACCGAACTTCAGGAGTTTCAAACTCTATTTGTTCTTGCTCTTCATGCTCTGGTACAACTTCAGAAGAAGTATGATTCTGAGTATTTTCCACATGGACTGCTATAGTCTCCCTTAGAATGCTATTATGTTCTTCCATTTGCATTTTACCTTCTGCAAATATGACATCTCTACTGATAACTACCTTGTGGGCAGTGGGATCCCACAAGCGATACCCCTTCACTCCATCAGCATATCCCAAGAATACACATTTTCTGGATTTTGAATCCAGCTTGCTAACTTCTTGTGTATTGTACATCACGTACACAGGACTTTCAAATATATACAATCGAGAATAATCAGCTGGTTTTCCAGTCCACATCTCCATCGGTGTCTTCAACTCAATTGCAGTTGATGGAGATCGATTTATCACATAACAGGCGGTATTGTCTGCTTCTGCCCAGAATGACTTTCCTAGACCTGCAGCCTTCAACATTGCTCTTGTTCTTTCTAATAGAGTTCTGTTCATCCGCTCTGCCACTCCATTTTGTTGTGGAGTGTATGCCGTTGTGAACTGCCTTTTGATACCTTCATGTTGACAGAAGTTATCAAATTCATCACTGGTATATTCTCCTCCATTGTCAGTCCTCAAACACTTGATCTTCTTTTCAGATTCAAGTTCTACCCGCGCTTTGAAAATTTTAAAGATTGTAAGCACATCTGCCTTCCTTCTAATTGGATACACCCAACATCTCCTGGAGAAGTCATCTATGAATGATACAAAGTATCTTGCTCCTCCCAAGGATACAACCGGTGCTTGCCAAACATCAGAGTGAATCAGGTCTAAGATGCATTTGCTCTTAGTTGTTGATGTGCCAAACTTCAACCTGTGTTGTTTACTTGTAACACAGTGCTCACAAAAAGGTAAAGTAACCTTTGTAAGCCCAGGGAGTAACTTCTGATCAGAGAGAACCTTTAAACCTTTTTCTGACATGTGACCTAGTTTTTGATGCCACATCATTGTTTTCTCTTCTGTAGGACTGGCTGATGCGATTGACACTTCTGCCTCATGATGTGTTTCTCCCATTAATGTAAATACATTTGCAACTGTTTTTCTTGCCTTTAAAACCACCAGCGCTCCTTTGATGATTTTCATAATTCCATTGTCTATTCGGATCTTACAGCCAAGACTATCAAATTGTCCTATAGACAAAAGATTCTTCTTTAAGTCTTTCACGTGTCGTACTTCTGAAATAGTACGAATTAAGCCATCATACATCTTCAATTTGATGGTGCCAATGCCGACAATCTCTAAAGCATGATTATCACCCATGAACACTTTGCCTCCAGAGATAGGTTTATATGTATGGAACCAATCTCGATTAGGAGTCATATGCCATGTTGCTCCTGAATCCATTAGCCAGACCTCAGTGAGCTCTTCTTTATCTGTAGAGATTGTTGCTGCTTCACTATATAAAATCTCTCCATCTTCTGAGGTGCTCGCAACACATCCTTGAGATTTTGATGACTCTGCAGCATTCTCTATACCCTTTTTAAACCAACAATCCTTTTTGAAGTGCCCCTTTTTGCCACAATTGTAGCATTTCACAGCCTTCTTACTTCTTGATTTGGACCTCCCTTGCCTTTGACTCCCACTAGAGCCACGCTCTATTGATCTTCCCCTTGACACCAATAATGCCTCTGCTTGGTTTGAACTGTTTCTGTCTCCTTTGTTTTTGCGCCTATTTTCTTCTTCCAAGATAGCAGCTGCAACATCATCGAAGACTAGATAATCTGAGAGGATATTATTTGTCAAGTTGATAATGAGTTGATCATACGAATCAGGAAGACTTTGAAGTAAAAGCTCTGCACGTTCATTTTCCTCTATTTGCTGACCCAATGTAGTGAGTTGTGAAAATAGAGTTCTTATTGTGTTGATGTGGTCAGTCACCGACGTGGTTTCTGCCATTCGAAGGGTATAAAGTCTCCGCTTTAAGAAAATCTTATTGTGCAAAGACTTGGACTCGTATAGCTTTGTTAGAGTCTCCCATATCTCCTTAGCTGTTTTCTTCTCCGCCACACTTGATAATACTTCATCGGCTAATGCTAAATGTATGTTAGCAATAGCATTGCCATCCATCTCATTCCATTTTGTATCATCAGTGATCTCTGCGGATCGATCCCCAATTGCTGCCAAGCAATTGTCTTTCCTTAAGATTGCCTTGATTCTCATTTTCCACAGTGAGAAATTGCTCTCATTAAACCTCTCAATCTCGTACTTTGCTGCCATTGTATTCACCAAGATCTATTCAACTATCACCGTT
Organism: Populus ilicifolia; assembly: GCA_015708895.1. Lineage (NCBI taxonomy): Eukaryota > Viridiplantae > Streptophyta > Magnoliopsida > Malpighiales > Salicaceae > Populus > Populus ilicifolia. Next base: position 2,424,407 of record SRLM01000375.1, on the reverse strand, counting down.
TCACAGTTCTGTAACGTATATAGAAATAGTATCGTGTGAATAATACTTCATTAAGTAAGTTTCCAGGAAAGATTGGAGGGGTCACAAACGGTCCTGCTTAAAACTCAATCTCCTTAGACAGAACTTCCTAGACTGTATTTAATCACCGCACTGACCTTCTATATACGCCAACAGTAATGTATGTGGTTCACCGCACTGAACAGTATCGTATGGATGAATAGTGTCGTATATGTGGCTACCATTTTTGACTAAGGATGGCTACATCTTCTCCCACCATTTTTGACTAAGGTGGTTTGGCTTCAGATATATCACTCAGAACTAGATAATTAATTTGGTGAGTCGTGACCGAATATTCCATAATTAAATAGTTTAATCTATACTTGGAATTTAATTAGCGAGATGTCAAGATATGCTGAGAAACATCGATGGCCTCAAACGTGGATGGTGGGCGTCGGGATTAGTGGCTCTAGACTAAAGAGTGAACAGAGTCATCTTGTTTCACCTTTTCACTATATACATATCTTTTCCATCATGGTGGCCATATTTTACTTATTTTCAGCAACAAATTGCAATCCATCTCATACTCAAATAATTCCATGCTCCCACGAAGTGATTTGCCTCTAAATAGGAACCAGCACCTCCTTCATATTTCCGTGTCTTAATTGTCATGATGTGATTTAACCATTTTACATGTTCTTTAATTCAGATTTTTTGGCTCAATCCAATAGGAATTTATCTTTCATTTAATCAGATCATATATAATTATAGCTAGCATGATTGAGAAAATCATACTGAATCTCGCTTAATTTGATTTTGGCTTAAAATTAAAACCAGAAAATCCTAGCCTATTAATCCCACTTGTATGCATGCGTAAGAAGATTTTGTTACCATTAATTTCATCTGATTACTTTCGAGACCACCTTTTGAAAGCACCATGCAGAATTACAGTTTCAAATAACTGGCTAAAAGCCGGCCATAAAAACACAGACACACACTTGTAGTCAACTCCATTTCATGCACCATTATTTTTTTATCTGATTTTCTTGAGAGAGAATTTACTTTTCTCCTTAGTAACTTCCAACTCATTCAATGCCCACAATATTTATTGTAAAACTGCAAATCCGCGCTCCACATGCAAGCAGACCAAAAACTTTGTTCCTAATTAAAGACAGAAAACAAATTAATGGTTTTAATTCGTGCTGAGTTCGATCACCATCTGGGAGCCCATAGTTAATGATGCTGATCTGTATCTCACCAAGGTCGCCGTTATTATTAGCTCAACACTTACTAAGAACTACGATCAACTAAAGAAACGACTTGGTTCCTGATGACATCCATTAGGGTTCTTGATAAAGTACCAACGATGAGCTCAAGTTCTTGCTGTGTGAAAATCGGTGAATTCACTTTTATAATCATTGTCTTCTGAGATCGATGGATATCCATCTCGCCCAAAAAAAGAAAGAAACAAACTTACTTCTCTGATGCATTCCCATTAATTTCAAGTCGACCTCGCGCGGCTAGTGCAATCAGCTAGCTAGCAACAAACATAGAGATCAATTTCATTTGAGACTCATAAATAATTAATTGACGTACGTAATCATATCTATAAGACTCCAAATATAGTTAAAGCAGTAGCATTTCCTCCAAGGCATATCAACACCCCAATGATATAGTTCTTTCCCGAATATATACATCTTTCTTGTACGTCTACCTTATGAGTTAGCTAGCTACCAGCCACTCCAAGTCTACAATATGATTGATATGCTGATAAAATCCAGGACTGTTACAAATCCAAGCAAACTTCATACACGTATTCCAGACAGCTTGAAACATTATTGTGCCATGTGCATGCATGCAGATATTGGCAAGTAATGTTCATTTTTAGTTTCGAAGAGGACACAGCTCGGTGACAGACGGAAAGCTCTACTTCTTGTTTGCCATATCCAAAATGAAGTCATGAATCGTTTTCCTTTCGCATGGTAGTGCCATCTGACTTTTCATTTCAACAAATAAATAAATCTTCCTAGATAGATTTCATTTCATTAGCGTGTGGCATGCAAGAGGCAATCTGGAGGGGTTAGTGTCGTCTCACGTGACTTCGGACGCTGCACCTGCACGTAAGAAAAGGCCTTGAGATCAGCCCATCGGTATTTGACTACCTGTGTTGCTTGTATCTGACGTGTCGTCTCCGTCTGTTCATGGGCCTTTTGTTAGGGACCAAGTAATCATGTTCGGCTTATTATCGCTGGTGGTCCAAAAGAACAAAAAAAATAACTAAATTATAAAGAGATTTAAGAATTCAGGGACCGAATATAAGTTGCTGAAACAGTATGGACTAATTAATTAGTTAGTTTTATTAATCCTGAAAGTCGAAAGGACCAATTACAGGCCCAATAGTGGAGAAGACGACTAGTAGCTGGAAAATTAATCAAGTATGCGGTCCAAGGAGACTGTGCATGGACCCCTGCTAACGTATTTGATATCCTCCCAGGATCATCTGCCCATCGCTTTCATAGTTGTGCAAAGACGGGGTGCAATGTAACTGTAAGCACCGGTGTTCATTGGCTCTTCCTGGCAATTCCTGTAGGTTAAATCTTGACATGTTTAATAAAGATGATTTCAGCCTTGGACTCCTTAGAATTTCCACCCGCATTTGAATCTATTAGGGATTCCAATTACTGAAAGCATGCTCCATTTCTGGATCTTCCTAGATTTACTATATCCTGCAGCACTTCTAAGTGCATAATGGAGAAAACCAACTTCTATTTCCTGTGATTGAGAACATACTTGGATAACGCCTCAGTCCTCGTTGGACGTGGTCGTATGGGAAGGGGCAAAGCTGTTCCAACCTACAAATTGCAATGTCTTTGCCATCGACCCTTTCCCGCTCTTCATCAAGCTCACAATAAACCTGCAATGTAGTTAAAGAATTTATAGAAACTGGCCATGCATAGCTGAAATCATCGAACGAATACAAGAAAGGGGCAACATTTTTTCGACAAAGGTACAACGTATTTCACAGAAGTGCTCTTGTCTAGTAGTCCAGCACTTGTAAGAAAAGGGAAGGAAATTATTCATCATTAGAATTCAAAAGTAAAACAAGAACACCTTTCCAGAGCAAAGAACCAATCGTCTGATGCCTTCCTCTAGATCAGAGTGGTCATTCCGGTCCTTTATAAGTTGCTTGAATTTGCTGCCCTGCTTACCAAAACCTCGATGGCCTTCAACACCATCGAAATCAGAAAGATTTGATTTGCACAACTTGTGTCGAAGAAGGCTTCATGATGACATGACTACCAGAGGCTTACGGAAACCCCTGTGTATCTGGGAGATGGAGCCACAAATAAGAAGGAACCCTAAAAAGTTAACATAAAAGACAAGATTATTCATAAATCATAACCAGATCTTGCACTCTCACCTGGCATCGCAAAGCATGGAAGTAGTTGGCTGGCTTGGTGACATTCACGACCTGCCAATTGCTTTTTTGTATCTGTTTTTTTAGAGTTGGTTCCATCTCAGGCACAACTTAAGGGTTGATATCACTCATCTGCCATAAGATTTGAAACCATTAGTAGTTCCGTAGTTATAAAAACCAAATGTTATCCTGAAGGGATGCAGATTAATGATCTAAATGCAAAATAAAATATATACTCTTTGGAATGTGACGGGCCACCAAGAAAAAACAGTTTCCTGTCAGATTGTATTGCTTAGGGAACAAGCAGAGGGTTTTCCATGGAAAACGTAAAAAATCACTAAGAAAGATCGCATCATATCAAAGAAAAAACCTGCTAGCTTGCACGGAATGAATAAATAACTTTCGTAGAAACTTATCTTATGAAGGGCTAATTCAGCTTTGTTGTCAGTTGTTTCAACATTTCCCTAAACTGACTTTAAGAGAATCCAAACAGACCAAGCAAACAATGATTGTAGATGAGGCAGATGCAAGGTCAGCATAAAGGATTCAAAAGGAGATATTTGAATGTTTAGAACAGATTCTTGAAGCAATATACGAAACATATCCTTTACTGAGTTTGTACCTCAAGGAAACGCTCCAATCGAGCACTTGAATGTTCAGGACCCTGGCCATCATAACCACGAGGAAGTAGAAGAAAAACCCATTTTGACACAGCCATTTTGCCTCATCAGCACTCAAGAACTGATCAAATATCACTTGAGCACCATTAGAAAAGTCACCGAATTCAATTCAAATCCAAGAACACCATACTCTGAAAGAGAGATGCTCAAAGGAACACATTGCTCATGTTTGAACTTCATATATCACAACTATAACAATTAGATGAGAAATGTCAAGAGCTGCAGTCTACAAGAAGGAACGGATGAAGTTGCTACAACAATATGCTTTTACTGAAAAAAGAAAGGCACTAATATAAGCGGGATTGTTAGACTCTATCCAGAATAGACATGTAGTGGCATATCACTATATCTCATCTCAAAAATAAACAATCCGATCCATTAGATTGATTTCACAATAAAAGTTTAGGATCCGTTGGGAAACGATTCGTAACAATCCAGGATTTTTATAAAATAAATAAATAAATAAATAACTTACACCTCATTTGGAATTGGATTAACAAGCACAATAAGCTCCAATTCGAAGATTCACCAAATATGAGGACACCAACTATGAGGACTTTGAACACATTCAAGTGCTTGCAGAAAAACTAAACGCGCAAAAGTTTCAAATGTTACCTGTTGCTCACAGTAAACATCTCCTCGTTTTGTCCCTTCATAATACGGTCCGGGGGCAATACTCCGTCCCCGTCTCCTGATCATGAACCATAGCATGCCGATGACTGTATGTACCTCTTTCAACATCCTGAACACTGAGTCAAATATGGCTACCTTCTACTAGCAATGCTCCATAAGCAAGTGCTTCTGCAAGTGCCCAGTCAATGCCTTCCCCTGTCTCAATCATCCGTGCTCGATCATCATAAACCTTTTTCACTTGGTTGTAAGACTTGAAATTATCTGGAAGGACTGTGATTGCTTTGCCCACTCTCTTCAATAACTCTGGTTCGACCCTGTAACAGCAAGAAGTTTCAATAAACAGCTAGAAGGCACAAAAGCTAGAGAGAACTGGCAAACAAATTAATATCATACCCTGTGTTTTGGATACGTGAAAGCTGCTCAGGCGACTTGAAACTAGACCAATGAGATGATGGCCAGTCTCTTCGGTGAGGAATATAATCTTTTCTGTTCAAGAATTCTTCGTTGAGTACTAAATTCACGTTTCTGTGTGTGTTATCAATGTCTTCTTGAGTGACATCTCCAGATTATAAAAGCTTGTTTTGGTATGCATCGAGAGACGTGGGATGTTTCTGAATGACCTGATACCACAAACTCCAACTCAGTAACTCGGTCCTGAAATATCCAGCAATGAGAATAAATGGGAGAAAAGCTGTGACGGAGAGAAATATCAGAGCCAGAGTAAATATTCTTATAGATCGTTTCTCAAATCAACCAAAATAATTTGTTCTGGACGAAAGGAACATAAATATGATACCTTATACATTTTAGGCTGTGTGAAAAGTGGCTCATCAATCTCATTATGCCCAAATCGACGGTAACATACTATATCAACCACCACATCTGAATGGAATGCCTGGCGTCACTCTGCTGCAAGATTACAGACCATAACAACCGCCTCCATATCGACTCCATTTACGTGAGAAATGGGTGCATTGAAGGCCTTAGCAGAATCAGTGCAATACTGTGAAGATCTACCAGACTTTGGATCCGTAGTGAAGGCTACTTGATTATTCACTACTACGTGTATGGTCCCACCGGTAGTGTAGTTAGGAAGTGCGCTAAGATGTAGAGTTTCATATACTACAACTAGCCCGGCAAAGCTGCCATCCCCATGAATCACGACAGCCGTATTCTTAGTGCTGTTAACATCTATAGTGTAATACTGCTCTTGCTCTGGTTTTTACAAGGACAACGGGGTCAACAGCTTCCCAGTGGCTTGGATTTGCGAGCAAAGATAAAAGAAGTTCCCAAATGATATTTAAAGTCACTAGTACCTGTGTAAAGCCCAATACCATCGACAGGCTTTGCATTTTTGTCAAACTCAATGAATATCTGGGCAAGTGGTTTCCTGAAAACATTACCTAAGACATTCAACCTTCCTCTGTGAGGCATTCCACCAACTATATTCTCAACTCTAAGATCTGAGGCCCTATTGAACATCTCATTCATCCCAGGGATTAGAGCCTCCTCACCTCTGAGCTCAAATCATTTAGCTGCTTTCATTTTAGTGGCCAGGAAATTCTAAAATTGTGAACTCCACGTCAGCCTATCAAGGAAAACCTCACGCCGCTCACTTTTGAATGTCATTGGTGTTGATGTTTCATCTTTTCCCCTAACCAGTTGCATTTTTCTTTATCATTGATTCGCATATAATCATAACCGACGCGCCCACAGTAGGCCTGCTCGAGTCTAGTTAATATGGACGGCAGGGTCATTACTGGACGATTGCCAGCTAAAAAACCAGGAATGTTCTACATTCCTATAAAGAATCCCTGTCAGATCACTTTCAGTAAACCCATGAAAAGCAGGGTCCAAATTATCAGGGATTTCCCTTTCTTCCAAACCCAATGGATCTAACTTGGTTTTCATGTGGCCATTAACCTGGTAAGCTTTAATCAACAAGAGCAAATGCATACTCTCCTGTATTGTTTTGCCTGTAACTCCATTTGATGTTGCTGTCTGTCCTGCAAAATTCCTAAAGAAAGTGTCCCATGACTCGTCCACGCTATCCAGGTCAGATTCCCGGGCCTTTTGATGCTCTTCTATGGACACCCTACTCGTGCCTTCTAAGAAATTATTAGTTAGTCCGGAGAGAGGCACAGGAGGAGGGACGGGTGCAGTGTTTGCATTCGCTCTAAAGATTGTACTGTGAAAAGTCGGATTCCTCGAGGGTATGGCCTGCCTTCCTGTCAAATATGATCCACCCTGGGATAGAGTTTTCCGGATTGGGAACCTTGCCACACGACAACCTGCTCTAAATCACCTCATACCGATGGATTCAAAAGTATCGGAGAGTTACAGCTGAACGCAGATTGCACCTCCCAAGCTCAAGCCTCAGCCATTAGCATCAGCATTTTGTTTCTTAATAGAGTCCTGTATAAACAAATCGGGAATACTTGTAAGACAAAATCTCAATCACCGTAACTCAAAAGGCTTAACAATACAGATTCCCCAAACCTTCATGCTTCAACAGATTGAAAATGCTAGAAAAGCTACCGTATTAATAACACAGAAGAGAAAAATAAGCTTCAAGAGGGAAAACAACACATCAAAAATCTCGTTTAAAGCGGACAAAAAAAAAACAAACAAAATAGAAAATGAGGTTAACAATTTGCCTTGGTGATAAATTGAAAAACCCTCTATTGTACCATTAAAAGCCTAATACGGTATCTGAAGCCCAAAGTGTAATTTTTTTCCCAGGAAACAAACAGATTTAATATATATAGCCGACAGGAAAATTGGAAAACTAAAGCTACGAAACTATATTGTGCTGGAGAGGAGATATCACTAGTTGGTGATCGTTTAACGCCATGTGTGAATGTCACCTACACCTGACACGGGGGACTTGAAGATAGCAAGAAGTCAAATCCTTGCCTGGGCACATTTTCACTTACATAAGAGGATCCCACCTGCCTTCCCGTCCCCTGTCTAAATCCTTTCCCTGCATTAATTCTGAATTCTCAAGTTGGAAACTACATACAGGAATCCACTAGACGTCGATCCGCGGTGTGCACTACTCCGCAGTGTTGGATTATTAATTTTTTATATAAAATAACGTTAAAAAAGATTAAAATTCTTTTTTAATAAAAGTAATCTTAAAAGATGAGGACGAACGTTGAGGTAAAAAAAAAATTAGAGTATAACTAAAAAATTTTGTTGGAAGGATGATTCAATAAAAAATAGTAATTCAAAGATAAAAATCAACATGAAAATAAAGATAAATTAAAGGATAACTAATTTTTTTTACTAAGGGGTGAGAAAAAAATTGATTTAATAAAAATATATTTAAAAGAATGAGGATCAAAAAATAAAACAAAAAATAAATTATAGGATAGCTATATTTTATATATATATATAGAGAGAGAGAGAGAGAGAATGATGAAATTAAAAAAGAAAAATCAATTTAACAAAAAAATCTGAAAAAAAATTAAAGGAATGATAACTAAATTAAAAATAAATAACATATTAGAATTGATTGATGAAATTAAAAATAAATCAAAATTTAAAAAAAAACAAGAATAAAAATTAAAAAAAATAAAAACTAAGGTTGAAATCTTAATAAAAAATAAAAAAAAAACTCTTAAATTTTAAATGTATGATATGAATTTTACAGAGAAGAAAAGAAAAAAATATATAATTGATGTTTCGTTGTCATGCCAATACAATCATGCATTATCTTAATAAAAAAAGAATATCATGACATGTTATCACATGCACTATACAAACTATTTTTTTATTTTGGATTGTAATTTATATTTATTTAAACACTAAATTATCTCTAAATCAACTTGGTAATAAAAAAAAATATAAAAATATAAAAAGCTATATTTTTTTCCTTTGAAAGATAATCGAGTAAATTATCCTCGGTTAATATAATAATAAACAATGTGCCTTAAAAAAAAAATCAGTCCCAGCCCTTAATATCCAGAATAATTTTCTATAAAAAAGGCAAAACTGTTAATACGATATCATTGAATCTGGATTACCAGTGTTTTTCCAAGGGTTTTAGCTCTTGTTAATTCAAGAGTCATCTGCAACCAGGTCACTTTTAGTCCAATAACAAATGGTAAAATGATCATAATTGATGACGCAAGAGACGTTAAAACGAGTTCGGACGCCTCTACACTGGAACAAACACATGTACCGATTAGGGAATCGAGATTTGACTAACGTGTCTCTCCAATGCATTTCAGGGTAAGAACACGTGAATACCCAAAAAAAAATAGCAGAACACCCATGTTACTGTGAATTGTGCGGCAATAAAGACGAGCATTTCCTTCCGCGTTATTGAAGACAGTATCTCGAAATGCAGCTCAGCTTGGGTGTAAAGCAACCCAAGGTCCCTTGACTAGAAGTTTTGAAGAAAATGGGAAAACAAAGATGAACAAGCATCATAAACATGGCAAGATATAAATGGTATCAAAACTTCACGTCATATTTTTAATGTATAAATGTTTGATTGTTGTTCTTGGACTTTATACTCAACTATTCGCAAGAGCTTCAGTTAGGAAACTTTATTGGTTCAGGCTGCATGGCCATTTGCACAAGTTCAGTCTGTTCCTTCACATGCACCTGGTAGAAACCAGTGGCTGATGCAGCAGATGGCCCCCGTCCGACATACTTGATGTCATCCACGGTTCCTCTTTCCAGTGCTTTCATGGCAGTGGAAAGTCGTGGAGCAATGTAATTGTATGCGCCCATGTTCATTGGCTCTTCCTGGCACCAAACGATCTCCGCATCTAAAAGAAACACGGACAAAAGAGAGTCGGGATGTAGTTACTCGTGATGACAAAAGATCGGAAGCTCAGTAAAAGAGAGAGAAGAAATTCATGTGTAGCCACCCCAAATATGAAACCACGCCCAACAACAATCTCCCCAAAGAATTAATGTTCGAATTTTATAAGAAACTGATAGGATATTTCAATCTATTGTGCAGTAACTAAATCTCACACATTTGTGTCTCTAGAAGACTAGACAACCCATTAAACCATGAAGGTAAAAAGACTTACTTGGATATCGCTTAAGCTCACGCTGAATGAGATCGTATGGGAATGGGCATAGCTGTTCCACCCTACAAATTGCAATGTCCTTTGCCTCAAACTTTCCACGCACTTCATCAAGCTCGTAATAAATCTGCAATCAAGGATTTCAAATGTCATAACTAATATCCTCTAGGTCTGCATAAAAAAAACAGAATTCAGAACAAGCAACAACCAGAAGATGCGTATCACACCTTTCCAGAGCAAAGAACCAGGCGCCTGATACCCTCCTCAAGGTCTGAGTGGTCATTCCGATCCTTTATGAGACGTTTAAATCTGGTCCCCTGTTTGTCAAAACCAGGATGGCCTTGCACATCATCAAACTCTGAGAGATTTGATTTGCACTCCTTGTGACGAAGTAGGTTTTTGGGAGCTATCACGACGAGGGGCTTACGGAAATCTCTGTGTATCTGTGAAATGAAACAATAGCACATGAGAAATTGCAGACAGATGTCAGGATGGTGGAAAGGGATTTATAATAGTAGCCCTCACCTGACGGCGCAAAACATGGAAGTAATTGGCAGGGGTTGTAACATTTACAACCTGCCAATTGCATTCTTGGATTTGCTTGCGAAGAGTTGGTTCCATCTCAGGTATAACATAAGGATTGTCATCGCTCATCTACAATAAGATTCAAATAGACATCAGTAAGGACTATGTTCGTATAAACCAGGACAAATGAAGAAGACACACATTTGAGATTGTATAACAAAAGATTATGATAATTTAGGGAAAAATATTTTGAAATATGAAATTTCCTTCAATGTTGTGAATAATCTGTAAGAAACCTTTTGCTATGCTAGTTGGTATTTAAAACTTGAGCTATTTGTTATTTGTTGTGAATACCTGAAGGAATCGTTCCAACCGTGCACTAGAATGTTCAGGGCCCTGGCCATCATATCCATGAGGAAGAAGCAAAACAAGACCAGTTTGTCTCAGCCATTTTGATTCACCACTGCTCAGGAACTGGTCAAATATCACTTGAGCCCCATTAGCGAAGTCACCAAATTGAGCTTCCCAAATTACCAAAGAATTTGGACTTTCCATCGAGTAACCCAATTCAAATCCAAGAACACCGAACTCTGAAAGAGAGCTGTGCACAAGACAGAACTGCTATTAGTTAAATGAAAGTCCAGGATAAAGCACCAACTCAGCGAGAGAAATACTGTCTCAGCAATCACATAGTGCAGACTCTTAAGTTACCACAAGCAAGTCTTTGGCAACAAAATATATCTATTTAATTTATGGTATTCTTGAGGCATTTTCTGCCCATAAAAAGTTCAACGCAAGAAAAGAAGATGGAAATATTTGGTATATTACCTATTGCTGACAGTAAACATCTCTTCATTTTGGTTCATGACTACATGATCCAAGGGGCAGTACTTCTCCCCAGTTTCCTGATCATGAACCACTGAATGACGGTGACTGAATGTACCTCTTTCAACATCCTGACCACTCAATCGAACATGGTTGCCTTCTACTAGAAGTGTGGCAAAAGCAAGAGCCTCTCCAACAGCCCAATCAATTCCCTCCCCTGTTTCAATCATTTGTAGACGTTGTTCATAGACCTTCTTTACAGCTCTGTGAGGCTTAAAATTTTCTGGAAAGGTGGTAATTGCTTTGCCTACATTCTTCAAGATCTCAGGTTTCACTCTGCATAACAGCATGAAGATTTCAATATAAAAATGCAAAAAACAAGGCAACCAACAAAATCTAGAACTAGTCAGTTGCCAGCATACCCAGTGTTTCTGACACGTGAAAGCTGTTCAGGTGACTTAAACCCAGTCCAATGAGATGAAAGCCAATCTCTTCTTTTAGGAACATAATCTTTGCTTGCCATGAATTCTTCATTGAGGATTGAAAGGACCTTCTCCTGTATCCTGCTAATATCTTCTTCAGTCACCTGCCCAGATTCTAAGAGTTTCTTTTTATAGATCTCCAGTGCTGATGGATGATTCCGAATAACCTGGTAGATCCCCAATCAGAAATGTCAAAAGTCTGATTGACAAATCTCAATAGAGAAGTTGACTGGGTAGAGCCAACAGAAAATAGGATTATATTGCCACAACAACAATGATAAACATAATGCAAAGTAACATATATATATATATACACGCGCTAACCTGATACATTTTGGGTTGGGTAAAAGATGGTTCATCGATCTCATTGTGCCCAAAACGACGATAGCACACTAAATCAACCACAACATCTGAATGGAATGTCTGGCGCCACTCAGCTGCAAGTTCGCACACATGAACAACTGCCTCCATATCATCTCCATTTACATGGAAAATAGGTGCATTCAATGCCTTGGCAACATCAGTACAATACTGTGAAGATCTTCCTGCCCTAGGATCAGTTGTGAAAGCAACTTGGTTGTTCACCACAATATGTATGGTCCCACCAGTTGTATAGTTTGGCAGTGCACTAAGATGTAGAGTTTCATATACTACACCTTGTCCAGCGAAGCTACCATCGCCGTGAATCAATATTCCCATGTTCTTAGTCCTGTCACAATCATTGGAGTAATATTGCTTTGCTCTAGTTTTTCCAACAACAACAGGATCCACAGCTTCTAGATGACTAGGATTTGCAACCAAAGATAGATGGATTCTCTTTCCACCTCTTGTTGGACGGTCATAAGAAGTTCCCAAGTGATACTTGACATCACCAGTTCCAGTGTAGAGCCCAACTTCATCTACAGGTTTTGTGCCACCACTAAACTCGCTAAATATTTGACGGAGTGGTTTCCGAACCACATTACCCAGTACATTCAATCTTCCTCTGTGAGGCATTCCAATAACTATGCTCTCAACCCCAAGATCAGCTGACCTATCAAACATCTCCTTCATTCCAGGAATCAAAGTCTCCCCACCTTCAAGTCCAAACCTCTTAGCTGTCGTCCACTTAGTGGCCAAGAAGTTTTCAAACTGCGTACTCCATATTAACCTATCAAGAATAACTTCACGCCGCTGACGGTTGTACTGCATAGATGTTGGGGTTTCAATCTTGTCTCTCAACCAGTTGCATTTTTCACGATCTGCAATGTGCATGTACTCATACCCAATGCTCCCACAATAAGCCTGCTCAAGCCTGGTCAATATGGATCTAAGAGTCTGCACTGGACGGTTTTCGGACAAAAATCCAGCCATCCTCCACACTCCCAGAAAGAATTCTCTATCAAGATCAGCTTCTGTGAAACCATATAGAGCAGGGTCTAAATCATCTGGGATTTCTCTTTCTTCCAGCCCCAATGGATCCAGCTTGGCTTTCATGTGACCGTTAACCTGGTAAGCCCTAACGAGCAACAGCAAACGCATACTCTCCTGAATAGTTTGGCCTGAAATTCCAGGAGAAGTAGCAGCCTGACCCACAAAGTTCCTAAAGAAATTGTCCCACGATTCATCCACACTGCTTGGATCAGTTTCCCAGGCTCGCTGAAGCTCCTCTAAATAAACACTACTGGTCCCATCTAAGAAGTTATCAGTTAGCTTAGAGAGGGGCACAGGACGGGGTACAGGGGCAGCTTGGGCCTTTGACTTAAAGACTGTTGTATGAAAGTATCTATTCTGAGGGGGTATAACCCTTGATCTCGTTGCATATGATCCACCCTGAGATAAAGTCCTCCTGATAGCAAGCTTTGCTACACCAGAACCCGCTCTAAACCATGCCATAGCTGTCAGTCCACACGAACCCAATACCACCAATTCTTCAAAGACTATATACTATATACCTCCCAGGCTCAAAAATCAATCATAAAAAACATGTACTTCTGCCTTATTGAAGAACACCTGTTAAACAAAGAAACAAAGAAATTAAAGCATTACTATCAAACAGTAGCACTTAACCACTTTAACAACTGAAAAATGACGGCACTGGACGCTGAAAAAAACATAAAAGTGATTAAATTCTCTATTAAATCTGGCTTTCAAATAGGAATAAATATATTCACTAATAAAATAAGGTGAAGCAAAAATAATATCAGACAATAGTGCTTAATCACTCAGCAATTGAACAAAAAGACTGGATTCAATCAAAGTCAATAAATTCTCGAACATTTTGGATTCAGGTAAAAAAACGCAGGTTACAGATTAATCATAACATTACAAGAAAAGGAAATAACATCTGCATAGCACTGTCAAAAACATACAGAATAAGCACGATTTGAGCTCAAGTGCTGTAGATTTGCAGGGAGACATTGTGAGGGGAAAAAGCGAGAGAGAGAAATGCGTTTGGACAGAAATAAAATGCGTACCGGAGAGAAAGGGATGGAAACCTGACAAAACCCTAGCGCCGTGAAAAAGCGATTATGCTGTCTTCAATCCAACGACGGTGGGCTCTCGTTTTGTTTCTTTCCCAGCACCCCCTCGAAGCTGATTATTATTGTTGTTGTTTTTGTTAATTCTTTATTATTTGTTTCCATTGATTATTCGCTATTTCCTTATTTAGTCGTTGCTCTGTTTTTGACTGCGTGATGTGATATAAGTTCGTCCTGGGGTCAGGCCCATGAAAGCCCAGCAGAGCTCTCAGGACATTTTGTGCTGTAGACCTGGCTTTTCATGTTGCATGTTGGTATCACATTTTCACTTTATTTATCTTAAAAAATATTAAATTAATATTTTATTTGATTAAATATACATAATATTTTAATATTTTTTTATGCAAAAATATTTTTAAAACGCTACAGTATACTAGCACTAGGTCAACACATTTCTCTATTTGATTAGATTATTCGTTCCCCTTTATTTTTTGACTTTGTCCCTCTGAAATATTTAGGCTTCTCATGGTGCCATGTTGTGACGAAAAGAAATAAATAAATATAAAAGATTCGTGCAGAAAAACGAACACTACTAGTTTTGTTGGTGCCAGAGCGGTAAAAAGTTTTTACCGTGCCTTAATTCTATGCCAAATAAAAGTGATAGAAACCTAAAACACGAGGAACACCTTGGTTTTGAGAAGCCAGGGTAATAGTTTATATCTTCATTTTTTTAGAATAATAATGATGCTTTAAGTTGCGTTTGGCTAGTGTTTTATAATAAACATGATAGATAAAAAAAAATGTATTTGGTTTGAGAAATGAAAATCAAGATATAAAATAAATTTAATCTGAAATAATTTTAAAATAATCTTTATTTTATTTTCAAAACATCAAATAAAATGGGGGTTTTATTGATTAATCAAAAGTCAACAAGCCAGGCATACGGTACGCCTGCCGAGGTCCAAGTATATAATAATACGCAAAATGCACCGACTATTTGAGACAAGATGGGTATACGCAAAAAATATTTGAATATACTGACTTGACCTGGTCGAATGTATAGAGAACTTTTTTCAATTTAATAGATAATAAATAGATAGATATTGTTAAATCTAACTTGAAATTGAAATCCTTCCTAACATAATCCAGAATATATATTTATATTATATAAATATATTTGTAAAATATTTAAATTTTTTTCTATACAATATAATACATGCATATCTTAATATTGACATAAAACACAAATAATATTTATTATTTTATTATTTAATATACATATACATATTCTTTAAATATATATTAATTATTTTATCTTTTATTGGTTAATAAATAATAGTAGATAATAAATACTTATTAATATATGAATCTCAATTGATTATTTATAAATATTTAATTTTCTAATCAATAATTAATATCAATAAATCTGGCCCGTAAATATCATTGATATCCGTAGCTACAGAGGGACCGCAGATTCAGGGCCTCAATCGGCCCTGTGGGGGTCACTGGCCTCACCGCATGGGATACACTATAATTAAATGCCTTCAATGGCAGTACGGCGCCTTCAAAGGGATCTCCTTTATCGGCAGCGTGGAAGTACTGCATCTTCAAAAACCAAGGTTTTGCTTAAGCATGCACGATAGAAACAACTCAACATTCAAACGAGATGAGGTTGAACAAATGAATTACATATTATTTTCCCAGTTACAATGCTTAATTTGCAAGGAGAAGCCCCAGCTCAAAACCTCTCAAACGTGAGTATCAATCATGGTATCCATTATCAAATCTATCCAAGATGATGTAATGTCTCGGCGTTCTTCAGGGTCCCAACTCGAAATTTTTGGCCATCTATCCCTCTCCTCTCTTCCAATAATTCAATCTTTAAGCGGACTCGTACGCGGACATTCGGTACGAAACGACCAATCTGTCCAGCAAGTAGCCAGCCACCGATGGCAGCAGCGAGGCAGGCTATCGCACGAATAAATGAATTTCATTTTATTTTCTCGGCAGAGTTTTTGGGTGGGTAGCATTCAAAGAGGCGCACGCACGAAATTACAAATTCAAAAGATACATAAGAGAACAATATAGGAGAAAAGAGCTAAATTTCAATTATCCATCTACATCAAGTCAGTCATCGAGTTGAAGCCCCAAAACAAAAGGAAGGGAAAAGGAGTGGTATATTATAAATTCAACATGTTGAGAGAATAAATACTGCGTTAAGCACACTAACGTTGGTATTCTGGAAAAATAACAGGGCACAAATACATGTACCCAGTACAACGTCATCAGCATTAGTCTGACACCGCAATGGGTGCCACTTGCATAACCTTCACCCTCGGTTCATATTTTGATTCTCCATTTATGATCCACAGCAAGCTGACCTTTGGGCAGCTTGGCCACCATTGGCTGCTTGATCTGGTTGGTTAATCCTGATTGTTTGAGGCTGGTACCACCGGACAAAGGGAGAAATACATCAATATTTGTGAAGAAACATAGGGGCTAAAAACAATTCCCCTGTAAAATGGCACTATAAACCCATTTTCCAACCAGAGAAATAATGGAAGAAATTAAAAGCAAACGTTACCTCTGCCCTGGAATCAGTTTCTGAGATCCTTTGCTTGATATCCCTCGCAATTGAAAAGAAGACCTCCTCCACGTTCAAATTTGTCTTGGCACTCTGCAGAAAAAACTCTGGGTATAAACAGAAGATAACAGATAAAGCAGTGACGATTCCAGTCTAGAAGCATATTTGCACTTACAGTTTCAAAGAACTTGATCCCATACTCATCAGCAAGAGCTTGGCCCTTGGAAGTGGGCACAGCCTGGAGAAACACAAGAGAAAGGTCTTTCCTAATTATCATCAATGGAGTACACGCACAAACACTTAGAGGAATCGAATGAGGATCCCTAATGTAACACCCTAAAATATAAGACAGAGCAAGACTCCTACACACTTCTAGGGTACAAAAGAGGGCCCATCCCATAATTAATGAACTTGCAATCCAACCCACCATGTTAATGAAACAAACATTTCCTACAGGTAGTAAAATACAGTATATACCCTTTTGCTTTCATCCATGTCTGCTTTGTTTCCCACAAGTATCTTGTTGACATTGTCAGAAGCATGTTGTTCAATGTTGCGAATCCAGTTCCTGATATCTGATCATAAACAGAAACTAGCTATATCAGAAATTCAAGAATATAAAACAACAAAAGAAAGACCCACAAGATGAAGGAGAAGCTCCACTATATCAAAAGGAAGATCTTCCACAAATCCACCTCAATGAAGCAGTTATCAAACAATAAAGAGAATCTGCTGGGTATCCACACCAAGAAACATAAAATGAGAGAAACACATGATGAACAGAAATCAAGCAAAACACAAGAACAGATGTGCTGATTACCCACACCCAAAAACAGAAAATGCAAACAACACACATTGACAATAAAACAATAGCAAGATGGATAAAGTATTGAAATTTCTTCAAATCCAAAGGCTAAAGGTAAGGCAATAAGAGAATTTACTGTTGAAAGATGATTCATCAGTAACATCATACACGAGCAAAATCCCCATGGCTCCTCTGTAATAAGCTGCATAAGAATACAAGGCACTTAAGCAACTCTAGCACCATCTAGAGATAAACAGAATTATATTCAATGAACTGACATAAGCCTCCAAAGTCGGGCCTCTCCATCATGTATGCAAGTTAATACATGTATTTCACCACCAACTGCCTCGTGAGACTTCCAAATTTCCAAGGTTCAATATCAACCTGACAGAATCATCCTAACTATCTAGGATTCTACATTTTTAACTCGGGAGTTTCCACTTGCCCTTTTTTCTCTCCAACAGGTTTTTTTTACTCAGGTTTTATAAGTCACCTGACAGCCTCCAGGCTCAAAGTGCAGAATCATGATGCAGTCTACCATCCCCACCATCATATGATACACTCAAATCAGGCAAGGATCGTTGCATCTATGAAAAATGCCATAAATTTTACAATAGAGAAAATAGGTAAATGCAAAACAGATACCTGTTGTGATAGTTCGGAAACGCTCTTGGCCTGCTGTATCCCAAATTTGCAATTTAATCCGTCTACCATCAAGCTCGATGGTTCTTATCTTAAAATCAATGCTGTTGAAGAAAAGTACAGATAAAGGATAAGATAAATGCTTAACAAACAGAATCAAAATGAAGTTTCTAGCCATCAGCACATCATGATTGGGCACTTATGCCAACAAATTTGCATATATATCCAGATCCTCCGCGAAGGAAATTGTCTGGAATGGTTATGAACACGCCAAAAGTGGGAAGTTAATTTTTCAGCTTCGTTTGCATCACTACACTTTAAGTTTTCCTCAGACAAAATGAAATTAACCGGTGAATTGAAATCCAGTAACCCTCGATTCTTCCATTGTAAATTACATGAGCAGTCCCAGAGTGCTTCTTATCATTAACCTAAATCTCTAAATTTACATGTCCAGAGATGGTAAAACATTTTCACAATATAAAAATAGCAGAGTTCTCAGGAACGCAAACCCAATAGTGGTAATGAAACTGGTTGTGAAGGAACCATCAGAAAAACGCAAAAGCAGACAACTCTTCCCCACACCTACAAAGGCAATGACAAGAACTGGATGTCAATTAATCACAAGAGAGAGAAAAACAAAACAAGGCATGGTATGTAGATCAGCCCATAATGCTGGGATTAAATTCCCCCAGAACTCACATAGATTCGCATTACTTTTAAAGTCAGATGGAAACAGACAGGAAATGAGAGCTCCCAGCAAATACTAATGTAAAATATTAGGTTTAACTTTAAAACAAATCCAATCAAAAATCAGCATCACTGGTCAAAATAAAAAAGACAGGGTGAAGGGCATTTTGGGGACATTTGATAAGTTCAAGAGTGAAAATGAGATATTACATTTTAAATTAACTAAATCACTCTGCTTTTTGTTCTATTAAGACTCTGTTACAAGTAGATTCAACTTGAAATAAAATTAAAATATAAATTCCACTTGGGATTGCAAAGAAATCCTATTTCCATTCCATTCTCAATACTTGGAGATCCAAATGCATGCACCCTTGCTATTCTAAAGAAACAAGAAAGACAAAGGGTGGAACTTATACAAACTAACTTGTGATGCACTTAACGTAATTCAAGTCATTCAAAATAGAAAGAATCATAATTTACCAAAAACTACTGAATGACAACTCAAGTATGTCTAAGTTTGTTGTCTTTAATCTTCAAATACTAGCATCTACCAATTTCTCCAGGTAATCAGCATAAATGACTCTAAGTTAGGAAGACAAATCAACCAGGCAGCTGGCTACTATACAGACACAGTCAGAGTTACTGCTTTGTTTCTTTTACATACTAAACTCAATTCCAAAGACCACGTTTTGGTAAACAAAAAAAAAAAATCTACCATATCTGCAGCTTCTCTTTTGGGAAAAGTTGCCCGCAAAGAAATCTCCTTCTCCCTGAACATTTCTTTTATTAGTATTATTAACTTTAAGACACTTATCACCTGGTTTTTCTTGATGGTTTCCATGGCACCAAAAAATTCAACTGTGATCCGAAAACTGGCCATTAGATCATGTTGAACTTGGGCTGTATGTAACCACTCTTGAATTTATCTGTTTTTCTTTTTTATTTTTGTATGAATTTGCATTTGCAAATGCAAGTTCAAACAACGATTCTGCGTGCTCCAAACAGAGAGCACCATCTCTAGCTACATGAAAGTGTCTCTTCAGAAAGGCCAACTCTTAGAAAATGTAAAAGTCTTGGCTTGCAGTTACAATGGTGCGTGTATGGGTCTGGATTGCTACTATTTCATGCAAAAATTCTAGAGGATAGAGGTATCTTTATAATCCCTCGCTCAAAACCCCATTTTGATGGGGGGAAATGAAGCAGATAAACCGAGTCAAAATGCTGGATCAAATTATTGGCAAGTTAAAACATTGTTTTTAACCCTCGTTGTGACACAAATGCTCCATTCCAGCATTGCCTGATCTAAAACATGTAAGTAACCAATCTAAATAAATAAATAATCAAAACTGCCTGGACACAATATGCTCATACTTCAAAGCATGAAAGGAAAACCTGTGACTTAAAATTTAAAAAGGATGATGACAGTGCAGACAAAGAAGCTTCCAGGTTCTCCAAGCATATGCACAGACATTGTAAATGAAAACTGAAATAAAATAACATTGTCATCCAAATATATGTATGGAGCCTTGATGCTTTCATAAAGTTTCTGTCATGCCACGCACATCCAGTTAAGACCAACTGCCACATGCTCTGTGGCCGATTAAAACACTACATTAAGGGTCCTGCTTACCGAAATTCAATTCACTACTCACGCAAACACAAGTTTTATGGTACTCAGGCAAACATTAAAAAGAAAAACCCATCACTTGTCAATTTCATGCATGCAACCAAACAGCAATGTGAATGCTACGTACAGCTATAAACATGACCAGTACCGTCTTTTGATGCAAATGCTTATTAAAAACCGATCCCCACGTCACCAGATCATAAACAAACACCAATTAAGCAAACCCTCGAATGGTTACACCCATACAGATCAACATTCCTTGAATCCAACACAAAATCAAAAACACCACACGAAACCAAAAAATAACATTTGTCAAGACCTTTAAAAAAATAAAACTTAGATCACCGAATCACATTCCAAATTAAAAACCCAGTGGGGGGGGGGGGG
>SRLM01000375.1:2190212-2403588 GCA_015708895.1 Populus ilicifolia | reverse complement strand
CAGCAAATCAAAACGAAAACCCACAAATAAAAAAAAAAAAACAAAATAGTAGAGAGAAAGGAAAAACTAACCGCTGTCACCAATCAAGAGAAGCTTGATCAAGTAATCATAATCAGCACGAGCCCTTGCTGGTGGTGCAGCCATCTTCTGTTTTCCTCTTTGAATTCCAAAAAATAAGAATAAGGATCCCTTGTAGATGAAACAAAAACAGGATCAAAAAATCAAAAGCAGAGAGAGAAAGAGAGTGCCTTTTTAGGTTAGCAAATGAAGGGAAAGGGAAACTGCCTGATTCGTTTGGGACTTTTTGTATCTCTCCGCGTGTATTCCGTTTCCAATTTTCTACAGTTGTATTCTGCCCATGACAGTTAACGTGGACTTTTTATAAGGAGGACTTGGCTGTATTAGATCATTCCTCTTTTCTTAATATTTTAATCATTATATCAGATTCAATCATGCTGTCCTCGTTGAAAAGTTTTTGCCTTCTAGTATGGTGAAATTTATTTGTTTAAAAAAATAACGTTTGTGATTAATGCAATAAATTAAAAACATATATAATATAAACTGGTAAATTGTAAAAATAGTTCTGAATACTTGTTATAGACTAGAACAAAATATTTATCTTTCTAGTCAAGAGTAGAGATAAATACACGTGTAAATATTTTATTTTTATTTTTATTTTATAATTTTTGGTTACTTATATTTAAAGTTTATCATGGTTATTAAATGTATACAGTTTTTATTCTCGTAGATGCATTATTCCATTCATATTAAGCACGAAAGAAAACAATTAATGATGAATTACAGCAATATTTTTAAGACGTCTTGAAACTTTAGAAGCTACCAACAAGATTAATTACTGATTTTAAAAACAGTTGAATAGACAAAATAAAACATATAAGAGAAGGGATGTTGATTCAGATATAAATTTTATTTTTTTATTAAAAAAAACTGATATTGTTGAGCTTTGAAGGAGACCAGCACTTATTATTTAAAATCAAAATATTTAGATGTCTTGTAACATCATTGAAATCATTAGTAATAACGAATTTTTTAAAATTTAATGGAATTTTCTCTTTCTTCTAAATAAATAAAAAATAAAAAAATAAAACATTGATATTGAAATTAAAATTAAATTTATGAAAATTAAAAGCATCCATGATTTATAAACCAAAAAATACAAGGATAAAATAATTTTTTATGTAAAATTCAAAGATATGACTTACCTTATCCCTTTTTTTATTAGATTTTTTAATTTTTAATTCAATCTTCTCTTTAAAAAACATGCAATTAATTGTTAATTTAAACTCAAAATTATTTAACCATGAAGGAAAAAGGTTATAGAATTGAATTGAATTTTAAAAAATAATCATTACTCTAATAAAAATAATAATAAATGATGATTTTAGTTTTTTTGACCACAGGGCATATAACAAGTTAACCTATATTTTTTTAAAATATAAAATTTTATTTTTTACTAAAAATTAATTTTTTATATATTTTGAGTTATTTTGATACACAAATCTTAAAAATATTATTTTAATATATTTTAAAATAAAAAATAATTAAAAAAATAAATACAATTATAGTCTTTAACATAAGATAGTTTGTGTTAGTAATTATAAAATAAATAATATAATGCACAGTGCGCATGGAATTACTGTAGTTCCTTGTTAATGCTGTCTGTGATCAATATGAATGTTGCAATTATAATTTCGAGATGTTAACAAACTGACATGACAGTTTATCAAGACAATTTTATTTTTATTTTTTTTGGCTGGGATGATCGAGATCATGTTAATGATCGGTAGAGTCACGGGATGTGAAAGTCCATCTACGTATCCAGTCATCTTGTCATCTAAACAATTATTTTAAGCGACTGGAATCTCCAGGAAAGACTTTTTACCTGGCCACTCAAAGATGATCCGAGCTACATTGCAATTCTAGCTATAACCATGAAATGTTTAATCTAAATGAGAAATATTTTTATTGTAATATTTTAAATAAATTTTTTTATTTATATGGATTTCCGGACTAGTTTGCACGTATTATAACTAATCTTATATTTCATTGGACATTCTATAAGTCTAATGAATATGTAAAATATTGCAAGGATGACAAATATGCACAATGAGATTCGAATCCAAGTGTAAAGAAAAGGGAATAAATCTCTTTCATCGCTGGACTAACACCTCAAATAGATATTGACCGGATAAGTTGTTCCCACAACTAAAATAAAAAATTCTAACAGGAAAAGAAAGGGTGTTAAAGTGATAGAAAATCTTTTTTAAAAAATAATAGTTAAAATAATATAAATCAATTTTTTTTAAATAAAATAAAATATTATTTTAAATTTTACAGAGTCGTGCATAAAAATAATTGAAAAAAGATCAAATAAAAAAACATCTTCAATACTGAATCAAATAAAAACTTAATAAGTTAAATAATTTTTTTTAAATATAAAGATTATCAAGATAATCTGAACACCACCATAAAAAATAACTGTTTGATTATTATTATCTTCTTTCCAAATAGTATCACCATGCCCGCGCTACGCCCATGCTATTATATTTGCAATGCACATGTTAATATACACGCGCGCGCGCGAGCACAACCATTACTATGTATATATTAAATCAACAAATTAACCATTATTCACTTTGATTATAATAAAAAAATGATGAAAATATAAAAAAATCTTTGCACATGAACTAATTAATTTTTTTTAATAATAATTCGTGTTTCATTAAAAAGCCAGAATTCAAAACCGAGCCTTTTTTTTTTCAATTTAATTTTTTTCGTTGTGTATGTTCACAATTCAGACAAGAGAAGGATATACATGCTCTAATAAGACTTTTAGAGTTTTATATTTTATGCTGTGAAAAATAATATAGATATCTTGATTTTTAAAAGTTTTTTTATCCTGTAATCCAATCAAACTGAGCGATTAAAAAAATTATCGTCGCAATCAATTAAAAAAACCAACTCGATTATTTTTCCCTTTCCTTTTCCTTTTTCGAGGGGATTTACTCGGGCCTTCAGATCCCAAATGCTCGCTTAAACCACGAAGCTCTCTCGAAACCATATCAAGTCCAAAGCAAGAACGAGGCGAATTTCTACTGGACATGTGAGCCCAGGTGCGCTCCTACTCAAGCAAAACCTTAAGCCCAGAGACAAAACTTAGGCTCATAACCTTCTAGTCTGGTCCAAAATCAAGGTCTCCCCGTGTACTCCATTGTTGTTTTTCTCGATGACAACCGAAGCACTCTGTTTCAAATGAATCAAGGATTACCGTAAGCAGGGTAGAAACTGCTGGCCTGTACGATGCATGTAAGTATTTCTTTCAATTCTCTATTCATCCAAGGAGAAATTGCGATAGCAGAAATTCCCACTCGTTTAAATGGCCTATAGTACATAAGCATAGGCTATACCAGGGATCAATGTCAAGCACGAAAGTTGTTCGAACTTGAGGTAGGAGAATGAAGCACAATTTCTAATTTTTTCAGACACCAAACAAAGCCCAATTGTTATGGTTAATTTGATTGATCACGTCAGGAATTACATCAGAGGAATTACATCAGACCATCAACGGGCAAAAAAGCGACAAACTCTGTACGATCAGCGATGCAGCGTATATCCACCAGCTCCTGACGCGAAGGAACACCGAAGTGAATAGCCAGAATATCTTGCGTATATTCCACAATTGCCTGATGCCTCCCTTGAAATATTAAAAAGTGAGCAAAAAGTAAAGCAATGACACTACAAAAAAGTTGTGCTTCAAAGCATATGCTTAGAAGATCCTCTCCCACACCACCACACTACAAAAACCCCACCACCACCCCAAGAGATATCCCTTCAATCCTTTCCATGGCTCTTTCTCTCCAATACTTCGGTCTCTGCATGAATCCTCCCTAGAGCCCGTATACATGGGCGGTTGCAAGGCTGGTGATTGCGGGGAAGGTGGCAATGGAAGCGGCGACAACGAGGAAAATGAAGAGGATTGTTATGTTCAAGTAAGGTCGTGATGGTTTTTACACCGTTAGGGCAACTACTACCTTTGGCAACGTATCCACATCACTATGGCTTGACATATTATTAGGCCAATTTTAACCTATTCTATCATCCTTGCAAAGGAAACGCGAGTTCAATTTCCACATGCCTTCTTTTATGTCATTTCTGTTTTGTCTTAGGATTTGAATTATGCCATTGTTCCCCAATCAATAAACAGCTTATGTTTAAACACAGTGTGAATAGGGACCTTTTTTGTCACGACAAGTTATTTATCGTGTCATCCCTGTTTCTTCTTGCAAAAACTGAAAACATTGACAAAATAAAGAGCTGTAGGTTTTACAACCATCCTCTGTTGCCGATTGTCATCTCAACTCAAAAGGCCATTGGTGCGAGGTGGCCAACAGACTGATTCACTGAAATGCCACTGGGTAATTGTTGGATTTTACACGATCGCTATTTAACTTGAGCTCTGCGGTCGACAATTGCACCGAGTGATTAATGGAAAAAAATAATATCGACGTTGCTCCCATCAATTATAACCTACCGTGAAGGCAACATTAAGAGAAAAATTCGTCCAGATTGGTTCTCCTAAAAAGGTTTCGAGGATAGCATCCAGACAGTTAGATCATTTCAAATTAAACGTTACAGACAAATGGCGGTGCTTCAATGGTACAAGAGGTACTTTCAGGTAACCAACCTGGGATTGTAATCACGCAATGAAAGAAGGAAAAGAAATCTTTAAAATCTGTTACTGGCATTTCTTCTAGACTATTCTCCTTGAGTGACCCCTTTACTCTAGCATGAGAGACACGGAACCCACGATAAATGAAACGGTGCGGATTGAAAGTAAAACAGCGTGCTTTTATAACGGCTACAATTAATTGAGACCTGTCCCCCTCCCGAAGTTCAATACGTGCAACATTCAAGCGTGAGGGTTTTATTAACTCACAGGTCACAAGTGCATCTATGCAGATCTTGGGTCTCGAGTTCTCTATGCAGACAATCTACACCTAATTAGAAGATGCATGCAGATTGCCATGGGAGCCCAGTGGCTTGAAGTAAAGATAAAACCCAGCCCCACTTTGCTGTGTAAATTCTCTAATCCAGGACATCATGCATTTTCGCATGATATTTCATAACATTCACCCCCCCAATCTCTGATTATAAACGATATTTCACTACCAGAAAAATGTTTAGTTTAGGTAAAAACGGTTTAAGACGAGTTAGCATGTAAAAGTGCTTCCCTGCATGAAAAATGAAAGCCCACCACTCCATGGGAAGATGCATATGCAATGGATCCTGAATTCTAGAAACTGGAACCAGTAACACAAAACATCCCAATACTTTTCAAGGATCAGATTCAGACTTCAATTCCCCGCATGAACATGATAACCAAAGTAAGCTGCTATTAGATAGATAAGAGCTACAAAACACATCGGTGACTGAATTAATGGAAAACAACAGCTAGACTATGGAAAAAGCATAAAAACAAACAACGCATGGGACAAAATCCTATTGTAAACAAGTCTCAACATACATCCAAAAAGTTCTCATAAATGGGACAACTCGCTCTCAAACCAGGAAAAACCCAGCTTAGTAGAAGAAACCAAGCACTTTCCCACCAACATTCTTCCTTCTAGCTTCCTCATGGTCCATAATACCAGCAGAAGTTGTGAGCACGATATATCCAAACTGCAATGGCCAAGTCATTAATGTACAGTCAGCACAGAAAAGACATGACCAGAACCATAATAGGAAACAAGAATAATCACCATTGATTAATTATAGTTTACTTATAGATTCCATCACATAACATATCCTCATACAGATAAATATTGGTATGAGCTTCATTAAAATTTAAATCGGTTTTCCATGTTTGCAAAAGCATTCAGTTGCATGATCCTGATGCATCCCGTTTGCAGACATGATATTTGCAGTAAAAGCAGATATTGGAATTGAAATTGAAGTGAACTCGTTCACTTCATGAACAGACCTGTCTTGAGGGGAGCAACCTTGCAGTCCAGGTTTCAATCTCCTTAACACCAACATCAAAACGAGGACTGATAACCCCACACTTGTTCAACCTTCCATTTAGTTCGACAACGATTTTACCAGCCCTGTGATCATCAACGAACTCAAACTCACCAATATAACCTACAGAGCAGAATCCAGAAAGAATTACATTTAATTTACAAATCCAAAATGAAACAACAGCTAGAAAGAATACAAGTAAAGCACGGATCATTACCATGCTTTTGCATCACCAACAGAAATTTGATGATCACTTTTGAGGAAGGCCTGATCATGACCTGGCGCTTCCCACGTTTCTCTGCATTGTACATGCTCTTCAGAGCATCATTCAAAACACTAACTCGCACCATTGTTGCCGCTGGTACACAAATTTAACAAGTACAAGGTCAATGACTGCCAAAAGATTTTGAAATGCACATTACAAAATGTGTTATGGAAAGCAATTACAAACTTTGTTTTCCACTCTTCAATCACAACCATTTTAGGACAAGGTAACTAAACCCAAATCTCAATTCTACCTATTTGCAAACTTTCAAAAGAAAACGAAAACAGAAAATAAATTGGAAACACAGAACAGGATATATAACAAGCTGGAGAAAACCAAAAAAATATTAAATTCCACATTTTAGAGAAAGCTTATCACAAAAAGCCAAAAGAAAACATAAAAGAAATCAGGTTTAATCAAAACTGCTCTTTTTTTAGCCTTGGATGGCATATAAGGAGTTGATACAAGAAACCAGCCTCCAGTATTTCCCTTCTCATTTTCTATCACCAAAAGGACAAACAGAGCTGATGAGATCCGCCTAAGCCACATGACTACACGAGAATCGATCCGAGAGCAATCTTTAAAGGGAAACACACACAGACAAACAAAAGCAATACTCAAGTCTGTTGAGCTACGATGAGAAAAACAAAATAAAGGACAATGCCATATTATAAAGATAAAATCAAAGAAAGGATTGATGAAAAATCCATGAATTATCTAGGACGTACCGGGAAGAAAGGCAGAGAGCGAACTGCAGAGGCGCCTCCTGGTGAAAACAGCGAGAGTTAGGGTTTCGAGAGAGTGAACAAGCGAAATATTGTCTGTATATAAATGGTGGGTTTTGAGCTGATTTACTGGATTGCCCTCGTATTGGGTTTTATTTAACGTTGGGCCGAATTTTACTTTGTTGTTCGTCGATCGAGAAATATCGGGGCCTAACTAATTAATCCTCTCGTAATGAGTGGATCTTAGATGAGACTTATTAGTGAGGCCCATTAATCAATCGTATGGTCGATGGGCTTTAGGAAACTGATTTAATGAGTTTCCATGGGCAAAGCATGTATTTATCCTCCACTGTATACATTTTTTTGGACTTCTTTTTAGGCATTTTTAGACCTTTTATAGATTAGATAAAGCTCAAGCAATGCACTGGTGATTTAAGAAACCTGTATTTTTTTCGGGTTTAATATGATTAATAAATAGAAAAGTAATAAAAATTGAGATCAACCTATTTTTTAGATTTTAATAAAAAAATAAAGAATATATTTCAGTGTTTGCTCTATTTTCTTTCATTCTAGATGGACAAATTTGCATTTTACATGTTAATGATTGATTTATGTTATAATGTTAATATTATATTAAATATACAATGGAAATCATAAGTTTTAAAATAATCCATCCCTCTTAGCAAATTATATATCACATTTTTTTGAAGTAGTGTTTTTATGTTGGGTTTAGATGCATTACTAAATAAAACTTAATATTTAAAAGAAAAAAATATTTATAAAAAACACGCCAATCACTTTTTTTTTCAGATTAATTTCTATATTTATAAAAAATATCAAATTATCTTAGAGTGAACTTGTTAATAACTAAAAAAATAATTTGATATACCTGCGTCAACTCTTTTTTTTTTTAAAAAAATAATATCTACACCTAGAAAAACACCAAATCATCCTCAAGTCAACTTGCTAATAATTAAAAAGAAATAGTTTAAAAATACAAGAATATCCCTGAGTGCCAATTTATAAAATTTTCTTTTAAAGATATGACAGTGAAGTGATCCAAATCAATCTTTTAACAAAATATGTTATCAAGTGTGATATAATATTTATAAGGTGTTTTTAAAAAGCTAAAAAAAAGAATTATTATAGATTAATATGATAATAATAAAAAACCTTGCTTTTTTTTTTCCAGGAAGTGCAAAATAGTAATTAAAATATTATGATAGATAATGATATATATACATATACATCTTAAGTTTTCTTTTTTTCTTTTTTCCTGGCGATCAGTATATGGATTATCCTGGCCTAGCTACATGCAGTGGGGAATTAATTTGGAAGTGTAGACGTGGCTTTTTTTAAGCATGATAATAGTTTTTTATTTTTAAAATGTAAAA
This sequence comes from Populus ilicifolia, assembly GCA_015708895.1. Taxonomy (NCBI): domain Eukaryota; kingdom Viridiplantae; phylum Streptophyta; class Magnoliopsida; order Malpighiales; family Salicaceae; genus Populus; species Populus ilicifolia. The sequence goes on along the minus strand of SRLM01000375.1, from coordinate 2,395,165 downwards.
ATATCAAAAATATATTTTTTTAAAAACACTTTTAAAATGTAGTATCAAATACACCCAATCTTTTTTAATTTATAAATTAACTAAAAAATGCTACTACCATGAACTAAAATATCCAATGCTAAGAGTTTTCAAGATTCTTGAATTAAACTACAAAAAGTAACTTCAATATAATCTCAAATTACACGCCTATTATTTTTTTGAATACTAAAAAATATATTGTTTCAGCTGGGATCCCATAATTTTAGAGAAATTCTTTATCGAATCCCCTGTCCTTATCCAGTGATGAATTTCATCCTACCGGCGCATTAATTTCTCAATGTGTTCCTCGGTATACATGGAGCTTGACATTCGTTATTGCAAATTTTGATTAAATTAAAAATTACAGCAGATCAGGGTGATTGGACAATAGTTAATTGCATGGGAGTCACCAACAATCCTAGGTAAATACAAACATCAGGACGTTGACAGCATATACATGGGTATAATTACAGGTGTTGATCACCGGAGAACTTCGTGTTTATTATATATAGGTCATCGCAACCTACATGCTCGTCCAAAGACAAAGAAATGCATAAGCTTGCATGTTGACAATATTCAAGTCAACGTTATATATATATATATATATATGTATGTATGTATGTATTATTTTTTTTTTATTTATGTGGGGTGTCCGGAGTAGCTTACGCGCACCATGACTAATCCACACGATCCACTGAACATCCTGCAAGTCCAGTAAACAGGTAAGACACCGCGGAGGTGACAGACGTGCATGGTAAGGCTCGAACTCAGGTACGGAGAAAGGAAACAAATCCCTCTCACCGCTAATTTAGAACCTTACTTGCATGTATGTATTATTTTTAAGATACGTGAAGGTATTGTGTGTTTAAATTTATATTTTTGAATAGCTTGTGGATCTTCATTTTAAAAAATTTTAATTTTACTATCTATTTATTCTATTCTATTTTTTTGAATGATTAATTGTTTTTTTTTTCTTTCTAGTTTAGTGCATTTCCTTGCCTAGAAGTATGGGATATTAACTCAATATTATCAACTGAGATGTGAATAAAAGGGATCCCATTTAAAATTAAAGAAAATCGCAATTTTAAAACAATAATTAAAAAAAAACACTTAGATTACTGAGACCCACCTCTAATAATTCACATATATGCTTCAAATTTATTTTTAATATTTACCACTGTTTTAGAAAGGCAGGATGTCATAATGCTTAGTTGGCAGTTCGCAAGTTCATAATGAACCTGGCCACGTATTTGAGCAAAGGTATAAGTAACCGCACAAGATCAAAATTTGACGCATAAAAAAAAGTTGCTGGTGCGACCCAAATTCTGATCAAGTTGATTAATGTACGTGGATTAGCATGCTTAATGACTTATCCAATGACAAAATTGCCACGATAGAAAGGGAATAGGTCAGCATTAATCCTTGTGTCCAATGGCCAGGAGGATTAAGCCTCGCCGGGGCATGAGCCGACAAGCAGCAAGAACCATGCAGGGAAGACAAGATAACGAGCCCAGCTGGGAGATTCTTTTTTATATTTATTTCGGAGTAAATAATGTATCCCAAATTGAAATTCATTTGAAGATCTAGAGCTCAATTTTAACATGAATCTAAGTGCTTTAGCCGTCTACACTATTTAACGAAAGTTCAATGCTAATCTCATGGTTTAATTAATTGGCAGTCAAATTAAAATTGTATTTTTTTAAGAAAAAAAAGATAAGCTTGTCCCAATATAATATATTTTGCCATCATAATAGCCTTTTTCGTCGAATTTTCCTGTTAAATCTCGGTTAGATTAATTTTTTAATATTAAAAAAAGTGATGTTTTTATTAAAGAAGGTATACTATAATTTCTACGCTTAACAATCTACTATTCCCAATGACGGTATCAATCCAATGGTACTTGATCGACCCCTTCATGAAAAATTAGCACTTAATTTGACCTTTTTTATTTATTTATTTATTATTATTTGTGTTTAAAAACCGAGGCTGTGAAAACAAAATATTAAACATCCCCTTGTTTTTCCTCGTCAAAGCATTACTAATATTTTATTTAAGAAAATAAGTATATTTTAACTTTTATCCCGAGCCAAGACAAGAACTCGCAACAAGCCGAATCCAAAACATCCAATATTGTCTTCGTAACTGGCCAGGTTGACGCCAGGGCCACGCATGTTTTTACTTTGTGTTTCTCTAATCACACAATTAATTAACTCATCGAATCTTAATAGAATACTTAATTTCCACTAATCAAAACAAGTCAATATGAAAAGAAAGGGACAGCATGGAAGAGGAGTTAACTGCCATTCAGAGCCATTCCATCTACTTATTGAGTTTGTTCTTTCTCCAGACGAGTCACCCTGTTCCTCTCACCATGCAGTAAATAGACTCGAGCTTTGCTGTGCCCACAAAACCACTCTCTCTTCGAAGGGAAAGGGTCGTTGCTATACTCAAACAAATCCTACACGATCATATTTACATCAAGACAATAAGTTCTCCACTCAAGAGTCTTTTTAATTAAGTTGTTAACAGCAGGCAACAGAGCAAAGGATACCATCTTAGAGCCAGGAGGCATTTTTCTGTCTTTCAGACTGAGGTGGTGAAAGCTCTCGATTTATTTACGTACATTACTACTATCTTTTGAACATTTTCTACTCAGTTTCGGTTATGGTAGTTGTTTAAGGATCTACGAGAGACATTTGGTCATAACCTGTTAACATGAGAAGAAGAAAACCTATTATTGCAATGCACTAGGCTTAGTTACTTGAATTTATTTTGGAAGTTATAACATGTTCAAATGCACGTCAATTAGCAGCTGCTTGATCAAAACTGATTCGCATGTTCAAATTTAGTAGTTTTTTCTTCTCTTCAAACATCACAGCATGCTTATGCAAGGCTGGAATTTTCACTTCCCCTTCATTTTCAGTCGTTGTTGGACCGCTTTTAATCCTTTTCCATGACAATAAATCTCATCTTCCAGCTAAGAAGAGCTTCAACATCGTATGCTTATAAATTTTATTCTATATATGCATTTATAAGTTGCTTCCAATTTGGCTTTATCATAATTTAATTAGCTTCTGCCCTCTTATTTTCACTCTTGTTTCATCAGGTCACTGCGTTTAGAGCAGAAAACAAGCCTTTGAGTTCAGGCTTCTGGTCAGGAAACATTGATTCTTAAGAAATCTCATCGCAGAGAACATATAGTTATAATTTCTCAAAATGAGGAATGCTCTTCTTCCAACAGTATCTTCACACCTTTACAACTTCGGTAATCATCTTAATCTCCTAAGATCTTCAAGATTTCAAAATATTTGGCTAGCTTCAACTTGATTGAAGAGGCTCTATGTGAACAAGCTTGAACCGGACCAGAGTCCTTGATCATCAATTGCCTTAAAAAATTAGTAATATACTCTCGAAAGAGGGATTTGGGCTATCAACGATGTGATGTTGTTTGTATGTAACCAATTTGTTTCAGGGAACAATGAGGTTCAGAGGCCAAATCTGGAAGTCTCTATGTCAATGGATGCCAAAATGTATGTGTTCTTGCTCTCCTTGGTTTTTCTTTTCTACGAAGAAGAATCTTAAACAAGAAAGGTGCTTTCTGTTTGTTTTATTTGTCAGGGGTGAAAATGCTTCGTTAAAATCAAGATCCCATTAAAGAAAGACAAGTAGAAAGATACCAGTAGTTCTTTCAGTTCATGACCACATTGCTGATACAAAAGACAGTATTTTTCGAATTTCCTCAGCATCATGTTAATGTAAACTATTGTCCATTGAGCTTTGACTTCGAGTTTCCGTGATGCTGGGCTGTATTGTCTTGTTGAAATCAGCATCTCTTCTGTACTGTTCTATGAGAAGTGATGGCATGAACATACATGAACGAACGGAATCTAATAGACTCATACCATTCAAATTTAGACCTACAAGATGTTAAATAGAAGTTTTCTTTTGTTGTTTGGCTCAAATACAACTAACCACATTCAATGTCAGACTTGAAAGCACTTGATGTAACACTTTTTGGTCCATGCGATTTATTACACCAACCTTTACTTGACAGGCTTCTTGTATGTCTTGTTATGAACATTCTAAGTAATTTTTTTTTTTAACATTTGGATTAGGTTAGAATTTATATGGACAATATGAGCATTCAAAGTTGAAGCTTCAACTTTTATAATAGGAGAGATTCATCCTTATTTGTGCTTAAAAGATTAGGCCCACTTCTTGTTAATGTTGCTTTCTGATTTCCTTTTAGCAGAAATGTCCATGGTACTAGCTTTTATTTGGACTCCAAAGTCTTCAATGATGGCCACCAGCTACGAGATGGAGGCTTCTGTATTCCTTATCAATCCCTTGCTAGCTATCAACCAGGTTCAGTGAATCTCCATCCATTATAAACTTCAGAAAATATTTCTCAATTTTGCCTGATCTTGAAGTTCTCTTTCCACCCTGCTAACCATCTCAGTTTCCTATATCCTCCATTTAATGGCTTGTTTACCTTGTTTAGTGGCTGGCTATCAATCTGTATCCTCTACCTGCAGCAACATCCCACAGCAGTCAACGCCACTAAGCAAGAGGGTCTCTATTACAGATGTTCAAATGGTAAACAATACACTATTTCCTGTTACTAATTCGTGTGTGATGTGAGAAATATTTGGAGAAATATTTTCTAGATGTTCTTGTACATTAAACTAATTATGGCTTAATTATTATTATATTTATACAAGGTAATGTCTCTAGTTCATCTCAGGCCTCTTAATAAATCCTGTCATATTTTGCTAAACCACTAGTTAATGATCATTTGAAAAGATTAGTGACAATCAATGCAAGAACAGAAAACGATTGAGTGAATTAAATTAAAAAACAGGTCTAGCTTGCATATCCTTCATGGAATATAAAACTCATTGGATGTTAGATAGTATATAGAGTAGTCCTTGTCACATATGGACTGGAAAAGAATATATTATTGAAGAACTTGATGGATAGTTTTTTGCTGTGGCCATCCTAATGGACTTGCCTGCACTGCACCACAAAATTTGATTTAACAACAGTCTGTAGAACAGCAAAGTAGAGTATCAATCTCCTAATCTTACCCTTGTTCTTCAGGACTTTCAGGCCATGCAAATGAGGAAAAGGTCAATTGATGAGCTTACAAAAAGGTCAATTGATGAGCTTACAAACCTACTACTTCAAAGAGAACCTAACGATCTCATTGAAAACAAGACTGCTTTGAGTACATGGAAGACTAAAAAGAGAAAGAAGGCTAATTCCCCTGAAGAACCATGGAATCACCAAGCCAGAGAATCACTCAGCATCCAAGAGCAAAAGGTAGGAAGTGCATGTCAAGTATTAACAACAAGGGAAATGAAAGACCAAAATATGAAACAAACCAGAAATAGAACCAAAAGAAATGAAAACTGACAAAAACTTTATCCATTTCCAGAACATAAAAAGCACAAAGTTTTTGTTTTCTCTCCTTCTAACCAAGCATCTGTTTTAAGTTCTTAAGGTTTTCTTTTTTGGCTGGCAGTTGCAGGTGCCTGTGAGAAGAAGCAAAAAGCTGAGTGACAAAATCACAACTCTTCAAAAGTTGGTCTCTCCATATGGCAAGGTCAGTTAATCTATATGTAAATAGAAAGCATTCGTTTTATAGTTGCTGATTTTCTATTCCTCAAGTGGAAACATTTACTCCCTTATCATCTTAGAAAACCGATTGTGTTCTGGTTTTATTGCAGGCAGACACTGCCTCTGTTCTACTAGAGGCTTCTCTTCACATTAAACTCCTTCAAGATCAAATCCAGGTATAAATCTGCTCAGCTAATTATTTAGTAATGAATCATTCAAATGTTGATTAACCTTTTTTTTATATAAATTATTCCTGGTTCCGGTACAGAACCTGTTTCAGATGCTGACAAGCTCACGCAATAGTACAAGACCTATTCAACAGTCACAGGTTGCTAGATTTACATGAGATCTTTAGCATTTTAGCCATAGATTAATTCATTCAAGCATATCTCTATCACTCTAATACTTCTGTTAAAAACTTGCGCATATCACAGGAAACTGACGGTGAACTGCGAGACCTGCAAAGTAGAGGACTTTGCTTGGTTCCCATATCGTTTATGCAGAAAAATGACTCCGCAGCCAGACCAAGTTGATCCTAATTCTGATCCAAGGAAGATCGTCTATGCCATAAATTCCTAGTTTCTGCCCCCAATTACACATTTAGCTTGACCTCAACACAGCAGAATTTTCTTCTTAATCCACTTTAAAGCTCCTATTATCAAGGAAAGTAGTCGCTTTCATACTCAAGGGCAGCAATTTTGATTGGTATTTGGTGGGATATTTAGTCTTTTGTTATGTTTGGGTACTTGACCTATAGAGAGATCTGATATCTTGTTCATCTGCTACTGCCATTTTACTCCTTTCCATCTTTTTTCGTTAGGCCTGTGTGTTTCCCTTGTCAAACTTTCATGAACATGTGGTACTGAACGATTCAAGTGGGGCTGCCCTCACAATTCACAATTAATTTGAGGCCATCATTTCACAGCAGCAGCATTCCCCTTTCTCTTTCTGGACCACAATCTCAGATGCATGAAGTTTATAAATTTTGATTGTCTGAATCATTTTTATTGTTCAACAGGATTTTTAGTATTATTAGCCTAGGCGCAGTTCAAATTTCTAAAGACCATAAACACGGGGCCAATCCTTAATCTTGACAAAACTCGTCGGTTTGGGCCTCAAAGCCCATCACAGAACCATAGAACATGGGTTACAGCAGTCCATCATAACCCAGCATAAAACGTAGTCGTACTGACTCAATAAAAGCTAGTATCACCGCCCAAGAGGCGGCACTCTTTCCCACCATATTCCAAAACGTGGCACCATATCAATGGATCAAAACGCCAGCGATCACTAACCGTGACGGTAATACTAGTAAAAGAATCACCACAGACACATATACCAAACGTCAGAGAAAGGAAATAAAAATAAAAACAAAAGGCCACCACAACTTTAAATTTTTTCAAACCCGACACAAACAAAAAAGTGGAAAAAAAAAAATTAAAGGAGAGAGAAAAGGAAGAAAAAGAAGAAGAAGTCTATCTTTATCACCTCCTCCACCTCGCCCCCCCTCCCCCCTCCTCTCTCGTGGCCCTAGATTTTCTCTCATTAGTTTCGCTTCCGTTATTTTTATCAAATCAAAAGGAGAAAAAAAATGGTAAGCACTTGGATTACTCTTTGCTCTGTTTCACTGTACGTGTCTTCATCATTTCAATTTTTTTACTTTTTTTTTTCTGTTTGGGGATTTAGCGTGGATTAGTGAAGTCGGTGTTGGTTTTGTGCTTGATCTATGAAATTTAATTGTTGATTTCATGATTTTATTGGTAGATAAAAATTTTGATTTTTTTTATTTACTGGTTCACCGATCTGAATTCTTCTCTCTCTGTCTCTCTTTCTTTTTATAATTATTTTGGCTTTTTTCATCTGTGTTGGATTATGATGTTGGTGGTGTTGATGCAATTTCTTTGGTAATATTCTAATTTAATTTTAGAGTTTGTTTTTTGGTTCGGTTGGTAGCGGGTGATACTTTGTGTTCTTGCTATAACTGCAGTTGTGTCGGGAAATGACTTTTTTGGGTTTTTTTTTAGAAAAAAATTATTTCCTGAATATATATTTATTTTTAATCTCTTTCGCATTTGGTTTTATATTTTTTTCTCTTCTCGGTTGGATGAATAAAATAGGATTTGAAAGCAGGAATTTTTGGGATAAATTGAAAAATTCGTGAAAAAGTGGGATTGATGATTTAGATTGAAGGTTCTGGTGGTTTGTCATCTTAACTGTGAAGGATGTGATAAAAGCTTAGAAATGAAGTCGGGAATTAATCAGAAGTGTATTTCTCTTTAGGACTTTGTCGTCATTGTGAACTGTACTTTGATGATTGTTATTGATTCGAAGTATCTGTCTATGAAAAAAAGATGAGGTGTAATGTGTGAATTTATGTCGAGGAGGAAGGTTTGTGAGCATTACCAATTCCTAACATATATAGGGATAGGGCCTGGTCAATAGTTATAGGTGCAATGAAGCTTTCATTTTCTTTGATGAACTGCGTCTCAGGCTGTAAAGCAGCTGCATTTGTAAATAGATAGTCCCACAGGAATGCACTTTGACCTGTAGTACTTTATCAAGCAGGTAGCAAAGTTTAATAACTTGTGGTGCAGATAACTGTGTTGCTTACTAGTTGTTCATCCCATCTGCAGGCAAACGCAGCATCTGGGATGGCTGTGCATGATGACTGCAAGCTGAGGTTTTTGGATTTGAAGGCAAAGAGGACTTACCGTTTCATTGTTTTCAAGATCGAGGAGAAGCAAAAGCAGGTGATTGTGGAGAAGCTTGGTGAGCCAGCTGATAGCTATGAAAATTTCTCTGCCAGTCTGCCCGCTGATGAGTGCCGATATGCTGTTTATGACTTTGATTATGTAACAGAGGAGAACTGCCAGAAGAGCAGGATTGTTTTTATTGCATGGTGATTGATTACCTTTCATAGAATTTATCAACTGCTTATGTTACCATTCTTCTTTTTTCTTGTCTGATTTCTGTCGACTGCTTGCTTCATCTATTGCTTTTACATGTATGAAGGTCCCCTGACACGGCTAGGGTGAGAAGCAAGATGATTTATGCAAGCTCCAAGGACAGGTTCAAGAGAGAATTAGATGGTATTCAGATTGAGCTGCAAGCTACTGATCCTACAGAGATGGGGCTTGATGTTATTAGAAGCCGTTCAAATTAAAATACATTGCCTACCATGCAAGGGATTCCATATCATTGGGTTCATTAAGTGTAATGTTTATGTATCTGCACCTAGAATATGCCTTCTGTTATGTTTGTGGATTCATGGGGCAAGTATCCCCTCCAGTGTGATACTTGCATACAGTTATATGATGTTCTGTGGGGGTATAGTTCAGTTTGATTTCTTTGAAGGCTTTTATTATATGTTGCACTCGTACTAGTCTTTTACCCTACTTTCAATTAAATTATGTACCATTTCATTGTCCATAATGAATAAACCAAAGAGAGTCATGCATAATTGTGATAGTTTCAATTATATGTTGAACCTTGATAATGAATTTAGAGGTCACTGAGTGGTATCCCCAAGCGTTGAATGGTCAGATATTGTCACCTTTGAGAAATGAACCTCAGTCTTTCATTTAAGACAGAGACAGACAGGCAGTGGAAGTTTGATGATATGTGCTTGCTAGTAAATTTACCCGTGTAGCTTTTGCTTGATGGTGTGCCAAACACTATGTCCCTGTCTTTTCCGGTTCAAGCTCGGTCTTCTTACTGGCTGTGTCTTTTGATTGGCGTGCAGCTTTTTCAATATTTTTTTTAGCAATCACTGTCACGTCGGTTCTTGGTGCCACCAGGAGCGGTAAAGTTGTATAAACTGAGATTTTGAGAGCAAGCATCTGGAGATGTGTGGACTGTGCTGTTGTCTAACGGCAACTATGGCAAAGCAATCATGTTTCTACCAGATTCTTTTGCTGTAGAGTGGACCTCACAGAATCGCATAAAAAGTCAGCAAGGAAGGCAACTCGTCCTTCAAAAATATATAAATTCTGCAGACACAGTAGAAATTAAAACAAAAGTCGGTATGTTTCATGCTCCAGCCTTTCTGATGGGTCAGTAGCTATAATCTTTGCAAATCAATTCCCTAGGCGCCAATGAAATGTCAAAAACAGAGCACATTATACTCCTTGCTAACTACTTGGGTTTGGATCGGTGCTAAATTCATGGCTCGCAACATCTCAATTTTAAGGCCTTAAGCCCACTTCAAGACTAGCAAACCAGTAACTAGTTTAAAGGGGAAATTCTCGAACACAAGGGTAGGAAGTAGCCACGAAGGCCTACACAGCTACTCGTAAAATCAAAATACTAGTCACATTAAAATGAAAACTACTCAGCTACTAGCCACTAGTAATAAAATGATACATCAAAAACAAACACAAACACAAACACAAACACAAACACAAACACGGCCGAGCCCGGCTGCAAGGAAAGCACATGAAGCAGCCGACACAAAGCCAAGAACGAAATTATTTAAAAACTTCCAGGAAAACAATCCGCCTAATTCTTCGGTATTCCTCCCTCCAAACCCATCTTCACCACCGATTCCTCACAAGCAAGCATAGAGGATCACCATTCGGATTTTGGAACTACATGGCCAGCAATAATAGCACCTGTACCAACAGGGCAGGTTAAGTTGTGATGAAATCATATTTAATTATGAGATATAACCCATTGTCGATATGAAAGCAAGGTTTGAATGATTTAGAGTAAAATATGTAGATATACATTTGACACATGTTAATTCAATTATATCAGCTGCATAAAGGGCATTGTTGCAGGAGTCGAGCATCAATTTTGGTTAAAACCATCGATTCACTATACACTTGCACGCCTCGTCTACAAGGTAGCCACACAGAGGAGCAAATCCACGTACATCTAACCATAAGCTCATAGGCATTGTTGGGGCATTTAAAATACTTACCTCTTAAGGAGAAATGAAAACTTTAGATCGCCAAGAAAAATAATCTAAATTTGGCAGTTCACTTCTCATTTTCCGAATGTAATGCTCCAAAGTGTGTGCCTGCTCATTTATGATATCAGTAGAAATTGTATCTTCTGCTAGTTTGACTGCTGCAATCTGAGTAAGTTGAAAATTCTCTCCAGCCAATTGTAGCTTTCTTGCTATTTCTTCACCACCAAGCTTCACAAGGGTAAACAATAAAGATCTAAGCTCATTCTTTGCTCCAGCTGTTAGAGACATGCCTTTCAAATGCTCTACCAGTGCTAACTCCTCATCAGGGCTACAATGTCAAGAAATATTTCATGCAAGGGCTCTTGAGTAAGAAAAGAGGGAAAGGAATCTGGGAATCAAGAATGAAGATGCATACCTGCCAGGGCGAATTTTTCCTCTCTTCTGCTGATGCCTCATGTCTCTTGCCTTGCTAGAGACACTGGAGGTTACAGAAGCAGCAGAGCCCTTCCTTGTTCTGTTCATGAGATAAAGCAACCACATGAAGCGACTTGGATTGGCATAACCAGAATCATTTGGATGCATGAGAAACTAAGTAGAAAAACAAGTAACTTGGCATGCCAGTTGGGATAAATTGATCATGCTAAACTAATGTAGCTTCAAGACTAGTTCAAACACCAGGTTGCAAGAGAGACAAAATAGAGCAGTTGCATAAAAAATCTAAAATGGCAATCAACAGAGACAAGCAGAACAGGCAAGACAAAAAGTTTCCACGAAAGCTACGTTGAAACCAATCAAATGCAAGAAGAAAAGTTGAATAACAGATATGACAGAAAAATATGAAAAGGACACAATGAAACTACGTGCTCTGCCACCAATTCTAACATTTTGTTGTTTATAAGTTGACATGAAATGTTTTTTCTGAATAAAATTAACTTAAGGTGAAATATCATAATATTCGTGTGCATGAAAATCATAGGATTGTAGCAAAGTGCACGCATCTGAATTACAGCCAACAAAATAAGGCTTTGAACCACTAAATTAGTAAGACACAAAGTTCAGAAAGAGATACCCTGTGGTGTAGGCACTCATGCCACTGAAGTTACTGCTAGCTTCTGAAACAGTATCATAATCCAGATCATTTATTGACCGTTCCTCTGACTGAAGCTTTGCTGCCAGAAGTAATCTTCTCTGTCAAACAGCTAAATAGCGAGTCAAGTACTTCCCTAGCTTCTCCAAGCCTTCCTTGTGTTCACTGATTAGTGTGCTTGCACAATCTAAAGCTGCATTCTTCACTTCCAATACCAGATCCTCTTGCCTATGCATGAAAGCAACTCTCAAAGCCTCCTCCCAGTCCCTTGCACTAATTAATAAATTAATCCCACTGTTAACATCTCCACAATACTCCAGAGCAATTTTGGCAGCTGCTCCTGGTTTACCAAGTGCTTGGAGCTCTTCACAAGGATCATGAGCAAGTTGCATTAACTCATCCTTTTCCAGTTTAAGGAGCCCAGCAACAGTAAGCACCCCACTCCAATCACCACAAGCACGATATGCCTTCAAGGCATTTTCCAAACTGGAACAACACAGATAAGTTATCGCGGCATCCTCAAAGCATTTTTCATCATTAAGATGATCGCCCCAGGCCTCAAGGACCTGCATTTTCTTTGCAGGATCAGTAATCATTTGAAGACCCAGAGGAAATAATTGAGGATTTTTGTCCATGAGGCTCATACAATCTGAATAATATGCATCACCAGCAGAAACAATGTGTCTAAGAGCGTTCTCATACTGGTGTAACTGAAGGTCAATGTTGTAGCACATTACGAGGCCTGGCATGCGTTCTAATTCTTGTAGATAAGGAAGAAATTCCTTTGGGTCTCTTTGAGAGTTCACTGCCACAAAAGCTGCAAGGTTCAAATCATAAAGTCCCAAGGCAGCTTCAAATACAGCATCGGAATCAGATAGCCATAACAGATGCTTCAGAGCTTCTTCAGCAGATGGATTAGAGGTTCTCCTAGGGTCACTTGAACCTAATAATTCCATTTCACGAATAACTTTGATTCTTTTCAAAGCTTCTTCAAGCATAGGAGGATCACTGCAAGCTAGAGTGGTTAGAATGCAAAGCTCCCTTGCAGGGCTTTCGGTGACTTGTTCCTCAAGAGCCTTCCTTATTGACAGGAGGAGAGAAGAAACCTTGCTGGAACTATCAAAGCTCACGACATCCTTAGCTTGAACATCTCCAGCTCTGTTTTGGCAGGGTGTAGAGATATAATTTGTGTATAGGGTTTCCATAATGTTTTCATTCTTTATGGAACAAATGAATTCGGTTATATAGCTCAAATTGTTCACCTGTTTGACAAATTCTGAAGCTGACTGAAGAAAAGTTTGCCATCCACAATAGTCAACGATAACATTGAAATCTATTCTATGCCGTCTGACCAACATCAGTGCATCCCTAAAACGCCTTTGGATCAAAGCATTGACAATTGAAGCAAGAACCAGCTTTCTAGGGTGAATGCTTTCCAGATTTCCCCGAGTTGTCTGTACAATAACAGCAGCAGCATCACCATGTAGGACACCAATAATTTTGGCACCTCTTTCCCAAATATTTATGAAGTTCATATTTTCTTCTTTTCTTCTGTTACCGGCGTGGACAAAGTTCTCGTATTTTAACTCTATTTCTCCATGCAGTATATCACTGATTTCCACAACAAAGAGAAAGTCTTGTTTGGTTGAAAGTATCAAATGAGTGATTACTTGGTCAGCCAAATTTGAGTAGCATGAGAAACTACTGCAGTTGTTGCATAGTACTTTCCCACCAAAATGCAGCCTCCCAATGTCATCAAGACCAAAAGGCAAGGGCTTTAATGACCCACTATCACTGGCCTTAGCCACACTCATCCAAGGGCAAGATGATGAAAAGCTCATATCATCATGTTTTGTTGAACCTCCAGTAACAGCCAAGCCCAACATTGAAGTGTACTCAACAATATTTCCACTGTCAAACTGAACAAAAGCTGAATGTTTCTTGGCAGGATTAGGAGCAATGCCAATCACAAGCCCTTCCAAATAATTTCTATGGGAAATCTTTGCATGCCAGCCTGATCCTGTTACCAAACTTGGTACATGATCCTCGAAACACAAAAGTTCAATTTCCTGCAAACAAAAACCACTAAGTCCATCATCACCCATTGAACTGTGGGATGCACAATTACTATGAGAGAAGCCATAATGAGAAACGGCAAGTAATATGTGTGAATCCAGCCATGTAAGGTTCACAAACGATCCAAAACCTGTCTCAGAAATAGAAACTTCAACAGTAAATTCTTTTTCTTCAAGATCCTCCCATGTATCTGGGTCGGGAAGTTCTACAACACCCAAAGAGCCATCTGATAAAAATGCAGCTACTCTCTTCTTAGAATTATTGGAATATAAAGCCAGGTCCCTCACTGCACTTGGAAATTTGAGGCTGAATAAATGAAGGGGAGGTGGCATCAGGGATAAAGAAAGTGGAGTTACAAGTATTTTGGAGTCATCAATGACCAATGCTGTCGAGTTCTCCATCACAGCAGAAATCCAGGTGAAGTTGTAAATTGTGATCTGGCCTCCAAGAGTCCAACAAATCAACTGTAGTGGCTTTACTGGATCCCACATGGGCCTAACTCCATCCTGTCTCGAGTATCTAACTTCATGTTTCAAATACCAATGGTTGTTGCTCAAAAACCAGAGCTTAAGAGCATCATATTTCTCACATCTAACAACAGACGCAACAAGATCTGAACCACAATTCCACTTAAGACTTTCAACTGTTGCACCAGCTGCTTCTTTAATGCTAAAAGAACTCCTCACCAACCCATTCCTCTCATAGAAAGCAATATCAGGACACCTATTCTCCACTTTTTTATCATACACAGTTGCAATTTTCGCTCCACTTGGCATCCATTCCAAAACCGCCCCCATAAATACCTTAGAATCTGATGTGGAATGCAATGCACCCAAATCCCGTTCCCAAACCTTAATCTTCTTGAGCAAGGCAGAAGATTCACTTGCTTCACTTATCGTAGCAAAATATTTCCCATCACCTCGCCACGAAATAAAACTCCCAAACATATTCTTTCCATCCAATTCACCTAAAATCCATAATCCAACCAATCAATAAAACATTCCAAATCAATCTAACGATATTATACACAAATTAACACTATCGCATTTTGCAAAAATAGCTTAACCAAACAACACGAATACATACTAAGGCAGCAAGAGAGAAAGGTTGGCCCTTACGTACGCCAAGACCATCACCATAATTTTCCTTCTCCTCAACCGTGATTTCATACAACAAATCCCAATCAGGAGTCATAACTAACACTTGTCTGAAACCAGTAAGAATAGCAAGCAAAGCTCCATCAGGACTCGGCGAGAAGCACTTAACCCTCCCTTCAACTTGACCGACGATTTCAGTAGAATTATCATCAATATTATGCAATAATAAAAGTCCATTTTCAGTTCCAATAATTAAGGCTTCTTTCTACATCATGTAATCAAATGCAGTGATAAAGTCTCCGTCTTCCAATTCAATTTGATTAATCTCGGACGGTAATAGCAAGCCTTTTGATTTTCCATTCTGTTACACAAATAAATAGACATGTAAAATTACAAATTTGTGAGTGCAAAGTGCAAATTAAAGGATTGAGAGAGGAAATACTTGGAAAGAAGAAAGGTGAGCAGTGTAAATGATATTGGCCGAAGAAGCGAAGAAGAGGCGGTTGCGTTCGATATCGAAAGCGGAGAGGAGGAGAACTTCTTGTGGCGATTGTAATTCCAGATTCTGAGAAATCTCCCTGTATAGCTTCAGGTTTTTCATCTTTTTCCTCTTTAGCTACCTTACAACCTGTCTCTGTAAGCAGAGAATCACATGGAGAAATGGAGTTCTTAGGGTTTTTTCCCGAAGGGTTTAAGGTTTGTAACTTCGGCGGTTTGATTAGCCAGCCTTTAGTGGGGTTGGGGAAGAAGGTAAAGTTGGACTCGGCACGAGTGTTATTTGTCTGGGCTGTGAAATTATTCACCGATGGGCCTAGCGCATTTCAGTGGGTCGGAGTCCGGGCCTATAGTGGATCGCTGTTATGCTTTTGAGAAGAATTCAGTAGCACCCATATATGGACGCTTCGACTGTGAATCGGTCCAGTTTTTCATTTACTTTTTTATGCTTTATAATTTTTACTGGAATGTAATTCATGCCACACCCAAACTCAATCATAGATTTGTGTCTCAAGAGATTTGTTCTTCCATTCTCCTCGACACTTTCAATCTAAAAACGTAGGGGTAAAAAAATAAAATCAAGAAAATTAAAAAAAATAATTAAAAAAAACTGAATGATTAAAAAAAACCTATTAAAATTTTTAAAAAACTAATTAGTTCAGTTCAATTTTTGCTTTACAGGTCTGAAACTAAAAAAACAGAATCAAATGTAAACCTAAAAATTTCAGTGAAACTAAAAAACTAAAATCAAAACAAAGCTAAACTAAAAAAAATTAAATTTAAAAAATTAAACGAAAATCAAGTCTAATTTAAACTGGTTTTTATTCTAAAAATAAAACTGAAATTCATTTGTTTGAATATATTTTGATTTAATTTTAATTTTTTTAAATTCAGTTTAATTATTTTTTTATAAAAACCAAACAGGAAAATAATCACCACTACTATAAGGAATTATTTTTAAAATTATCTTCTTTTTTTTTGTTTCAATTGGTATATAAATAATATTGCAATTTTTTATACATTCAAGTTTAAAACACGTAAAAACTTAATTATCTAAAATTATATCCATATATCATTGATAAAAATAAATAAATTAGGGGTGTTATCAAGTTTATTTATGATGGAGTGATGCACACATGAAAAAAAAAATGATGCCAAATCGAACTTTTTTTTTCCGTGATATTTTTGGTGCATGAAACGAAGACTTTGTTGGATTGTGTTTTTATGTAGCGAAGGCTACACGTGTCGCAATAAGGAATCGCGAAAGATTTTCGTCAACAGGTCTGCCTCTGGCGTCGACGTCTGTGGAAACGAGGCTCCAAAGCAGATTTCTTCCTTGGTGAGGTAAAATGGGCCATGGCGGTTTCTATTTTTCAAGCAAGAATCTCTTCACTTTATCTTTGCTTGAGGGATTTGTGCTGGCGCAGCATTCACACTTGTTCCCACCTCCACGTTTTCTCTTTTGTTTAGGAGCCCTCCGTTTGTTCTTGCTTCTTTTTTTTTTAAAGTGTTTTTTTTTTATTTTAAAAAATATAAATTGTTTCATTACAATTCCAATCTTTTAAACATAAAAAAATTTAAAAAAATCATTTTTTTTTTTTTTTAAAATAGGCTAACCCAACGCTCATTCGGCATATGAACACAAATGTTTAATTACCATTTTGAAAGCAAAGACGGTGAGGGAAAACAAATAGCAAATTTATCCATGGCTTTCATATCCATGTTATTTAACTTAAAAGCGTAGATTGTCTGCGGCGGAACCCTATTCAATTACATAAACAGATCAACGACATGACCATTGAAAAAACAGAGCCATTTAAGCTCTATCTTCTTCAACTACTTTAGAAGGGGGTCCAAAAATGCTAAAAGCTCTATAAGCCGAGATTACAGCTAAAATAATAAAGCAGGAAAGAGCCAACGCATGGAGAATCGCAGCCAGCTTCAATCTATAGCAAAACTTCCCATAAGAAGTGCAGGCTTCACTCCACGAGACTCCTCTATCACCATTGTAAGCCAAGTATAATATCTCTAAGACTTCAGTCCCGGATGTAACCATCAAGTAAGCTACAATCTGCTCAAAACACCAAAACAACAAACATAAAAGAACTGACAGAAACAGTGATTCATTTCCTAGGAGCATATTAAACACTGGAATTAGTACAAAACCGTGAAGTAGACCTGATCAGAGACAAAGAACAGCCAAGTTTTAGTAACAATGCATCGGATCCATGTGGAGACAGCGGCAATAAAAGCATAACTAGCACAGATACCACTGATGAAAACCATGTACCTGTAAAATAATTCTTCCACAGTTTATGATCTTGTAAACAAATACAACACAAATAAAACAAAAGGAGTGAAAGCATAATGCAAATTTCAACGAATATTAATTCTGGAATCACTCCTGATAAAATCTCATGTATCGAACAAGAGGACACTATTGATAAATATCATAAATCCAGTAACTAGAAGAATTTCAGGAAGTGATTTGAGGAGCAATATTTCGGTAAGACAAGCATTATCCGGGAATGAAAATGGAAAGTGGGCCTCACCTGAGTCCCGGGAGATTGCTGTATTTCAGATAACCATAGATGCTATTATCCTGCTTGTTGGTAACAGTTAACCATATGGTGGCAACACTAAGGGGAATAACAGAGAGCCTAAGAGAAAAATCCAAGAGCTTGAGCATTCTCTCAAGTGACTCGAAATCTACTGGGGCTACGAGTAAGAAACGAGATTAATTCCAGTCGGAGAACTACGGGGAGAAAGAACGAGAATTGTTTTGAACTGAAATCGGTGCCTACGTGGGGATAGATATACCGTTCGTGACCTCAGCTTCTAGTATGAAAACGACATGCCGGGGAAGAATGTGGAGAGGTGTTGGTACTGGAGCCTTGTTAGTGGGAAGAGTGAGAAGCAGTGGCGCTTGCTTCAGTTATGGATGAAATGATGGTATTTATTTGTTTGGTATTATCTATAGGACTGGGCATGGTTGATTCCATCCCAAAGCAATTTTTTTTCTAGCGGCAAGCCTTACCTAATGGTGATGAAACAAGCACAACATCCCAATCTTTTTTTTTTTCCTGATTTTAATTTCCATTATTTTCAAACATGTTCTCAGCCTACCTCTGATAATTTGGCTCGTGACACCCGGAGTTTCAAGAGTCGAGTCATTTTCAAAGCTTGCTTCAGCTTCAATCTGACGACTGGCGAGTCAAACGTGTCGGTGCACGTGATATGCAGTTTGACGATGCAAAATTAAGGGCTCGCATCAACAAAAGGCTCCCTCCCTCCTCCAAGAGTATAAAGAGTAAATTGTCAGAGTCTGTCCTAAGGTTGTATTGCACCTGTCTCCTCGCCAAAACCAGAGCAGAATCCAGTCCCATCGAATTTCTCCGATCCATCTCTCATCACTTTCTCACATACATTGGTTTCTCTCTGTCCATCCGTGAAACCGTTTCATGCCATTTCTTTGATTCCTCCTGATATGAGAAGGAGACATGTTTTTCAGAATTCTGCACTAAAACAAAGCATCCCCCCTTTCTCCTCAACACCAACGAGCCTCCTTGATCCCCTCGGCAGAATCGCAAATTCGAAAGCAATTCTAATCAAATGAAGGGAGATCGCCCAATGACTTCCCTGAAGCCCACCATCCATTGCATTCAAGAATGCATTCCGGGCCCATCCCCTGTTTCTCAAGCCATTCGAGTTCTTTTTCTACAATCCACCACATATAGAGAAGCAGCAGAAGCGCACCACACCCAGAAGAAATCGAATGCAAGAAGTAAAGGCGACACAGAGGAAACTTTCAAAAAGATCCTTTTTAATGAAACTATAATCTTTTCAAATATTTGAATTCTTCAGTATAAAAAACAATGGGAAGAAATGTAATAACAACAAGAGACAGAAGAATGAAACAAAGAATAACAGGGCTGTTAAAAAAAATAGGGGGGGGGGGGGCTGAAACCCTGACCTACAAGGCACTTCTTCGCCTAACATATGCTACAAACACATTCTTTCATCACTGTATCTTATGTGTATTTCTATAATTCCTAATTTCAGATCTTCATCTAACATTTTACAGTGAACAGGCACCCAGAAAAACTCGCCAGGGATTGTCATGCAAGCCAGCACACCATCTATCCATACCAAATCCTGTCCTGTGGCATCAATCAGCGAAACTGGCCTAAAATATCTCTTCAGCAGAACTAATTCTATCGAACTGACAACTATCTTTTAGAAGAAGACATCAACCAACTTCATACCAATCTATACATACCGAGTTCTATCCTCCTGGGGCGTCATTCAGCAAAACTGGCCTCAAATATCTCTCCAGCAGAACTAATTCTATCAACCTGAGAACTATATTTAAGAAAAAGACATCAACCAACTTCAATACCCCTCTCTCTTGCTTTTTGGACAACAGTGCTTGCATTTCCCCTAGTCTTTGATAGATTATAATAGCAAGTCCACAACTTCACAGAGAATGGATGTGCAGATAAAGCTTTCTTGTAAAACCTATCAGAAATGATCTCGATATCTGAAATGTCACCCAAAATACCTGCAGCTTCAACCCATGCAAATTCTGGTGGTATTGGAATAGCATGAAAGATTGCATTGACCAAGATTGAGCATGCCCAGTACAGGACACTATCAGAAGTAACATTAATAGAGCTGTAGCCTCTGTACAAGAGCTTACAAACAGAAAATGCTAACGGGTAGTTGGATGGCACTATCTCAAAGATGGCTTCAACAAAATCCACCAATTCCTTTGGCTGGTTTGACTTTGGGGGTAAAAGAGAGGGACCATACCACGCTTCAAGTACAAAATTCACCGAAGAGAAGTCAGATGAAACTGGACTCAATATGTTAAGGATTAGCTGCTGAACTTTTGGCTTCTCAATGCTGTCAATGAATCGTCTAGATAGTGGTTCATAAACTGGGAGAGCCTGGGCATCGTTGAAATAACCATTCAAAATCTTTAATTGTTCACTGACTGGAGCATCCTTCTTTAATTGTGACCCATAGTTGAGCACGAACACAGCATGTTCTCTCAAGCAATGTTTGATGTACCATGGAGGTGCAGCCTTCAGGGCCCTGTCAATGGCAACATGAGCTTCAATTTGGTCATTGTGCAATAATTTGGCAAGAGAGAGATTAATTAATCCAAACATTATTTCCATCTGATTAGAACTGGATGTCAGAAAGTCTGGATTTGATGCTGAAGCCAATTCCAATAATCCATGTGAGCTATTACCATCCACTGTATCCAAAATTTTATTCAGAGAATATCGAACTTCTGAAACAGAGTTAAACCAGTGAACAGCCAGTTCTTTTGCAAAATTGGGACCTTCTTTTTGGAGGGCATACTCAATATATTGATTCCAGATACAATGAATTCCAGGGACTTCTTTTGGCCAATTACTAATGGCTCCCTCAAACCCTTCAAAACTCACACCACCTGTGCCATTTGTTTGAAGCCTCGATGACAAAAGAACAAGTTCTACACAGGATGGGCACAACTTCATATACTTGCCCAACAAATTCTGACAGCAAGCTGGACCTTCAAGAACTAGCATACACCTAATATGGCAGAGAGCAAATTGTTGAGCCAGTCTAACATTTGTGTCACTATCAAGTGATTCACTATTGACAGACACTTTAACAGAATCCACAGCCATCTCAACGAGCTTAACAGCCCTCTGCTTCTCTTCATTTTGTAAATGAACAGAAGGCCATTCAATTGCAAGGAGTTCCTTCTCACATTCAAACCGCTGTACAATAGCATCAGGTAACTTCCTGTAAATAACTAAGTACACACAACAAACCCAGAAGATATATTTGTCAGAAATCATTAAGCATGTGAGGATATCAGAGAGCAAATGAGAGGGAGGCTCATCTGAATTAGCTGCCACAGGGAAGAGTCCTTGGATTTTCTGAATGGCCTTGCCAACATTCCCAGACATGCACAAACAATCCATCATCTGTAAAAACAGATCTAGGATGCATGCACAAGCATACACATTGCCCCTATCAAAAGCAGATGCATGGTGGCAAAGTGCTGTGAGGGCAGCATTATATGCAACCAGTCGATCATCAAGATGTGTCCGACTGTTGATGTAAACGAGCCAAAGTCCATAGGATCTGTTGTTGTTTTTAACCTGAAGAACAAGAGAACAAGGGTTTCCATACAAAAGTTTTCATTGCGTCATGTAAAAGGAAGAAAGAAGAAAAGATTTGAAGACAAGATGGAAAGACAACCCAGACAATAACAATAAAGAATAGCGGCCACATTTACATGGAACAAAGGCAAGGGCACATACACTAATCCAACCAAGTCCATATCTGAAATGCTTTCATAATGTCCTTATCTACAGATTTATCTATCTATTTACAGAAAGGAAACATTTGATAGAAAGAAGGTTCCCTGATTAGGAAAAAAAAAGCTGAATTTTAAAAACTGCTCCTCTTTTTTTAAAAAAACTCCAACCATTCACCTAGATCATGTAGGCACAAATGACTTGAAAAGAAAGTGTCTAATAGCATTTCAGCCAGATTAGACTTGAGAAATCATCTAATTACAAAATTTTGGAAAATCTTTGTACTGCAATAGAACTTTTACATGCAAAACAGGAGGCTATGGATAGAATTTGACTTGCAGGTCCACAGTCAAAGCTGCTTTTTTCTATGACATCGTGTGCCTTTGAAAGCATGGAAATATCTCAACTGTAGCTTAATTATAATCCCAAATCCAGAAAGCATTAGACCAGTCTCAGACTCTTGTTTTATAGGGCAGTTTTGATGAGAGTAGGGAGGTTGAACACTTTATTTTTTATAACATACCGCATAGGAGAACATGTCATCCTTCCCAACAGACTCAACATTGCTGTAGTAAATGAGCAGATACATCATCCACAGAGCTTCAGATGTTGGATCAACCTCAATAGCTCGTGACAGCACGGAGAGAGACTGTAGAAACAAAGGTTTTGAATGATAATTTGAAGTTTCCGAACAATAAGGATAGTGCAAGTAAAACTGAAGCCACAAACTTTACCTTTTTCATACCCTCCTGTTTGTCAGCCTCCTGACTGAGAATAAGAAGAGCCATTTCAAGGGACAGCACGCTGCTGGCTAATGCTTGATTGAGATGATTCTAAGTATACATCAAGCAAGAAGGATAACATAATGAGAGGATGGAACAAACAGAAGAAGAAAAAAGCACACAAGTACAAGAATAAAACATGAAGCAAATAAGGCAACATGTAAAATATAAGCAGATAAGGTAACATTTAAAGGAGGCAGAACTCTGAAAGCATACGCTGAAGAGAACAATAATTGTTTCTGAAATTAGAAATAATGAGAGCAGGATTGACAACAAGAATCTTTTTATGGGCTGTCTTCCCTTTTCCTTTAATTAGATGGAAAGAGGAGAGGGATTCCTCAGGAAAAGCAATGTTTAGGATGCAGTAATACTAAAATAAATACATGCAACTTGATGTCATAATTGGAACATAGATCACCCAAAAAAAGAGTCAATCAGCCTACGACAAATAAGAGAGGGGGACAGTAAACCATATCCTCACACCTAAACACTACATTGCAAGTTAAAACGGATACAACAAGAAAGCAGAGTCTCCAGCAACCATTTGAATTAGACAATGAAGAGATATGATTCACTAAACAAAATTTTCATGACTAGATAAGAAATAATTGAAAGATAGATAAACAGTTCAACATCAGTTGAACATACAGCAAACTGTAAAATCCATTATAAAACACAACAAAATTATATTCCCTCCAAAGGCATAATTAATTGAAGAGAATGTTGAGACAAGAAGACTGCTGTGCATTGAAGGTACTGGCAAAATATCTTAGCAATGCAACAAAAGCTAGCAATAAAATAAAAACTTTAAGTCAGGAATACAGAAAACAGTAATAAACAAACCGCTACGCTCTTTCTACACTGAAAGTATGATGTCTGTCCATTCCAACTCCCACGGACCTCAATAAAACCATCATTAGCATTGAAAGAAGGCTGACCGACAAGTAAATCTTTTTGAAGCAAACTTGATAGAGCTAAGCAAACACTATACTGCTTTTGCCAGTGCTGACCATTTCTTGGTGCAATGACAGATTTATGTGAATCAGATCTCAACATATTGAAGCCAACAAGATAAGTTGGTGGAATCAATGCAACGTGACACTTGGAAAGCTCTGTTCCACCACTGCTTTTTTGTTGATGCAGTGTTAATCCAACCTGACAATCTGCACAAGCAGAATTTTAAGTGTAAGCAGGAATTCAAACTATTCACAACTGTCAAAGGTATAGTCATACCAGCACTATCAGAATCATTGTGCTGATTTTGATGCGCATTTTGATCAGTGAAGTCCCTAGCATGTTGCCAAGGGCATTCATCATTGTTGCATTTTCCTCTAAGTTCATACATGCAGAGTGGCCAAAATGGGTCAACCGCAACACTGTGGGTAAATGTGCCAATTTCAGTTCCGCATATATCCTTTAGACCCTCATCATTGGAGTTTGCTATCGCCTTGACACACTGGATTTCCTCAGAATCCATGCAACCACCCTCTCCACTGAAACCACCATGTGTATAATTTTGTTGACTTTTTATATGTTGTGATTCTATGAAAGTCATTGGGTACTTAATTTTCATTTGAGCAAATGCACTCCTCAATACTAAAGGAGGCGAAGATATGATTGACGCTGTCAACTGATGACCTCCTGTGAAATGGTCCTTGGAATCAGCAGCAGAATGAAAATTTGAAGAATACTTTTCATGGCTCTGAATCTGAACAGGAAGCTCAGACATTATTGTTTCAGGCTTATCATTGCCTATATAAAAGAACAAAAATTACGAAGAGTTTTTCAAGAAAGAAAAATAATAGTAAAATGAGATGAGAACACTCAATCATGAAAATAGAACATGCACACCACTGCTATTACTTCTCTCGCCAACCATATTAAGTGTATTGCTTCCCTTTATACTTGTCCCAATTGCATGCCTACAATGAAAAATTCAAAATCTTTCCCACATTGCACCACGTAGTAATTTTTACTGAATTATAATATCCCTCATAATGAGAGAAAATGGAAAACAGCAGTACAAGATGTTTTCCACTTATTTCTATCTGCTAAAAAATTAACATGAATAATGAGGATAAATTTCAGAAAACAGCAGTGCAAGATGTTTTCCACTTATTGCTATCTGCTAAAAAATTAACATGAATTGTGGCATTCCCTGATGGACAGCATCTTAAAATTCTCAGAATTCTCCACACATTTAAGTTTGCCAGGTAATTTCATACTAGAGGCAGTTATCATCAAATTCCAGCTCCGCATGCTAAGAATAAAAAGCAACATTGTCAATATCATGATCAAGCGATCACATTCCCAAATTTTAGATTATACTACCATGTTCTAGTGCAGCTAGTTACAACACTCCCAATCATAATCTTTGCTGCAAATTGCAGGCATACAATGGTATTATGTAGATCAGATTCCACCTGTAACCAAGCAAATACTTGGGGACGCAGGAGAAAATTATGGTAATCAAGCAACAGACATTTGACATGAGCCCAAAGCATCTATTTTATGTCAAAAGTCATTTATATCTATTTGCTAAACAAGTTCATTAGGAAAGACTGAATTTTACGTTATAACTGTAAGTTGCAAGAACAGCATTTATCATGTTTGTTTGTGCATGAAAATGTAAATTGCCACAGATCAAGATGGTGGTGGCAATAAAGCCAAAAAATCATATATTTGAACAAACAATGTCAGTAACTAGGATAATTGATCACTTAACATTCAGCATGATTCCAAAAGCTAAATACTTCATGACCAAAAAAACTGCTTAAAATATATTTCCATTCAGAGAGAATTACCTTCAAGGTCATAATGTTGATTTTTCTGTGCCTCTGACAATCGCACACTGCCATTGCTTCCCTGGGTTCTTTCACTTCTGTTGTCGATTTCAGTCCCTGGTTCATCTGCAGGCTCCATGGTGGATGAACCACCATTCTTTGAAAAGGTTCTGATTGGTAGTTGTGCAAATAGTTTGGATCTTAATTTTGATTCAAGAATCAAAGAATCCTGAGGTGCATGAACAGAGGGATTTTTGTTTGGGGGATAATCTGTGTGGTTTTCCCTTCCCGCAGAATTTTGATCTCCTTGCTGAATTTTGAAGCTATGCTGATCAGTCGCATGGTCCAATGGAAATGTTTCTTCATCTTCATCTGCTGAATTATTCGAATCATTGGATTGAAAGCTTATTCCATTAGCAGCAATCAGGCTGTTGCGGGGCAATGGCTCTGATGTACTAGCATCCAGTTCACTGCATGGCTCAGATCCCAAACTATGGCCATTTACATGCTGATAAAATAAATTTGAGGGAGCACCGGTGACTGAATCGTACCCAGGCTGGTTACAACAATCATACTCAGGCTGCATCTGATCATTTGGCGATGGTGTTAAATTTATATTTCTAGATACATTGTTTCCACAATTCACCCCAGTTCCAACGTGCTCATGCTGCCTGGAGGGCAAAAACAAATTGGAACCATTCACAATGAGAGACCGAAAATGAGTAGAGTACAGTTCCCTCTTGCGATAAAGTGCTGTACATCTAGAATTAGCCTCAATCAAAGCCCTCTGTGATTTTCGATAAGCTTTAAGTGCATTTCTTTCTTCAATTTCACATTTGCGCCTGTGCTCTTGTGCTTCATCCAGCTCCTTGTCCAATGATTCCTCCATTTCAACAAGATGCATGTCTATGCTTCTTTGATCTGCCACATTTACAGTTCCCAAACAATTCCAAGGGTTTAAATTCAGAGATGCCTGTTAACAAGAATAAATTCAAGTCCAACAAAATGAGTAAAGGAGAGGTAGGGAGGAGAAATTCAAGAAACTTTAACATGATAAATCCCAAGACCATCATTTTAACATTTGACACAGGAAACATACTTGAAAAGAAGGCTTGTCACCATATATGCCTTGCAGATGCTCAAAGCTGTTTATTAAATTCTGTCCACTAGTTGATGTCTTTAACAAGCAAGCTGGTGGCTGGGTTCCACAATTCTTCACCAGATTTGAGTCAACAGTCTTCTGGAAAGTTACAGTAATATCAGTAAAGGAATGAAAGTTTTGCTGAAGGCAAAATTTGCAGCAACTAGAAATTTAATCAAGCTAACTGCTAGATTCACTATCAAATTTTTACTATCCTCAAAATTTTCATCCATACTTATTTGAGAAATACATGAAATGAAATAGGTCCACCACAGAGTGCAAGGAGTTGTGATGAAAGCGACATCAAGTCAATCAAATCTTCCTTACTCTATTCTCTGGTAAAGTATTAGTATTTGCATTAGTCAGTGGTGGGGTCTGGTTCAATGCAACAGAAGGATCCACCTGCATTCTGCTCATGTCAGACTGGCTGGAATTATGATTGACATTAGAAGCTGCAACACATAAAAAAGCTGTAAGTGAATGATAGATTATACCAGAGGACAATATTTAAGAAAAATAACAATGTTTACTCAATCTTTCAACCCACCAGCTAGCTTTGCTGATGAAACATCCACCCGCCTACAGTCTTGCCTTTCCCATTTTACTATACTTGACTCTGTTACTTTTGTCAGCCTTTCCTTCTGGTTATAATTGTCCATATTTCTATCCTGCAAACCACTGCTCTCCGGTACTTGTTCCTTTGAAGGTAAATTATATGTTGTTGCAAGCATTTTTGGTTGGCCATCTGAATTTAACTGTTTAGAATAGGATCCACCAGCTTTTAAGCGTTTCCTGTCCGGTTCTTTTGGGGCTAATTGCCCAACTTCATAAAAAGCTGCATTAGACTTCCTGGCTGCAGCAATAGAAATGTTTGTAGACTTGTAATCCTTGCCAGAAACTGAAGGAGATTCCTTGTTTTGTGAAGCTGCCTTAAGCTTTAGTTCCCTTTCCCAAAGTGCAATCTGCTGCCTCAGGTCCCGAACTTTAGTGCTGTTCAAATCCACACCTAGCTCAAGACCATGCTCTAGGCTTGCAAGATTTCTTTTGATGCAATTAAATTTTTTTACTTGAGAACCTTTCCCAACAGATGAGGAGCCAGCACCCCTGGAATTGGCAGCTCTGTTTGTCTTTGTCATTGATGAGTTAAATGAGCAACTCATTGATGATTTCTTGGGAATACTGTTCGCATTTCTTGTAGCCTGCTGTGACATACTTGATTTTATTGATGAAACGGGGGGTGGCCTTCCATTTTCATTAACCACGGTCATGTTGTGTTTAGTTTTTAAAGATTTGTCTTCTCCATCTTCAGATTCACTGCCACTTTCATCATCTGAAAAAAATCTTATCACTAGGCTATCATAAGCCCCTGAAGATGCCAACTTTCCAGGATTAGCAGATACGTGTGGCACTCTGTTTTTGTCAAAGCTCTTGTTATTATTTGGTTGTTGTGTTGTTAGGAGATTGGGATCAACAGATCTTGCGGGATTGGTGCTAAAATTGGCCTTACCTGTGGAGGAGATACAGCAGCATCAAGAAACTCTCTATAGCAGGATGTATAGTCCTTACCATCAATTCAATATATCACCGATTCTTTAAAAATATGTTGTAAACATGTGTAAGTTGGCAAAACAAAGTTATAGGGAAGTCCACATGTGACTGAGTACAAAACAACATAAATGGCATTTATGATTGATAGAAATCAGATTGCATGGAGTTTACAACTTAATTGGGTCCTGACATCCTGTTCCTCCTCTTTATATGATCAATCAAGAATTTGTGATCGCAGATCTCTCTCAGTTAGGAAAAAAAATTGAATTCTTTGTTATAAAATAAGGGGACAATAGTAAACTTTAGAAAAGTTTACAGCGCCAAGTTAGAAAATGATAGTATGAAGCAAATGGCAAGGATATTTTCTGAAAAGCTGAGAATATATGCTTCTATATAAGGATCTATACAGGTAACTTTTATAAGTTTTAGAATCAACTGGCAATAGGCTAAATAATATGTTATTTTCCATCCTAGCCATGCGAATTTGAGCATCTAAATCATATCTACTTCCTTGGCATAAGAGACTGCATATAAATATAGTCATAAATTATCATAATGAAGATAAAGATCAGAGCAAGTGGCAAAAAACAACCCCTGATGAACCAGCTTACAGATCAAAACAGAATTGACAAACACCACTCTTTGTGAAAGACCAACAAGCTAAAATATTATTAAAACAAGAACCCATACACAAGCAATGAACATCTGGCAGTTGGGAAATATATTATAGGAAACCAAGTTCCTTCCATCAGATGGCACACTAGACTTACCAGCCCGATTGGCTAAAGTGAATTTGTTCATTGGAGAAACCAGAATGGTCCTTGCAGAAGCAGGTAGGTTAACAGCATCAGTAGATGGTGCAGCAGAGCAAATAGGATTTTGCTGCGAGAAGAAAATCAAAATTCAGTTAAACATATTCTACTAGAAATGAAAAGTTGAGCCACTAGAATTTCATTTGTACAGCCAAAATTACGAATGTAAACACATCAAATTGATGGAATCTGATGCAGTAACTTTGAAATGAATTAAAAATGCATTGAACAAAAAGTATATCATGCGATAATCATACTTGCACTTTGCAAAACTATAGTGAAATGCAGTACCAAAATTAAGTGATTTGTAATTATTCAATTCTCCCAGATTTGATAATCTCTCTCACTTACACAAACAAATGTATGTGAGCGAGGTAATACCAGCTCAAAGAGAATAATTCTGCATGACAGTCGGAGCGATTCTACTTCATAAAATCAATTTCCAAAAGGAATGAGAAGGACCTGTCTGGCAAGGTCATTGACCATAGAATACAGCATACAAAATAAAGTGAATCTATGGACAGGGTCATTGTGGTAAGAGGAAATATTCAGATCCCCCAGCTTTTATGCTCTCTCTCTATCAAATAAACACTTAAGGCCTAGAAATGGTTAATACAATAGGGCCCAAGGAGTATCAACTCTGTGAGTATTGAAAATTTCTCGCGGTAAAGGACAATTAAAGCCAGAGGAATCATTACCGCAAGCATAAATGGAAGGCCACATGCATCTATATCATAAAATCGATTTCAAACTGAATGTAAGAGACCCATGTTGTAGAATCATAAGAGTACAGAACAACCCTATCACATCTGCGTATAACAAACTGAAAAACCTATCTATAAAACATCTATACGCATCGTTGGGACACCAGGCCTGAAAAATGAACTTCTTAATAAGTAGACCTCAGGTTTCTCCTCGTAGATAAATTACGGTCAACACAAGCTGCCGGCTCAGAGAAAGCAACTTGGAATCGGAAAACAAACCAATCCATCAGTCAGTGCAGTAACTTTCTTTTCTTTTCTTTTCCTTTGTTTTCTCATCAACCAAACAGAAACCTAATTTGTTACCAGCAGAAGTAGCATCTAATTTACACCGGTAAGCAAAAAATCCAGCAAGGAAGCTAACAAATGCAGCTAAAAATGAGCACAACAAACTGAAACCCTGAGTAGAGAATTTCACTTAAAAAATAAAAACAAAAAGCATGAGAAATGCGATTGAACAAACAAACTCATTTTCATTTCAATTAATTTCTATTGTTTTCTCGGCAATCAAACAGGAAAAAAATACATAAAAAAATAGAAAAGAGATTTTATAGAGAGGCAGTACGTCGTCGTTGGATGAAGAAGAGACCTCTCCTCCTTCTCTTGCTTTAATCGCGAGCTCTGGTTGGCTAGGGTTATCTGACGCCATTGATTTAGTCTTTACATTAGTAATATTATCTCTTTCTCGCTCCAACAAAAACCTTTTTTTAATGATTTTATCTCTCTGTAAAAATCGACGGTTGTATGGGACCATTTTAGATAGAGAGAGAGAATGGTTGCGGAAAAATAACGGAGAAGGGAATCGAGAAAACGAACTTGAGGGCAGCCTTGTGCATGCGTGGGCTTGACTAAAGTGACGGCAGTTTCCTTGACTGTGTCGTAAAATTACGACCACTGTCATTGATTTTCCTTTTGTGTCAGTTGGAGGCCAAGCTGGATGATGTTGAGTTGTTGTGTACAGTACATTTTCTTGAAGAGAAAATATCAGGCGTGGCTGACACGTGCTGTTCACATTAAGTCGCGACGGGATTAAAGGAAAGTAAGGTACGGAAAACACCCTGTAAAAAAATATTTTCTAAAAAATCCAGTACAGTAAATTATATATAATGGCGGAATAACATAAAAAATTGATAAAATATCACAGTTTTAATAAAGTTGTGAATGGAAAATGCATAGATTATTATTATTCAAAAAAATACTTATTTACCAAAAAAATATAAAATAGACAGGAGAAAAAAAAGAGGTGATCCACACTTGTAGTTTAAAAATGATAATAACTCATTCGTTGTTGGGTGTTTTTATAGTTTTGTCTGGTTAATATTGTCAAAATCTGTTTTACAATACCAATAATGTTATATTTTTTATAGTAATTTGATTTTTGAAGTTATTATTCTAAATAGTAACAAACTATAAATATTATATTTTTTAATCATGTTATTTCACTATATTCGTCTTGGCAAAATCTTTTGTACGCATCATGTTATTTCACTATATTTTTATTGTATTATTTCACTTGTATTTTTTATTTTTTAACCGGTAAGCAGAAATAGCAATAAAACAAGAGGTGAGTAGAGAGGAAACCTGCAGTGATGAAACTTTGGTGAGATGTGTGAGATTATAGATTATAATTTTACTGGTTAATCATATGCGTAATTTTAGACGTGTCTCGGCCCTCAGAAGAAGATAACTGAGAAGTCAACTCTTTCCGGGACAAGTGTAACCATGCAGGAGGTCAGGAATCTTGGAACCTAATCAATCGTGTAGATGTAAATCTAAAGCCCGGAGGCTAGCGTAGATTGAAGGATGGTATTAATGCTTAATTTATTAGGTCTGAAAAATAAGAAATGGAGGTGGTCTATGATAAAAATTACATAGCATTTCATTATCTTTCGTTGCTGCCTTCCTTTAATTTAAAGTGAGAAACTCAATTGTTTTTTCGCAAGTTCTTCTACTCGCGCCTTGCTTTTGTTGCTGGCAATCTAACGAAGGAGCCACCACGCATTTATATTGGAAAGGTGGGGGTTGTCTCCCTTTCTATAGGTTCAATCCCGAGCATCTTGATTATCCTCTTGAATCCAGTATAATGTGAACTTGTGTTTTGTATTGTTTTGACGAGGGATGGTCACATGTTCACATCAATTAATTCCCTACAAAATAGATATTGTTAGTGAATTTATGAATTTTTCTGAAAAAAAATTAGATTTTTACTGTAAAGAATTATAATGAACAAGTATTAAATTTCAAGAACAAAACTTTTTTTTTTCTTTTATGTATGATAAATGAACGAAAAGCTGCTCCTGGATCATTGACAACCTACTTCTTCTTCTTTCTTTTTTTTAACGTGTCACTAGTGTTTTTTTAATTTACATGAAATTGAAGATGAGAACTCTTACATAAACATCAGTATTAATACAAGTATCTTTTTACGCTATATCAATATTAATGAAAGTGTCATGTATCCATAGAGAGAGCGATCCTTCATCGTTTTACACACCAAATGATGAAATCAACCCTTATAATTATCTTTAATGTTAATTGATATATAAACAATCTTTAAATAACGTTTTACATCTATATAATGCTGGGAAATAATGATTCTAATTTTTCACGCCAGCTGTTTGGGTTTAAAATAATTGTAGTTACAGGCTCAAGAGTGTAGGATGTAACATGGTACCAAACTCATGTACATTTAAACTTAATATACAGTCAAACCTAAAAAAAAAATTAAGTATACCGATCTTATTAATTCTTTAATTAATGTGTTTTGACTTGCTATTTTATTAAATCTGATGCAAATGCAATTTTGAAGGGTAGTTGCTTAACTATGGCCAAAATTAAAGCAATACTACAAAAATGCGTGATCAAACATCAATAGATCTGCGAGTGTGCACAAGCATATACAGGTGCTGCGAGTTTTAAGAGAAGGTTTTTGAGCAAAAGTTGGCCCTATCAAATTTATACCGTGAATTTGGGCTATCCACAAGCATTACAGTATTAATAACCCCCACTCTTACCATTTGTTTTAAAAAGATGCGATTTGCAAGTGAGGTTCTAGCCCAGCAGTAGAAAGGGCTTGTTCCCTTCCTCAGCATATGGATTCGAACCTTATCATTCACGTCTGTCACCCTCGTGGTGCGTTACTTGTTTACTGGGCTTGCAGGATGTTCAACGGACCGTGTGGATTAGTCGTGGTGCGCATAAGTTGGCCCGGACACCACACGTAAATAAAAAAAAAGGGTGCGATTTAGTTAAAAAAACAAAAATTAAATGGGTAATATATACACGTGTCAAGCAAAAAATATTAACGCTATTTAGTTTAGCGATAATATTTTGATTTTGTATCAGCTACACCCTTATTGTTTCCTAATCAAGTATTTTATTAATTAAAATATGACGTTTTTTTTATAATTATGTAGATGTTTTTAATTTTTACATCATGGATTAATGCGACAACACAAGGATTTGAAGGGACTGTAATCGACGGTAGCTTCGTTACGTAGTTACGAGTAAAACTAGACAAAAGAAGTAATCGAATCAGGAAGTATTTAATTTTATAATTACGTTATTCCATTCGTTTCTGCAAGTTTTTATTTTATTTTATTTTTTCCTCACTGCAGGAGTCCAAAAGGGGCCAAATCGAGGCCCATCAACAACAGAACAGTCACCTAAATTCTCCAATATGTCAACAGGTATTGTTGCACAGTTATTAGATGTCCATGCCCTGACAGTTCAATGCTCATTTGTTTTTGTATTTTAAAAATATTTTTAAATTTTATTAATTTTAAATTAATATATTTTTAATATTTTTAAATTATTTAAATATGTTAATATCAAAATTAATTTTTAAAAATTAAAAAAATATTATTAACATATATTTTAACAGAAAAAATTATTTAAAAATCAACAACAACTATATTTCAAATCAAGCTCTCACTGGAACCTAATTATTGATAGAGCTTTTAAAAATTATTCTGAAATTAATTTAATTTAAGTAAATTAATCTGGTTGGTCAATTAATTATTTAGTAAGAATTTAATTTATTTTTTTCATTAAAATCTAAAGTATTCAACCTCGCAGGGTTTAATATCTTTGCTATCACATCACGGTAGCAAATCTTAAATTGCCTGATCAAATTAAATCTATAAATCTACTAAATATTGCACCAGTAGATAATAATAATAAAAAGGTCCATCACTTGACACCTCGACATTCAATGAGTAGCTGCCCGGACTGCTGTCACTCTGATGGCACAACCAACCTTTAAGGGTTTGGGAATAAGATTGTTGACCAGTTAACTTTAAATACAAGCTTGTGGTGAGCTATATATCAAAGCAACTTCATTATTGCTTGGTCCCCCATTTTTTACCAGCCATGTATAACTGTATTTTTTGTTAAAAAAAAAATTACACTTGTTTGTATACGTGTACATTAAATTTTTTAGAAATTAACTAGATAATTGGTTGGATCGTAAAAAAATATATAAATATTATTAATTTTAGTATATTTTTTTTAAAAATTCAATATTAAAAAATCAAATCTTTATTTAAAAAAAAACAAAATATTGTTGAAGTGAGTGGTTTGCTAGAAAAGAAACAGTAATTTCCTCGTTTTATTAAAAAAAATATTCCGGGCTTAACGGTCAAATTAGTTGGTGTTCATTATATTGACCCGCCTTCTTTTTGAAAAATCCACACATACACCTTTAATTCAACTATATAAAGAGGTTGTCTGAACAAAAGAAAGAAGCACCCGGGGAAGCTCAAATAAAAAAAAATTACGACTTCTAGCTTCTCATCCATGGCACCACCCAATTCTGTGAAAATTCTGGAGCTCTGCCAAGTTGCCCCAGCCTGCAGGACAACTAACCCTTCAAACACTGAGTTCACTCTCCCCCTCACTTTCATGGATATCATTTGGCTCAAATTTCCTCCAGCCGAGAGCATTTTCTTTTATGAACTCGCCGAGTCAAGTCCTGCTGTTTTCAAATCAATTATCCTTCCAAAACTCAAAAAATCACTCTCTCATGCGCTCCTCAATTTTCTTCCACTAGCTGGCAATCTCATATGGCCTCAAGATTCTCCTAAACCCATAATCTTATGCACTCCAAATGATGCAGTTTCACTAACCATTGCCGAGTCCAGTGCAGAATTCGGTCGTCTTTCGAGCAATGAAATTCGTGAAGCTATTGAGTCACGTCCTTACATACCCGAGTTGTGTATATCTGACACTAAGGCTTCAGTTCTTGCTTTGCAAATAACATTGTTTCCTCATAAAGGGTTTAGCATAAGCTTCGTTACCCACCATGCAGTTCTTGATGGGAAAACTACAGCCATGTTCATTAAGGCATGGGTTTATATATGCAAACACCAAGAACTTGAAAAAAATGATCAATCACCCATGTTGCCTGATGAGTTAATCCCTTCTTTTGATAGGTCAGTTATCAAAGATGTAGCTGGGATTGAGACGGCACACTTGAATTACTGGTCAGTAATGAACGAGTTGGTTCTGAAGTCCGATCGTAGAAGTTTGAAGATGTTGCCAAACATGGGAGAGTCAGGGCCATCCGACTTAGTTCGAGCCACCTTTGGGTTGTCTCGTGAAGACATAAAGTTCCTAAGGAAAAAAGTGCAGTCCCAGTTCGATAGCATCCTCAAAGAAGAGCAAAACCATTCGAAACAAATGCATTTGTCGACCTTTGTGCTCACATGTGCTTACACTTTAGCTTGCATGATGAAAGCAATAGGGGATGATAGTAAAAAAGTTTACTTCTTGTTCACTGTGGATTTGAGGAGCCGATCACTGGACCCTCCAATTCCAAACAATTATTTTGGTAACTGTATTGCTGGCCAACACGTTGCCGCTGAAGCAAGAATTTTTATGGAAGAAAATGGGGTTGCCATGATAGCAGAGAGGGTTGGTGAAATTATAAAAGGAATGGAGATCAGGGGATTTTTTGAAGGAGCTAAGGAGAGGCTAGTTGAACTGGCTTCTTTAGAACCAGGAACACATTGCCTTGGGGTTGCTGGATCGACCCGTTTTGATTTCTACAGGTCAGATTTCGGTTGGGGAGAGCCCAAGAAGGTGGAGATTGCATCCATAGACAGGACAAGCTCTATTTCTCTGTTAGAGAGCAGAGATGGAATAACAGGAGGTGTTGAGATTGGTCTGGTTTTAAAGAGGCATGAAATGGAGACTTTTGCTTCTCTATTTGTTAATGGCCTAAAAGATTATTAAAGTTGCATTTGTTTCTCTGATGATATGGTTTCTCTGCATAATCATTTTCAGTTGTTCAAATAAATGTACTGTTCATTGGTCTGCTACTGCTTTGTTAAGGGTCTCCATTCTTCAAGGCCTTTAAACTCTTTTTATATACTACTGTACGAGCATAAGGGTGTTTAATTTGTGCTCTCACGGTATCGGAGCAGAGGT
Source organism: Populus ilicifolia (assembly GCA_015708895.1). Lineage (NCBI taxonomy): Eukaryota > Viridiplantae > Streptophyta > Magnoliopsida > Malpighiales > Salicaceae > Populus > Populus ilicifolia. The sequence goes on along the minus strand of SRLM01000375.1, from coordinate 2,359,285 downwards.
TAGCTCTCTTTGTTCTTGGATATAACATGTGGTTTTCTTGTCTTCCCATTGCCATTCATTCATGGAATCAAATCCATGATGGTTATTGTTCTTTGTCTCTGCAATTCGCCTCCATGATACGATGAAGCGATTCATCGTGCACACCGTCTCCTTGCTTGCCCTTTTGCTTCATGCTTGATAATTGGGGTCTTGAGCCCTTTTTGTATGTATCCATATACATAAATACTTACAAATATACAGTGTGAGATCCATTTTCTTGATGTCTTTGTGCAATTTGCTTTGCCTTGTGATATCAGATCATCTTACCATTTTTGTGTGTGTAATTTGCAGCTTATTAATCAATTAAACACAATGGGTGGACTTTACTCACACAAATATGGAATGAGATGCATGCGCATATTTGAAGCATCGTGAATTAAAGCACCAGATTAAATTTTCTTCCTAGTAAATAACTTGCAAAATCTCCAAAGCATCTTGCTTTTCTAAGTTTCTCCAGCTCACCATAAATGCACTGCTTTTACTCTATTTTTCCAAAACTACAATCCGATGTAATTAACAATTTAAAATAAACAAAATAGAAAAAAAAAAAAAAAACCACTTCGATGAGGAGCCTATCATAGGTGACCAAATCCAAGTTTCCCAGGCCGCAAAAAACGAGTCCACTGGTCACCAGGGGTTCCAGCATGATGTAGGACCAAATCCACTAGCCCTATCCGGGCAGAGTGGGACCCAAGTGCATCTCAAACAAAATACACGTGGCACTCAGCTAGGCACGTTTAACGAAGCATTTCGGGCCCTCCAAAAACCCGATGCATATATATATATTGACTTAAAACCTCACTCTCCCCTTTCACTCCGTTTAAATCTACAAAACCCTGAACTCCATAACAAGAAGAAAGCGGATAAATATCGGAAAATGTCCAGCTTACTGGATATGTCACTTGACGATCTCATCCGCAAGGGCAAAGAAAATGGAGGGCGTGACAGTAATTTCAGAGTCAATGGCAGAGAAGCAGGCCCCGGTTCAGTTTTGGGTCCGGGCCCCGATCGTTTGGTCTTCCGTCGTGACCTGACCCGACCCAAGCCCTATTCAGTAAGACCAGTGCAGGTAATGCAAGTGCAGCGGGAGCCAATAATGTTAGCAGCAAGTGAAGGGTCTAATGGAGAGGCTAAGTTATATATATCAAACTTGGATTCTGGTGTTTCTAATGAGGATATCAAGGTACTTAAGTTAGCACTATGCTGCTTAAGTTTTTAATTGAAGGTTTTTTTAAGTGTTGTTAATTACGTTTATTTTCTTGGGATTTTATAATTTTGATGTTTTGATGCGTTTTACTATTTTTATGAATTATATAAGCAATTAGGGTTTTTCTAGGGGTGTAAGAATTTTTTAAAATTTCTTTTTAAAATTTCAATCCCTTAATATGTGTACTTAGGGCTCATTTTAGAAAAATCCAAGTAATTTTGGTTATACTGTTGTTTATGAGTTTTTTTATACATATTCATAATCTTGACCTAATAAGGACAAGGTCCTTGTGCCGAATGTGAATGACAGTGGGTTCTGTAGTTATGTTCGGGTGTTGGCAACAACGGTAGTGAATAATGATGATGTTAGGGTTTGGGGCTTTGGAGTCAGGGAGTGTATGTGTGCAGTGGTGCAAGCTGTGATGGTAGAGTATCCACCGGGAGCATTTGTTTTTTCGGAGGAGCTTATTAATGCAGTGTAGATTGCTCTTTAGCATCGCACTGCTTGATAGTAGCTTTTGAGAGGACTTGAAGAGTCTTGTCATGATCATTACTGAAGTTCTTTCGAAAATAGGGCAGTAGGCACTATAATTGTCATGTGCTGTACATTGTGGTGGGTCTGTTTAAATCATCAAGATGCAAGAGTTTAAGGACTTTAGATACATCATTTAACATAATGTAGTCCCAATACAGGTGCTTTTCTCCGAGGTTGGTGAATTGTTGAGGTACTCGCTTCATTATGATATGAGTGGGAGATCAAAGGTATATATTTAAACCGATGTTTGATTCTTTTTCAAGAAGTTTTAATGTGTCTCCCTGTGGCTGAAAAAAATTGTTTCTTTAAGGGAACAGCTGAAGTTGTGTTTGCACACCAAACAGATGCTCTAGCAGCTATCAGGAGATATAATAATGTTCAGCTTGATGGGAAGCCACTGAAAATTGAACTTGTAGGAATTAATGTGATAACTCCTGTCCCTGTTTCCGTGCCTGTAACTGCAAGTACCAATGTGGCAAACCCAAATGGTGCTGTTAGAAGGTAAAACTTTACTGGTGTTTGTTCCAGTTGCTTTTACATATTTATTAACAAACAATATAAAGCATGATAAATTAACAAACAACATGCATGTGGAGAAACCATGGCAAACTCTTAAGGTTAGGATATTGGTTAGGATATCAAACTTCCACTCAATACTTTCATGCAAACAGTGTGTTTTCTATCGAGGTGGAAAAGGCAATTGAAAATAAATTGTTGATCAGATACACAGAGACATTGAGTCTGTCCTTGGTGTATGCGTGTCTGTTTGATGCTAAGTTCATCACATAAAAAAAGGATGAAAAGAATGAATATATTAAAATTCTTACAAATAGGCTTCCTAATCCGAGTTTGAGATGGAATAAGACCCAGGCGTAGAGTCCTGCTAGCCAGGAAGGGATTTCTTCTATTGATTAATTGACTCCCTTCTGGAAAAGCCCTTTTCCAGATGCAGTGGTGCATCTCTATCTTGAAGGCCTGTGCTATAGATAGGAAATCCTATCTATCATGAGCTCTGTCACCCTGTTTATGGCCTTTTCCTGGATGATGGTATGATATCATTGAATAACCTCAAAGTGGATACTCTGTGTAGACAGGCCTAATTGACTCAAGTGCTACTTAAACATGTGCCCTGTCTATTTTTTCGATCACTAGAGTTCCATGCTGTTGCATATATGAGGTGTTCAAGTTGCTGCTTCATGAAGAAACATTAGGAAATTTTTATTAACTCATTAAATTTGCTTTCTTCAACTAGGGAAGAAAAAAGAAAAGTTTAGAAGTGCCAACCAGTTGCATATATAATTGCATTAGCAATATTTGCATGCATGCATTTGATGTAAAACAGAGACATAATCCATCACGTGAGTAGGAATAATGCAACATAACATCTCATACTCACTTATTGAAAAGGGTAGAAAAAAAAGGGAATAAATGAAAATTACAGGGTTTAGGAAGATTCAATTTTATTTATTTACCGCTTCTCTGTGTGGGGGTGGCCTTGGTTTTCAGGGGAACTTGCATCTTGGTGCTTTTCATTGGTATTTGATGCATGTGATCTTTGAATTGTGAAGGAGAGTTTACTGTTTTTAATCTTTTGTTTTGCATCTGTTATTATTGCTAGTGGTACACTATTCATCTCAACGAGCTAATTTTTGTTTTTCACTGGACAGTGTTCACGAAAGAATTGGTGCAAGGGGAAGGGGCCATGGTGGTGGTGCTGGCAGCAGGGGCGGCGGCAGTTTTCAAGAATTTGCCAGGGGCCAGGGGCAGGTTAGACGCCGTGTCGAGAAGCTAACTGCTGAATCACTTGATTCTGACCTGGACAAATACCACTTTGAAGCCATGAAATTAAAGTGATCTCACTGGCTAGTCAAGGATATTCGCCTGCATATTCGTCTTTCATTACACTATGTTTGTACGTGCTACTAGTCATATGGAATAACCAGGGGACCTTTGGTTAATAGTTGGATTTAACACCACCATTATGTTCGAAAAATGTGCAGTGTAGTGCTATTTCTGTTCTTGATTTTGGCAGCTAGTGCTCTATCATTTATGCTGCAGGATAAAAAACATGAAACTACAGCACCCATTCTCCTGACCGTCAATATTTATATTAAGAAAGGTTTTGTGAAAGACGAGCGACTTGCATTGCCATATTTATGGTTCTTCTTTAGCTTTATGTGAATGGTGCGGCTCATTTATTCTGGGTTCATTTCGCTATAATGTTTTGCTACTGTGAAAATATCATCATCTTGTGTCCAGAGCCTTCAATCATGCATTTTGCTTGGTTGAAGTACTTCCCTATAAAAGATACCAACTTGTGTTATTGCATGCCTAAAACATCAAGCATAATCCAATTATGGATCTTCAAGGCTCTGTCAAATGTCCCCGGATGAGTGAAAGATCACGGGTGACGAGAGTGAAGAACTTCGTATGGCTCATCACTGCGGTGTCTCCAAGAGTCATTATATAACAGCCCATCATTTGCGAGTTGAAGCAGGCCACGCATATGAAGGTATGGATTTTCGGATAAATCGGCACGGAATAAAAAATGTTGGTGGATTGACATAGAAACAAAAGGTTCTGGTGAAATAGTAAAGTTTGGTCATTTTATTTATTAAATACCAAGATAATTGATTTTATGGGACTCGCTTTATTTTTTTTAAAAATGGACATGTAATATAATTATACACACTGAAATGATTGCATTGGAATATAGTAAAATTCTTACAAATAGGCTCCCTAATCCGAGTTTGAGATGGAATAAAACCCAGACGTAGAGTCCCGCTAGCCGGGAAGGGATTTTTTCTATTGATTTATTGACTCCCTTCTGGAAAAGCCCTTTTCCAGATGGAGCAGCGCATCTCTATCTTGAAAGCCTGCGCATCTCCCTTCTGGAAAAGCCCTTTTACTCTATTTTCCGACCACTAGAGTTCCATGCTGTTGCATACATGAGTTGCTGCTTCATGATGAGACTTTAGGAAACTTTCGCTTACTCGTTAAACTCTCTCTCTTCAATTAGGGGAGAAAAGAAAGTTTAGAGGTGCTAGCCATTGCCATGATGTAATTGCAAAAGCAATGTTCGCGTAAATGGATTTGACGCAAAACAGAGACATAATCCATCACGTGAGTAGAATAATGCAACATAACATCTTGTGGTGACTGATTGGAAAGGGTAGAAAAAAAGAGGGAGTACAATTCATTATAGGGTTCAGGAAAATCCCATTTATTGTTACTGGTATTTCATATGATAATTGTTCACGAAAGAATTGGTGCAAGGCTAAGGGGCCATGGCGGTGGTGCTGGTGGCAGGGGGCCGCGGCAGTACTCGAGAATTTGCCAGGGGCTGGGGCAAGTGAGACGCAGTGTCGAGAAGCTAACTGCAGAAGCACTAGATTCTGACTTGGACAGATACCACTTTGAAGCGCCATGAAATTAAAGTAATCTCACTGACTAGCCTGGGATATTCGCTTGCATATTCAAATAAGGTACCAGCCGACACTTTTATTTAAATCAGCTTGCACGCTCAAAACTCGGTAAAAGAAAATTCTCAACAGCAATTATACAAAGAATCACACCAAGTTGGAGGAGGTGCACTAAAGACGCTGAAAAATTACATTTTTACAACGTAAAAAGAAAAAAAATAGTATGAAACAACACAGGCCCAGAAGAAAAATACGGACTCTCTGAAGACGGCCTAAATTACATTTCCTAAACAAGACAGCTGGAGAGCCTTGTGACCCAGGTCAGCCAGCACCCACAGGTCCTGGTCACTGAGCGAACATAATTCAGTGTCTTGTCCCGACAAAATTGATAGGAGCCTTTCGAGTTAAAAACGAACTCCAAGGTTTATATTAAGAATGATGGCTGTGTAAAACAGGAAGCCTGAATTCAACACTGCCCTTGGGTATACAGATAAAATAAAAGACGCCTGGATTCAATTCAATGATTCTGTACAAAAGAAAAGATTGACTAAGCTGCCTGAAAGCCTTCTCTAAACAGTACGCACACAATAACTGCATCCACATGAAAAGGATTCATTCGTTAGTACAGGTAAATGACAACATGGCAACACAGATGAACTCTCTCTTGAACTTAAATTCCATGACAGAAATCGTGCAAGTTTCATTCAAGTTGTTAAGCATCTATCAAGATTACAAGTTTGACTATAAAAACAAAAAAAAGGTCATTACTGAGTTAGTGCCACAGCCAAAGCAACGCCAGTTAGGAACCACAGAAAATAGTGTATCTTTCAAAATGTTTGCAGAAAGTGATTGGTTTAGAGCTTCGACCACCAAAATCTTGGTTTCAAGTCCAAAACAGCTACGATTACATCTGACAATGGCCCTTGAATGTGAACCTATAAACAACTTTTAAGGTTTCATCACATGCAAAGATGGAGATGTGGTGTTCAGAAGCAAAATAAACAAGTGAAAAATACACATAGCGATACCAATTAAGGACTGAAGACAATACCTGATTATATTTTAAATCTCTGAACTCTGATAGATTTGAGTGGAAAAAACCAATGACCGGAATTGTTGAATAGGTTACTCCAAAAAAATTCCCGAAAATCTTTTAATCTGGCCAGTCTTTTAGTGTCCATGCCAGTTCAAAACTTCACGTATATTTCAAACTCGGTCCTCCAGTTGAAAATTCTGTCTGGTTAACGCACAATTATCTTGGGCATCTTGATGCAACAATTGACAAGGCAGCTGATCTTGGAACATATGCAGTCCACGGAAATTTCTCAGCTTCTCCAATTTCTCAGTTCATCTTGTGTCCAGAGCCCTTCTCTTATTTCACAGGTAAATGGTGGAGGAGGGTCTAGAGACCCATACTCCACTTTACTCAAATATTTTGCCTGGTTGAAGTACTTCCATATAACAGAAACCAACTTGTGTTATTGCATGCCTAAAACATCAGGCACAATCCAATTACGGATCTTCAAGACTTTGTCAAATGTCCCCGGGTGAGTGAAAGATCACGGGAGACAAGAGTGGAGAATTTCAAATGACTCAGCATTGCAGTGTCTCCGAGAGTCATTATATTACAGCCCATCATTTGAGAGTTGAAGTAGGCCACGCATCTGAAGGTATGGATTTTCCAACAGCTTCTCATTGTTGCTCTGCATAAAACAAAAGCAAGCACACAAGTGATGCTTGACCTCTGCTATTTCATGATTAGAGCAACTGGAATACAACAGAACTAGACATTGTCATAATGAAACTTTAAGAGAACTTGTCAATATTCTATGTCAATACTTCAAACAAAAACTGGTCATACAATGGTCTCCTCTCATACATCCCATCCCCAAGTCAGCTTACCATATTGGCATTCCCAACTGATAATATTCTGAGACAAACATTCATGGGTTCATTCACATATTAACAACTTTTCCCATATGGTGAGCATTCCAAACTTAAAATTGCATTATTGAAAGCAAAAATAACGCTTTACCTGCTGTGCTTTAAAGATGAGATTCTGAAGCATGTGCTTGTACTCATCAGGTTTTTCTGTCATCATTCTCTGAAAAATCCAGATTTGAAGAAGTCAGCAAAATTCAACTAACAATAAAGAAAAAAAAAATTCAAGTTTTCTAGTCGAGGAATGACAGCATCTTGCCTTTAAAAGAAAAGCTGAAGAGTAATACGCTACCCTTGAATCTGTATCATCTAAAAGTTCCCTGCCAGAAACAAAGAGCCAAAAGTGTTGGCACAATTTAAACAATGGCACAGCAAATCATAGTAGGAAGTAGAGAAATTAATCACCTAAAAAATTCTTCTCCACCAACTTCTTGGAAAGCAGAAGGATCTGCCGTGCATTTACCGATTAGAAGCAGCAGAAGAGTTGCCCTAATATCTGACGCTGCACCAGGAAGGTTTCCTCTTCCTTTGCTTCCAACAGCAACACCCAAAGCAATATTGTCTGTTGCTGCACCAGCTAGCTGAATAAGTGGCCAATAAAACAATGCAGCAGGAACACGTGCAACTAATTGCATAGGAACAATAGCCTGTCCTTGGAGAAGCAGTGCTGTCATTGATGTTGTATTGCACATGAGAGAACTATTAATGCTGTAGCTGGATCTGCTATCAGCTTTTTCCATGAACTCATTCCAGTGAAAGTCATCAATTTTTTCTAATCGAGAGATGCGCTCACCAGTATCAATTTTTTTATTTTCATCCGCTCCACCATTAACTTCACTCTTTTGCATTCCTTCACCATTTGGGATTGCAGTTGCAGGGAGAACTTTCAGGCACAATTGAGAGAATAATATATCACACATCTGTTAGAAAAACCAATGCAACATTAGTGGAAAATAAATCTTATAGGAGAATTTCAATGCGGTACATATTAGGAATTGAAAGATCAAAAAAGCAGATGCAATCAGTTTAGTTCCTGCAACCAAGTCAATTAAAAAGAAGAACCTAGTTGCTTCCCGAAGAGAAGATCAGAGTGTAAAAAGAAAGCATTGTATTATATTGCATCTTTTATTTACATTTTTTAGTTCCTGGATACTGGTATCAGTGCATTCTTTAACTTTTCAGAAACCTTTGAATACAACGGAAGATGCAACGTATTAATCTCCAGGGCATCCAAGGCAAAACAAATTGGCAGCAATGCCAGCTATCCAGTCAAATTATTCTAAGAAGAAAACGATGAGAAATGTATCAGGCTGATCATTTCTTCTTCCTTTTTGGCATTGTCCCTGGTATCACGATGCTATTTAGTTTGGTTAATTGCAGTACTAGTTGATCAACAAATTACCTTCAAAATGTTGATGCGATCTGTTTCATTTATTTGAGCCACCAAGGATAGAGCACTGCTCATAATGTCTACCACAGCATTTGCTTTATCAAGTCGGCTATCTGCATGCTCGTGACTGGCATCATTGCTCCTTGAGGATGGCATTTCATTCTCGTCTAACAAAAATTTGCAGCGCATGAGAAGTCTCTCTAGAACAAACAGGAAGCCCCATCTGATGATATTATGTTTGGACTTCAAAAGACCACACATAAGCCAAATTGACACAGGAACATCTGACGAGACTGAAGAATCATGTACACCAGCATAGGCAATTTTACCCTGCAATTCTTTGACATTTAACCATACATTTACATTGCTTCCCTCGGTAATTTCAGCAATAAGCAAATCACCCAACCAGGTATAGCCATTCCGACGGTAAGCGATCCTTTCTGAGTGAAGAAGAGAATGCAAAGTGGCCCAAGATAGTTTTGATTTCATGCCAACACCATTTGTTAGTATTGCACTCTCTAAACTTTCCAGAAACTTGTAAGATTGGGTTATTTCAATCAGATGAGAGAACTCTTTGTCCAAATGAGTAAAGGAACTGATTATTGCATTAAATTTCTCTGCTATATTCTCCAAGAGCTGGAAGAAACAAATCAGATTCAGAAAGAAGCTGAATAAACAGACTAATTGATCAGCATTTCAGGGAAGGTACGTGTGCCTATAAAGTCTATGAATTGGTGCAATATATATCAGCAATTACATACCAAAACCACTGAAATGAACAAGGATAAATGCTATGCAATTTAATGTGATGTGCATGAATAACGTTATACAAAGCTTAAGATGTGCCTGTTCATGTGTAAACATGGGTGTGCACATCTGCACCAATCCAAAACCAGCACTGCATAGTAACGTTGCCAAAAGGTAAGCATTGAATATCTAGATAATGTAGCAGAGCAAAAAAGAATACACACACACACACACACACACATGCCTTACTTTTAATTCATTCTATCTTCAGCTTACCAAATTCAGTCGTTCATTGTTGGGATATCTAGATAATGCAGGAGAAATTGATCTTCTCAGAAGCTCCCCAATGCCTTCAACACCCAACTTAACAGACATGTAAAGTGCTTCAGGTGCATTAGCAAGAGTGAGGAGAGTTGCAATAGGTTGAATCTCATTGTCACCATATTCAGACAGCCCAGCAGCTATGCAAGCTTCATTTATTTGATGCAACACATATTCAAAAAGAATCAAGTATAGATTTCTCCTTTCTTCTCTCAAGTTAGCCAGGGAATACTGCAAAACATAACAAAGGTGCAATAGGATTCATTATAACTACTAAATGCCTACAGTTTATATCAGCAAAAGGATAGATGATTTGCATACCTCATAGAAAATAAACTCAATGCCCCCAATCAGGTCAAGCTGGTCTACAAGAAACACCCGGTTTGTTGAGACAAACATCATAGACCCGTCAGAAACTTGATAAAACATATTTGTTAACATGCAAATGAGCTTGCTATGAACCAATTCTGCCCAAGAATTCTTCCTGCTAGTCTCTATTAAGGCTTTAATGACCTGAAAATGGACATTAAAATTTACCAATCTGAAGATGTTTAGCTAAGCACAATATTAATTAGGAATTTTGAACACTAGATAGGACAGCTACATACTGTTGCAGCATGCCATAAAAAGAGGAATCCACATCAAGCCATAAAACTTCACTAAGAAAGGTGGACCTAACAGCTTATGAAGTTAAACAAGACATGAAAATATTCTGTCCCCATAGTTTATCTTTATTTTACACTATTTATAAGTCAGGTTGCAATTCACCATCCAACAAAAACACAACTATGAACATGACTACAGAAGCAATAAACAGAGACAAAGGTATTAGCTGGTCGAAGCAGATAATAAGAGGAAGAATAAGAAAAATCCATTCCCATGACAGTAGCATGGGTTAGGAAAGTTTGGAGGATTCCTTCTGCCAAGCCAATATGCAATTGTTGCAATAAAACTAGACAAGCTCAAGTGGAGAGGGAAGGTAAGAAAGTTGCATTTTCACGATAGTAACCTGAAGTAGTCAAGCTAGGAAAGAAAGGCAAGCTTACTCTTATGTCAAGGCCTTCTAATCGGTTTCTTAAGATTTTGCCTCTATCACATACAAAATAGAGCAAACAGCTTAAAGCAGAAGCCCAAACAGATTGTTCCTTCTCCTCTGTCTGACAAAACAAATTCAAGGCATAAGATAGAAAAGCATCATGCATCGTACAAAGTCAACAAGGGAATACAAAAATCCAAGACATTACCCCTACTTTACATAAAGGTGAATAAAGGTGAGTATATCAATTAACCAAAAAACATGTTTCCAAGTGGAACCTTACCTGGACAAGAAGAAGAAGTATCTCGTATAAAATATTTAAAATCCATGACTCAAAGTTATCAATTGCTGATGAAGTGCCCAGCTTGTCAACAGAATCGGCTTTCTGGTTCCCCTGTGTTGGAAGTTGCTCTTCACAGTCAAAAAATGATTCTTGTGAATACTCTTCTTCAATTGTAGTAGAAGTATCATTGATCAACATTGGTTCCAACAAATGAGCATGAACCCCGAGGTTCAAAATTAAATCAAAGGCACGGACCCTACAAGCAGCTTTTGAAGAATTAAGCATTTCCTGAAAGGCAAATTCAAAACAAATAAAAAATCAGAAGCTTCCACCATGTTATCAAAATAAAAGGAATCGATATTTTATTCATGCAGCACCTCAAGCATGGACAGAGTGAGAGGAGCAGCTGTCCCAGAGTCCAGAACATACCTACAAAAATAATCAAGTGACCTTCTATAAGCAGTTCATGATCATCACAAAATTCTTTCTTAAATAAAACACATTAAGGAACCCCAGGCCAAATTAAATAAGTGATTGAAAAATCCCAGCAAAATTCGACCAGGCATCAGAGAAGGACTCATGGTAACTTTTTATGAAACATTTGCTTCTGTTTGCCGTATTCTTGGCTCAAGAAAAGTTATGTTCAAGTCAATTTAACTGCAAGAAATGCTTGGTCCAATTTAATTATTTTAATCTGCTTTGACAGATTTCATACAATTTTTGTTACAACTTCTATCTCCCAAACTACAATGGATCAAGAGTTAAAAAAAAAAGAAAAGATGTCCATGTTAACTAAACATAAAGCACATTATTGGAAAAATCAAAATTTGCACCATTTACAATCACAAGTTATCCAACTGAAGCGCTCAATTTTGAAGATTAACTTTGCTCCCATAGAATTTTGCAATTATAAATCACATTTTTTTTAATCAACGGTTCATAGTTGAAACAATTCCATTCTAATATCACTGATCACAGTGAGCTAAATATTTTCCTGTTTCTTAGCCCGTCTAATGGCCTTAACTTCCAGTACCAGCTCTCCTTCCCAGCAATATTGCATTTCACAGAAGTAAATATTCTAGGTAACTCAGTTCTCAGCATAGAATCACAAAAGCCACTAATATATGATTATTTCCAGGGCAATTATAATAACATATAGTCACCATTGCAAATTTGAAAAGCTCCCACCCTTTTCATGTAGATGACAATAATCTGAATAGGATATGTAACATATGACTGCATTAATTAATCATGTACGGAGCATAAGTCAGTATGTGTGTGCAGATAGATAGCAAAGGATGAAGTGCCAGTTTGAGAATCGAATATACAAGAAAAAAAAACATGCAAGCTAATAAATCATAAATGAATTAAAACTTAAAACTTACATGTCAATGACAAGTTTAATAAGAACACTCACAGCCACATCCATTGACGGCTTTCCACTGTTATTACTTAATCTAGATGATATAGTCAAATGATTGGCGCTAGAAGAATATGTCTCTGAGCTAACTGCAGCAATGACCTCACATACCTCAGCAGGGTTTAATCGTAAAGGTTGTTGTTCACTGATAACAATTACGAAGAAAAAGATGAGAGAAAGGAGAGTGGTCAAATAAAATACCCTGAACTCATAACAGAAAAGGAACTTGGGTATTAAAATCCAAAACAGGAAAATGGAGCCACCAGCAGAAAACTATTAATTTAACACCAAAAGGATAATGATGCTAGTTGAATTTCAAGATTCAACTTCAAAAGAACATTATGCATTTATGAAAAATGTGGTAATATGACAGCTTATAACAAGGGCAAGGGTAGAAATGCATAGGATTAGAAACAACAAAAAAACACAGGACATTTCATGTAATTATGGGAAATGCTGATAGAGGTTATGTCATAACAAGGGAAGCAAAAGTGATTCCTGTCGCAAATACATATCCATATAAAGTTAAATGCAAAAACCGAGACCAGGTTATCTAGATGTGAAGAGAACACTGGAACCATAACGGAGAGGATCTGTCCTTTTGTACCTGTAGTGACGATATTGGAAGAGCGGTCGAGCACGTGGGCGAAACGTACTCACAGGAGAATCCTCCCTGCAACAAGAATCAATTTGCTCAGAAGTATAATCAGCATTTTCATACCAAAGTAATGTTTATATCGTCATCTACACCATTGTGAAAAAAATTCAAGCAAGAGGAAGTGGTATAAAGTTAGATCAAAACTAAATGATGAACAACCACCCTACTCCCCAAATTAGAGAACAGGTTACTTTACAATCACATGAACTTGGCAACCTTTGTCACACATCTTTTCCATAGCACAAAAGTCACTAGTATACATATAGAGATAAAATGAGTTCACACGCAAAGGAAAAACGAATCTTAATTGGAACAAAATTCTCCTAGCTTGACAAAGCAATAATTTGAGTAAGAAGAACATGCCAGATTTGTCGAGGTCCTGCTTTACTGCGCTTAGATGCTGTTATTGCTCTCAGGTGGGGACAAGCTGAGGTTGAATTGGTAATTGTTGTGGCTGATGAAGGCTGCAACAATTGATCAAGATAAGGCATATCAGATGTTCCAAAATATTTCCAAGGCTGACCCTGCATTTTAGCTTCCATGTTTCCTACAAGAAGAGCTGCAGCACCTAATTCTAAGAATTTGCATATGCTCACATCATGAAGATCCATAGGACGATCACTGCATTACAAAATAGCACACATTCAACCCATGCCTAAAGCAACAGAATACGAGACATCACCAAAATTCAACCAAATAGCCGAGAAAACAGTACATACAAAAGTTGGTTACCTCTCAGTTGATAGAAATGGTCCCCCAACCCAACGCCACTGCAAAACATCAACTGCAATGTAATCAAGATCCTCTGCCATCTCAACATTTTCAACATTTGATAAGTTTGAAACAGGTAAAGTAGTGGTGTCTTTCTTCTCCAAGGATTCCACCCCATTTGCAGGGCTTAATTGGAAATTAAAAGATCTACTCAACAAAGATGATAGAGTTGGAAGTGACTGCCTTGGCACAGAGGGAGGTCCAGCAAAAGCTGCTGGCTGGAAAGATCGCTTTGGAATATGTTGGCCCACAAGGGAACGCACATAATTTAATGACTTTACAAGAGCTCCAGAAGCAAAAATGTACACAGGAGGAGAAGGTGAATAAATTGTAGATGTTGATGAAATAGATTGTTGATTTGGAGATCCAGACCATGTTAACAATCTTCGTTTTAGGCTAATATCACACTCGGCAATTAAGCTCACACAAAACCGATCAATCTGAAATAATGTCTCCTCACTTGGTTTATATCTGTGGCAAAAGATTAAAAAAAAAAAAGATCATAAACTAATCATAGAATCTAACAGAGCTGACTGCTTCATAAAAGAGCACATATGTGGCAGAGAAAACACTTTCCTACCAGATGTGCCTGATAGGGACATGCATTATGGCCTTCAATCCAATCATGTATTAACAATATAATTGACAAAAAAAAAAACTTCTTCCCAAATTTAAAAAAGTTGACTGGGATGCAGATCATTAAGATTCACTAGTCTGACAAGCAGCCAGGGAGGTGTTTTTGGCAGGGAATCATTGAAAGGAAACCCCAAAACTTCACGTGTTTGAATAAATTCTAGGGCAGATGTGGGAGAGAAGCACTTCCATCACCAGTGATTTCTCTCTAAAATCTTTGTTATAAGCCAGTGAGTGCACTTATATTTTGAGATTGACTAGATGGAAAAAATTCACAAGCTTATGCACCACATAGCATAGTGCCCCTAATGTCTTCTTTAGTTGTAACTAAAGGGAGAAAAATAACATAAAGAAGAACAAGATACTCTCATATCACCAGCAATGGCACAAATATGAAAGACTGCATATTAAAGATGACTATCTATTCTACACAAAACAAGCTAATAAAACAACTCTGTGGACACACAACATACCGTAGAAGGTGTCGCTTCAAAAGTGCCACGCATCTGCCAACCACTGCTGGACTGGTATGAATTAAAGCCATGTTAGTGGTAAAAGACTTGAGATTACAACAGATACCATGGTACAAAATATGCTCAAAGCAAAAAAGAAATAAAGACAGAAGTTTGTATCAGGAAACAACTCAGCTCATTAAGTAGGAAAAAAAATGCACAAACTTGCATCAAATATTCGGCAGCATGGTATAACTAAATTGAGAACACAACCATGACAAACAGTTTTTTAGCCTTGTGTACAGTTGAATATACCAAATTGAAGAAGTATCATAGTCTTACCATATTGAAAATGAAATCTCAATAATATGGAAACTTGCAGTCGATGAAGTGATTAGAAAGCTCCGCAATATTCCTAAACGGATGGTTGATTTCGCACATTCATTTAGTGAAAGAGAAAGGCCTTAAAAGGAAGAGGCGAGTTGAAAATAATACTGTCAATAAGGTCAACTCATTTCAGAGTGCTTCACTTGAAGAACAGATGATCACAACATTTGGCATTTACAAGGACATGGACAATCTGGTATGTGAGATTGCAACAATTTCGAGGGTGTGGAACTTATCATGCAGAGACTTGAGTTGCTTATCTTGAGTTTATTTTTAGGTTGGATGCCTTCCTTCTCATGCTATTTTCCCTGTGGACCTTTTTTCCCATTTATAGAAACCAGAGATTGATAGAAATCAAGATAGTTCAGTGCAACAGGTGCACCCAACTGTAAAGTTAAAAGCTTACTGTTCTCCCCCCTCCCCTCTCCTTGACCTCCAAAAATGCGTCCATGCCAAAAATCTCCTTAATGCATGGACCTGATCATCCCTTACTCATATTTATACAAACAGGACAGCACATCAATTTCATTTCTTTCTCACAAGATATTTACCACTCCTGTTTCTCTAATTCCATCTAATGCATTAAAAGAGAATAGGATGCCATGTCACTCATTTCTATGTGCAAAGCAGAAGAAAATAAGTTGAGAATGTACACTGTGAAATAAAAAGAAATGACACACTTACCTGCGTTCCTTCTCTGCAATTGTATGCTCTAGAATCACACCATAAGCCAGGTCGGTAGTTGCAGGGGCTGCCAGATAATCCTGCAATTTGTTCATGAAGGTTGTAAATTCAAAACTGCATCGCATGTACATCAAGCCTGATGACCAACTGTGATGAATTATTCTTAAGAAGAGTGCCATGAGGGGCAAAACAAGGTAAAGGAAGTGCTTTGAAAATCTAAATATGGATATTAACAAATGGCAGATATATATGTATAAGAAAAGATGGTACATCTAAGGCTCCATCTGGGCTGCAGAAACAATGATTAAATCAAAAGAGTCACATGAAATAAATTTAAGTTATTTGGTTTCGCAATTCCTTTTCCTTTCTCTGATTCTTCGCGGGATTTCAAAAAAGGTAAGTCTAATGTGAAAATCAAATGCATTCAGATCAGACACAACCTACCAATGAATGTTTTTCATAGGACACTAAATAAAACACCCAGCAACTGTCAATGAATTTGATCCAACTTGCACTGAAAGCTACTTGAAACTACAAAAAGCAATAAATAATTCAAGCACCATCAATTGTGAAATACCACAAGAGGCAACACTTTAGTAGAGTAGCAATCGAAAGCTAACAAATATGGAAAAAGGTACAACAAATGACAGTTTTTTTCATAAAGTCAATCACACAAAATTACTGAAATTAGAATACGCCAAATTTACCACTTCCTCTCCAAGCAAAAAACTAAATGCACGCAAATTCAACCCAATTTTCTCTTAAGAATCTCACTTTGCACATGAATACCGTGTTTGGCTCCAAAGAAAATTAAAACCAAGTGCACATTTTCTCTCACTTGTCACTTAAGAAAGTAACAATCTTTTCACTCACTAAGCCTAAAAAAACCCAATTCCCTCATTTTAACACATAAATCTCAAATTAAAAGATAAAAATAGAAAAATAAATTAAAAAAAAACTCAAATAAGAAATCAAAAACTTCAAGATCCAGTAAAAATCAAACACTTACACGAAGCGTTCTAGGGGCATCAGTCAGAGTAACGGAGGAAATTCCATGTTGAGAAGTGGAGGCAACAGAGGAGGAGGACAAGCAATCAACAACGGCACGGCGGAGCGGCTCAGGCGGCTTCTTTAAAGACGAAGATCTCAACCTAGAAACAACACCAAGCTGGAGCTGTAGCCTGGAGCTGCCAGGACTATTTCGTGACGGACTGAAGGTGGACGACATTGAAATTGACGGAGATTGGTGCGCTGACTACCGGAAGAAACTAGAATTTAAATTCAAATTTAATTTAATTTAATTTGAAAGAGCGAGTCCTCTTCTCCCGTAGCGAAGCATTCTTCTTCTCTGCATTCATTTCTGCTAGAGTGAGAGAGTGAATGGAGAGAGGGAAAGCAGCTGGGATGAGGAATGGAAGTTGCGAGGAGCAGGAAAGATTGGATTTATTTATTTTTAATAATAATCTGGAAAGGAAATTCGTTGGAGATGTGTGCCATTAGCTGTAAGAATATGCGTAGTTTTATGAGGGGGGTGTATTATTAGCTGTCAACCGCTAAATCTTGTTGTTTTCACTTTCTTGAGTGGGGCGGACGAGAGGCAAGGAGAAACCCCAGCCAAAAAAATTAAAAATAAAATATATGTATATATATACACTTCATGTTTATTGTAAAACATGTCAATCATCTCTGGAAAGATTTTTTTTATTTAATGTGGATGTTCAAATTAAAATTAGTATTTCAACTAATCTCACCAACTTTCAAATTAATAATTATATAAAATTTTAATAATTTAAAAGAATTTAAATTCATAATCATTAAAAAATAAATTTGAAATATAATTAGTTAAATTACCTCTAAATATTAATTTCCAAAAAGTTTTAGCTTGCACAACTGTCACTCTTCTAGCATTTTCAGTGGACAGGTAGCCTTGATGATGTTATGGCCGTCTATTTTTTCTGAATTTTCTTTAGCTCTTCCTTGTTTTCTGGTTGCTTAAGGTAGTTTAGACCGGTAACCAGTTTTTTTATTTCTCAGAAAATGCCCCCCGCAATTTTGTTCTTTATATATATATATATATATATATAAGGTAGAGAGAGAGAGAGAGACATGCATGTTGCAAGCGCAGATGAAATGCTCGGGTAGGGAACTGATATTCCATAAGAAATTTTAATTTTGCTAGCTTAAAATAGACCGAACATGTCATGCGAAATATACGGCACATGTTATGGTTGCGGGAAGACCTCGTCACCATATTACGAGTCAATAACTTTTTAAGTGATAAAAAAAATATTAACCTCCGTATCCTGTAAGTAATTTGATTTCTTGGTAAAAGTTGGTTTTTTTTTAATTTCATAGATTTTAGATTTTCACATTGAGTTTCGATTTCGATGGCTATAAATAATTAATACTTTGACTCCTTTTTTAATGGAATGGAAGAGAGAAGAAAAGGAAACCCCAAGTAAAAAAATCTAAGTCAAATTAAGAAGAAAAGGAAACCCCAAGTAAAAAAATCTAAGTCAAATTAATTTGTGTTTAATTGACTTGGAGATCGAGACATTTAGAACTTATTCGGGGTATATATGTAGTTATTTTTTAAAATATTATTTTAAAAAATATATTAATAATATTTTTTTATTTTTTAAAAAATTATTTTTAAAATTAGCGGATCAAAATAATTTTAAAATGTATTAATTTGTTTTTTAATTATTTTTACTTGAGAATAAAATTATTTTTATTTTAAAATTTTATTTTTAATATTAATATATAAAAAAATTTAAAAATATAAAAAATATTTTAACTAATAATTTTATTAGAAAAGGTCTGTCAGCCATGAAAATAACATTCTTCGACTCTATTTATCACTGCAGTAGTTAGTTTATAAAAAATTTTATATTTAAAAATATATTAAAATAATTATATATATATATTTTTTGATATTAATATATTAAAATAAAAAATAATTAATTTAAAATAAAAAGAAATTGAAAAAACTTTCTCGCAGAATTACTTGTTTAAGGACGAAAGGAATCATCAGAGTTTCTTCCAAGTTACAATACTATTTTTTTTTTATGGGCTTTGGTAATCCATCACAATCACGGAGAAGGAACACCGGCTGTTTCGAAGAAAACGCCTCTGGTTTGGAAAAGTCCACGAACATAGTTGGTTGACTTGCCTTCGACCGCCTTGGTTATTTTCTTTATAAAGCCCGGATAAGCAGTTCGGAGCTCAAGAGAGGACCAGAAACAGGGAAATGTGTTCTTTAGAGAAGAGGGGCGATATCTACATCCTCACTTTAACAGGCTCAGATGAGCACCGGTTAAACCCCACCCTCATTGACTCCATCCGCTCAGCTCTGCGTCGTGTTCGCGCCGAGCCAGCTTCCCCATCCTCAGCTCTCGTCACTAAAGCCGAAGGCAGGTTCTTCTCCAATGGATTTGATCTTGCGTGGGCGCAATCATCCCAACCTCGCCGCGAACTCATGTCTGCAAAGCTCCAATTACTGGTAAAGGAATTGATATCTCTGCCCATGCCAACGATAGCTTCAGTCACTGGCCATGCATCAGCTGCTGGAATGATCTTAGCTCTGAGCCATGACTATGTGCTCATGAGGAAGGACAGGGGGTTTCTTTACATGAGCGAGCTTGATATTGGACTTGTGTTGCCGGATTGGTTCATGGTATTATTGAAGTGCAAGATTGGAGATGCCAGAGTCAGGAACGAGGTAGTTTTGACAGCAGCAAAATTGACAGCAGAGATGGCTGCAGTGAGGGGGATTGTGCACTCGGCGCATGACGGTGCAGAGGAGACAGTTGAGGCAGCGATTAGGTTGGGGCAGGAGTTAGTGAAAAGAGGGTGGGATGGTAATGTGTATGGGAAGAACAGGATGGTGGTTTTGAAAGAGGTTCTGGAGAAAATAGGGATTGTGCCAGGGGAGGCTAAGACCACGTCAAAACTGTAATGCAAAGTTGAAGCTACGGTGGCAAGCTGAGAACCATGAATATTTCCAAATTAAATAAATAGGAAGCGGCATTGGGAATCAATTTCTGTAATTAGAAGTTAAAAATGCAACGCTGCTCCTTATTTTGTATTTATTTCTTTTTCAAGTTCTTACTGCTTGAAACGTCCATTCTTGTTCCCCACCTCTTGGAAGTTAGAACACAGATATTTCATGCTCCTCGATATGGTCAAAAGGCATAAATTTCCATGTTAACATGAACCAGTTCTGAGGAATGATATTTCCTATTGATCCTGACAAGTCAGCGTGATCCTTTTGATCAGACACTACGAACACTAAAACTTCAGAACAGAATCAATAGGCGATAAGGAATTCATACATGCATACATGTGTGTGTGTGTGTGTGTGTGTGGGTGGGCGGGTGCTGCTATAACTAACAACCATGAGTGAGCAGCGACTACGAAAACTTAGTGTGCTCAAAAGAGGCCCTGAATGAATTTCAGAACGGGGGCTAGACGACGGAACCAGCACTACAACCATAGGCGACCCCGGCACTTCTTTGGCATCTAAGCAAAACAATGAACCCACTTTAAAGGCGATGGATTCTTATTTTTTCCACCTCCACTCTCCAGGTACTTGAAATAGTAGAGAACTAAGCAAAGAGTAATAAGGAGCAAAGGGGGCAGATTTAGTGAACTTCGGGCTGTTGATTATACATAAAGAGAAGCAAATTGATCGAGCAGGTATTGCTCTGAATCACATTTTCATGTTTATTCCTCTATTTCATGCCACGTACAGTAAAATGTTTTGGAAGGACACAATTCTGTCCTGCAGATTCTGCGGTGTTGGATGGGTATAACCATCTGCGACAGCGCTTTTTAGCTAGAAATATTTGCTTCTTTAAGTTTCCAAACTGAAAAGCTGCATTATTTACTATATGCCATCCAGGAGGGCAGGGTCTATACGAAAAGAAATGGGAGAGGTGAAAATTAGGGTATACCGCCTTCAAAATGCTGGGGGATTTAAGGGTTCTGTTTCATTTATAGTTGCACTGGTTTGGTATATATGCAATGCAAGCATGCACCTCCAGCATCCTTCTCAGTTTCCACTTGGCTCAGGCTTCGAACAGTAGTTGGAGACACAATTGACGAGGCATACCTGATATTTTCCTCTGAAAATATGTTGGGCTTAAATATGTTGTCGCATATCGAGCTAGAGAGACATTAACAGTGATCATGTAATATCCACCTGCTGCTGCTGTTAATTCATTCCTCATGTATATTTACATGTCTGTTCTCGGCTTCAAAGCATGAAGTCTTGATGATCAATACACCAGCAACAAAATTTATCAGCTCTCCTTGTAGCTTGTTGCACCAATGCTATCGATGTTTTTTATTCTCCCAGCAGATCAATGAATCCACGGTGATACATTGGAGCAGAAAAGCACTTGTGTGCTTACTGGCCTCTCCCGCCACAATTGTTGCAGAAGATAATGGACATGCAATCCCCGGCTGAGATGGCTATGATGTCCACAGCTGTGGCAGAGGAAGTCATTAGAGCAACCGGATATCTCTAATGCCAGGCTTGACTCGGGACATTCACAGGCCACATGACCGGATATATTGCAAACGTCGCAGACTGGCTCATTAGGGCAATCATGAGCAAGATGACCAGTTTTCCAGCAGTTGTTGCAGGCCTTCTAATTTCTACAGTCAACAGCAATGTGGCCTGGCCTGTATCAATTATTGTCGAGACTTGCATTCTGAACTGGAAAATCAGAGTCACATCACTTGCGAGCAAGGTGGCCCACCACATGTTTGGCAGACTGGATCATTGGGGCAATGGCTAGCATGGTGTCCAGGCTCCTTGCAGCTCCAACACACAGTATCTGAGTTGCATCCAGCAGCAATATGGCTGAAACAAAAAAATGGATGACAAAAGTAACCAAAACAGAACTGCACAAAGAAGCTTGAATTATAGACAATAGTCCACCAAGAAAGCAATTTCTAGTATCCTTGAACTTCACATGAAAGGTTCACAAGAAGAAAGTAGGTGCGAGAACTCATCTCACCCAGGAAGCCCACAGTTGTTGCACCCAGTCATATTTGAACAATCTCGCGCAAAATGCCCAGGTCGTTTGCATCTATTGCAGAGACCATCATGGCTGAAACTAAACAATATAACCATTTAGAGGTAATCCTATCGATGCAGACGACATCTCAGATATTTAAAAAGAGAGAGAGAGAGAGAATTAGACTTTCAGTATCAAGAAATTAAACCAATTACCAAAGAAACTTTGACTAGAAAAGATGACAATTCACAGTTAACATCTCAACTGGATGAATTTAAATGAAAAAATCAACAAAAAGCAGCCAATTTTCATAATATTACATGCATGAACACAACAATTCAAATGTATTCTCTACCATCAATTCTCTATTTAAGTTTTATGTACTCTGACAGGGCAAAAGGATTCAATCTTAACTTTCAGAAATAGCTTATTTATCCAAGCAAACGTCATATTCCATGAACAAATATCATCTCTACTCACATGCCCCCTGTGAAGAGCAGCCAAGCACCGCAGAAACTTTGTAATAATGCATGCAGCATACCCATTCCCAACAATTTTATAAATATCTCCTTGATAGTTCTCCTCCTCCAAATTAACCATAAGAACTGTCCAAACGATAATTAGAAAAGCTAAAGATTCCAGGACGTGACAATGTAAGCGCTAAATGTATGATTTTTCCCCTAACACCAATTGCAACAAAAAGAGAGAGTTCCCATGGTAGAAGCTTAAAATGGAGAGAATCTGTAACTAAAATATCCTCTTAAAATTAAATAACAATTCATGCAAATAGCGACATGATATATACCTGACTAGAAAGATAAAAAATCAGCATAGTAACAAAAGCATACCATACCAGAAACTACGATGATCTCTGGAATAAGGTGCATCATGATACGATGAATTCATACGAAACCTCTTAGCTCCTTGTGATGAACTCTGGCTTCTATACAGACTCATGTCAGAGAGCTAGCCCAATTCTCAAGCACAAAATAACCACCAGATGCAGGGGAAAAAACACCAATCTACCAATCCCACCACAGGGTCTAATTAAATTTCAACAAATAAAATCAACAGACGCCATAAATAAGAATTCTGTTTTACTACACCAATCTATCAATATCTCAGAAGTTTTAAACTAATATTTTCATCACTAAAAAGGACTAAATAATAGAAAACGATAATAAAATTCTGTTTTACTACAACTTTTCCATGGATTTGACCATTTCTTGGAATCAAGAGCTCTCTTCGTTCTTATTCAAACATAAATCAACAATAGAACGCATCTTAAAAGTTTCAAAACCCTTCATTTTCTCAGCATAAAAAAATAAAGAAAGAAAAGTCACTGCAAATAATAAATTACAAACTGGCCATTAATTATGTACAAATGCATGCAAACACACGCAGGCGTATAAAACATAGTAATATATATGTGTGCGTATACATCGAGTACCTGGGGAAAGGTAAAAGAGCATGAGAGGGCTAAACCCTAGGCAGCTTAAGAAATAGGGATGAATCTGGAAAACTTTTGACACCGAAAGGAAGACAAGAAAAATAATACTTCATACGTCAAGAATATGACAATGATTCTCGATCGTGTTGAATAAGAACTTGCTAGCATGTTGTCGTTTAGGTTTTTATGGTAAATCCGTAAGTGTGGAGAAACTGTAGTGATCAGTCCAGATACAGTAAAGGCCGTTGCCCTTAACTATGGAAATTTTTAATCTTTTCGATTTCGATTGCTTGAAAAAGATTCATTTTAAAGGGTTGATGTCTTTTAAAAAAAAATTAAAAAATTAAATTAATATTTTTTGATATTTTGAAATTATTTTAATTAATTTATATAAGATATTTTTTAAAAAAAATATTTTAATATATTTTTAAAAATAACTACGGATATATTTCCGAACACCTTTTAAATATTTTGTTTAAAATTTAAATTCAAGGCTCATCTTCTTCTTCTTTTGTTACAAAAGGCTGAGAACACTCGCAGAAAAAAGCTGTCCGGGGCATGGAAAATCTGAGATTAGATATAAACAACATTATGCATTTCCTAAAATGAAATCATATTTTCCTGTATAAATAATATAATTATAAATTTTATCATTTTTTTTATTGTAGCGGTAATTCAGCAGCCTGCTTATTTCATAAGGGCTCGCGAATCTGAGAATAGATATAAACAACATTATACATCTCCTTAAAAAAAATCATATTTTCCTGTATAAATAATATAATTATAAATTTTATCATTTTTTTTATTGCAGCATTAATTCAGTTGCTTGGCTTATTTCATACTAAACTGTGCGATTGGTTTTTTTTCTTCGAAGGGATGATAGGTTACTTATCTCAATTAAAAAAAATCAATAATACCTAAAAAATCAGGATTCATAGTTTTTTTAATTAATTTTTAAACTAAAATACCTTAAAAATAACAATAAATCTGTCCATATAATAAAAAAAAAACTAAAAAAATAATTATAAAAACCAAAATCTATCCTACACTAAAATTTCACTATTTAGTTTTTCATGAATTTTCAAGATTAAAAAACTATCTAATATAATTTTTTTATTAAATAAAATTATTTAATATAAATATCGACTTTAAATAAGTGTTAATAATATTTTTTTCTATTACTAAAATTAGTGACTCTTCTCTTAGTTAAAGATAAAAAATAATGAAAATAAATTTTTGTGTTAAAATTAAAATACTAAAATTAAATAATTTTCATAATATTTAAAATTAGAAAAGCAAAATATAGCTTTTCTAAAGCTTCTAACTCGTAATAAAATATAAAATACAAAAAAAATCTACAATGTCATTCGTAGTTTTTTTATCTAAGTGAACAGTTGTGCCGTCTCACGGTAAACGTGCAACGCTTTGAGACTTTCGGTAATTGTACAAGTGAAAAACTATTAGAACAGCTTCTCTAAAATCTCTCAGTAAGGAGGTGCTGTGGATGAAAGCAAAACACAAAACTAGGACCTCGAGAACTCAAACATCAGTCAGATCTCCGGAAAGAATCGACTGGCACCAGGAGCATGCTGCCATATACATACACCCTCATCACCATGACCCCCAACCTTGGCCAGGAAATCAGCGCCTTGGTTGCATTCACCAAGTTGTGAACACTGGCGCCCTCATCAAGGAGAACACGAATGTCACCAGCTAGAGCAAAACAAGGAAGAGCTGGAGACGTAACCTCGAAAATGGCATGCACGGCTTCCTTGAAGCTAGTGTAAGCGTCACTGATCTGAAGCGTAAATTCCATCCCAGAGACAGGACAGTCCGGATGGCTTGAACTTTAGCTATCATGATGGTTGCCGCTACAAGATAGCCTGGAAAACCCGACAACCAAACATCACTGTGATTGTGAAAAAGACCACCCATTCCAGCACCTCCCAGATTATCCAACGAGCTCCCTGGCAGATTTGTTGGCCTAATCGTCTTTCATATTGAGTGCTCTTACCTTTGCATCCCTTTGTTGCATCACGAAAGGTGCAAAAGCGTTATAAGATCTGGTACAACTACATACCAGACCTCATCCTAGCGAAGAAAATAAAATAATAAAGAGGGAAAGAGTTTATAGATGATCTAAAATTTCACTAGAAAGGGATTGGCTTCTGCATTTTCAGAAGATGCCACAGATGCTTCTTTGATACATTGCAGAAGATGGAAAATGAAACACTACACATTTTAATAGCGAGAGAGAATAGTTACAGCAAGAAGCTTGGCTACAGAGAATAGGTTATCTTGCTGCATGACCTCAATGATCGGCAAATAGGGACACCATTGCAGTGCAGATATGTCCTATCAGAGAGGAAGGTACACCTTGGAGAAGGCAAAACTGTTTTCGCCATCAATGTGGTTTGCAGTGGATCATCTACCAGCCCATTAATGTTCTTCTAATTCCGGCTGCCATTTGATTTCTGGCTTGACCACTTGCTAATGGAAATTCACCATTTTCAACAAAAAGGAATCTGTAGACTTCCCACTGGCGATCCTGAGTTGAGTGCCTTCCGATTTCAGCCTACAAATTAACAACGAGGAGAAGTTACTCAACACATTGTGAAAGATAAAAGCTAAATGCAGATACTGAACTCTTACCGAAAAAATGCATATTCCCAGCTTCTTCAGAGCTAAAGTAACATCATAAAATACGCGCGGTCTTCCCTTGCCACATAACTCAACAGGGTTAGCAACTAAGAGCTCAGTATCTGGGCCTCTGTTGGTAATGATCACTCGCAATGGATGAAGCATCTCCTCCTTCAATCGAGAACAAAGATTGTCTAGAAGCTTAGGATCCAATATCTTCTTCCCATCTGTTTGCTGAACAAATAGATCCATGTTACGGTATCCTTCTATGCTAGACGAGAATCTACCATATGCTACCTGCATTAGAAACAAAAGCAACCATATATTGTTAATATACTAATCACAATCAAATATCAACACAAACAGCCATTTAGCGCCACACCAAGGCCTAAAAGAACAATAAGCAGTAATGCTGTGAACTTAATGGGACAGATTTCATAGCATTAATGGAACAATAGCAAGCTATCTACATTAATTCCAGAAATAGTAAGGAAAGTAAAGAAAAAGTTCAGCAAAAAGGTTTTGAAGGAGAAGATTCATGATACTGGATAATGCTTAATGGGAAGATTCAAGATTTCTGAGTCTGTAAGCACCTTAAATGGGAAGGTGATATTTTGAGCAACTTAATCCATTTTAAGATGGTCAAGGTCAATGGCATAGCAAACAAATTAACAAGAAGAATTGTTCTTATTAAGAAGCTCATTACCACTGTACCTGGATATTCAGGTCCTTCGAAATTCTCAAGATGTCATAAAATAGACCTTTTTGATCAACACATTGTATTTGAAGCAATGTATGAGCTGGGCTCAAAAGATTATCCACTGTAACGATGGCCTTCTTTGGTGATGTTGTAGCCGTCCTAGGTGCTTGCATACAGGATTCCTTTTCTGACAGCTCACAGCTAAACAATTCTTCCGCCACTACCAAAGGGAGGGAAGAGAAATTCCGCTGATTATCACATTCAGGACCTGCCAACTGAAGTTCACACCCAATACAGTATTCTCTGAAGACATCACACAAATATCCACACGTGTCATCTCGCCTTTTTTTCGTGTGTAAGAGCTCCCTGAAAAGAGATTACCAAATATCAACTGTGAACTGACATTTTACTTCTGTTCTTTTTTTTGAAAGAGCAGCTGTGAACTAATACATAACCAGATAAAAATAAGAATAGTTTTTGTCCCATTACGATGCGTGCTTTCTGGAAATACTCATCATACTCAAACAACAAGCCGCCCCGAGCCTTGGCTCAGGCAGTGCAAGACAGCAGGGTTGGAGGGGACCAAGATTCGGTCATGCTTGAATAGATGAAGGTAAAACACAACATGTTACTAAGAGAAAACTTCATCCAAACTAATCAGAGGAGAATCACCGGAGGGTTTGATTAGAAGCAAGGCAGCTTTAAAACTTACGAGAAACATGCCATGTGGTCAACAAGGCAGCTTTAAAACTTACGAGAAACATGCCATGTGGTCAACAATATAACAAAAAAAAAAAAAACAGCAGTTTAATTTCTAAAATATGCTTCATCTATTATGCCACGGCGATATAATTGCGATACTTCAAGTAGCAAATAGGGAACCACGAATTGTTAATAAGGTGTTTCATATTGATTGCACTCCTTTCTATAGATAATGTTTTCCTGCTCCGTGGATGTTTATAGCTCTCAGTTGTTGGAGAGAGTGGCAAATTTGCTATGCGCCAAGTGCCACCATTGAAATGGCTGCTGATGAGTCACTTGTGTAGTGATGGCGCATGTATAGGGATCACTTGAGCACACTCTGAGTTCGAGAAAGCGTGTAGACATCTTACACACCTTTATTTTCCCGAAACACAACATTGCTGTTCATTTATGAAGACAACTACTCTGTGTCAAAATGAAAGAGTACATTGACAAGACAACCCAGTTTCACAAATAAAAGGATAAATTGGAAAATAACAAATTAATATAGCAGCAAAAAGAAGTTTTAGTATATTTTCAACGCGGTTAAGAACGTATAATTTAATTAACATTGTGATTCAAAATTATGATACATGATTAGATGTTGTGTTTCTGAACCATAATACCAATTAAATTTTTTTTGCAGTTTAAAGTGTTCTGCATTTCAAGATGACAACAGTTAGGGTGCTCATCTCGCTGGCTGTAAGGTTTTCAAAATGTCATTTCTCCATGATCTCCGGATACTCAAGCAAAACATACATGATACGCCATTGCTTAAAAAAAAGGCTCGACAGGAAGGAAGACCTTCACCTTTTATGGTCGAAAGCCCAGTGAAAAGTACGGAGTTCCTCAATAATGCCATCCAGTTCGCTAGCTCTTGATATGGAAGGTATACAACAACCACTTCTACCGCTTCTGGATCCACAATTGACTCAACCGTATCTGCTAGTTCCGTACCATTCATTTCTTTATTGTAAAAAAAAAAAGACGGCTATACCGGCACTGATACTACCACTTGTGCTTTGCCTCCTCCACTACTGGAGGTATCCAGGATAAGCTAATGGAGCCCCTACTCGTGCTACCATAGCGAAGGTACGAGTGCTAAAGAATCTTCCACTACCCCTACCTGAATTCCAACTCTTACCATAATGAAGGCTTAGATTGCGTTGTGGAAGATGAATAGGGAGGTGGGTTTGGGTTATGAAGGCTCGTGGAATTTAATTGAATGTGGAGGCTACTGTTCTAGTGTTCTGTGGATGAAAGAGAGGCTTCTGCCTTCTGGTACAGTGGTGAATAAGAGGTTTTTTAAAAAAATTATTTTCCCGTTGGCGTCCGTGGTTCTTTTTAAAATAATGGGGAGGAATAACTGACTCTTTTGGAATTTAATTGAAACAGCTT
The DNA here is from genome assembly GCA_015708895.1 of Populus ilicifolia. Classification (NCBI taxonomy): domain Eukaryota; kingdom Viridiplantae; phylum Streptophyta; class Magnoliopsida; order Malpighiales; family Salicaceae; genus Populus; species Populus ilicifolia. The sequence goes on along the minus strand of SRLM01000375.1, from coordinate 2,330,405 downwards.
TTATTAACATGCCACGCTGTCGCGCATTCCATGAAAAAATATACGTCCATGAAAAAAATTCTCATGTTAAGTTTTTTGTTTCTAAAACATTACATGTAGTAAATATCATGATTTAAAAACATGATAACATAAAAATATATTATTTTACTAATTTTTTTAATTTATTACACTAATTCCTTAAAAAAAAACAAATAGAACCTACAAGAATTTTCAATAGATTTCACCAAAGAAACACGTGCAAGTACACAAACTACTTGATAAATGCGGCCTAGAGCCCCATCTAGCATTCAACTTGCCTCTAAGTCGCAAGCCATGGTAAAAAATAAATCAGCATAAAAAATATATTTAAATATTAATAAAATATCTTTAAATAATAGATTTTAATTTAAAATTAAATAATATTTTAATCAAATACCGAGGTAAATTGATCTATTTGAATTAACTCAAGCTAATATATAAAACTTGAAGGGCAATTTTTTAAAAAAATAAAAAACTCAACCTCAAATTAACTTAATATTAAAAATAAAATTAATAAAAATAATAATATTTAATTTAAAAAGTGAACTCAAGTCACCAAACAAACTCAGAATTAAAGTGATGCAAAACATTAGATTTAATAGACTTTTTATCTGAAAGATTATTTCTCATTTAATTATATAATAATAAAATAATTTTTATATAAAATAAAAATTTTAAAAAAAATTATAATAAACATGTGAAGTTGAAATAACAAAAATAGATTACCGACAACAAATAATCACTTTATATTTTTTGAGAAGTTTGAGTTAAATTTCAAAAAATATATATTATTAATAATAAATGGTGAATTGAAGTTTTTTGAATTAAAGAACATGAAAAGCATTAAAAAAATACCTCAATGTTGTGAATTAATTAATTCATTAAACATATTATCGGATAACATGATCAATTAGGTTTAATGATCAGTTTTCTTAATCAATAATAAAATAGAAGAGTTAGATGTATAGACCTTCTAGCCTAGCCCGTACATCAAGATCTATTGTTTTTTTAATTTCTTAAAAGGTTGAATGATTTATTACCTATCTCATTTCTTTTTTTAAAAAAAATAACACATTATTTGTTTTTTTATAAATTTTGCCGATCAAGAGTCTTTTGAAAATTAAGGGTTTAATTTTTTTTAATTTTTAATCTATTTTTATCTAAAATACTCATTAAATACTCTAAATATCTTAATAAATATATTCACAGTTATTAAAAAAAAACAGCTTAAAAAACCAAAATTAACCTCAGCAAAAATAATTCCAACAGTGAGATTTACCCCCTCAAATAAAAAAAATAAAAAAACATTTAGGTCAAACTTCCATCATAAAATAAAATTTATTAATTCTAAAATCAATTATTTTTATGGTTAGAAATATCATCAATGATGATATTTTTATACCAGATTTTAGTGAGTTTTTAAAAAAAATTAAAAAAATAAAATTTGATATTTAAATTAAAATTTTCAAATAAAATTATAAGATGTTATCTATTTTGCTCATTATTTTCATCTTAGTTCAACATTTTTTTTTTAAAAAAAAAGTAATTAGATCTTAATTTGAGCTCAAAATGACCAGATTGTGCAAAAAAAATATTTAGAGATACAACTGAGTTTTTTTAATTACCATTTCAATCTACAATTATTTGTGAAATGATTTGTTAATTCAAGCAAAATCATCAACAACCAAAAAAAAAAAAAAAAAAGGAAAATTCACCTTCCATCTGTAAGGAAGAACAAGTCCACAACTTTCCCATCTGGTGTTGTCATCACTTTCAGTCTTTGAATTGTAAATTCAAGCTCAGTTAGAACTTCAGTAACATCTACGTTAAAAAAACAGAGCCATGTTATCTCTATTCCTTGAATTAAACAGAGAAAAAGAAAGATTAAACATCAAGTCTACCATCAAAATCTACATACTTACCGTGTAGTAATCCTTCCCGGTCAACACAACAAAACTTCAACAGATATACAGAAGGAGCAGCCGAGGAACCATTCAGTTTCTGATCATAATAAAGGGGAGTCAAACATGGAGGAGACACTCTCAAGAGCCTGTTTTTCAAGCTATCCCAGTCAAGTCTAAGCAAATTTGAATGTTGAAGTTGAACCACCCATAATACTATGTAACACCACTTTCCATCCGTTTGAAAATCTGACATCATTGAAAAAAACAATCTTCCATCATATAGAATCACCGAATATCCTTGGAAAATTCACGAGAGACATCCTCCGCGAGTAACATCCGAAAACGAAAAGAAAAGTGCAGAATTTTCTAAAAATTAAACATGAGTACCTGCACGAGTAATGTGTAGCCCAAACTCAAGAATTATTCTACAGAGATCACATCCAAGGCCAGACTTGTCAGGGCAATTGACTGTGACGATGGTGGGGTCATGAGGGCTGTTACCTTGTTGTATCAAAACTACATCATCTGCGGGAATTCCCATGGCTGGTGGACTCCTGGAGGAAATTACAGGAGTGCCTCGGGGGAAATGTGAAAGGTTCTGGTCTTTGGTCTTGGGTAACGAGGGGATTTCGTGGAGATTCAGGTGGGTGTTTGATTGTTGGCTGTGGACGTGGTTGAGTTGAGTTGAGTTGTAATTGGTACAGAGACGAGTTAGAACTTGTAGAAACGCCTGCTGTTTTCCTTTTTTATTGTTTTTTCCCTCCTCCTTAGTTTCGAGGATCAAGCGAGGTTTTTTTTTTTTGGTTGTTAGGTTCCAAGGGCCCATGTGTCCAAATAATCGAGTTTAAGTGTTCTCTTTTAGTTTAAATAGGTTAATGGAATAATAAAAAAATATTATTTATTTAATAATATAATAAAGATAATTATATCTATAATATTTAAATTAAAAATTATTTATATTAATATATATCTTTTTTAATCATTTTATAATCTCAATTTGAAAAATAGTTTTTATCCAATATATTAAATTATTTTTTATTTAATCTCAATTTGAATTGTATTTTTAACTATCATATAAAAATATCAAACCAACCTTGATCAAAAATATTTTTTATAAAATAAATTTTTTTACACCATAACTATAAAAATTATCACAATACTCAATACACTACAAACTACACATTGTATGTTCAGTGATACTATAACTTACTTTATTGTTGGTGCGAGACCATATAAAATTTGTCTGGACTGAAAGTTTGCGAAAGTCAATTGAGAGTTGCTTCCCCGTGTTATGTGAACGATGAAGAGTTTCATTCTTTATTATTCGCTAAAGTGAACAATTGATTCACTTTTCACCATTCTGATCAGTTCGATCCAAAGCTAAAAATATTAAACTGGATACAACCAAGTTTAAAAAATTAAATTTTAATTATGTTCTATTAAAAAAATAGATAGAGATCACTTGATGATATATCATTTACAAAATTTGATTGTAATTCTAATTTTATTCTTGATAATATTTTATTTGATGTTGTTGCACACTTAGAAACCAAAGAAACTATAGTTCTTATTTGGTATATTTCATATGTGATCGAATTGTAAATAATTTATAGAAAAATAAAAAATATCGTATACAAGTATTATTTATTTTATGATATAACAATATTAGTTAAATCTAAAATATTTAAATTAAAAATCACACACACATATAATTTTAATTTGAAAAGTATTTTTTAACCAAACATATTAAACTACCTCTTATTTAATCTTAATTACAATCATGGTTTTAATCAAATATATATTGATATTAAACTAACCTCAACTAAAAATATATTTTATAAAATAACTTTTTTAAAAAATTATAATTATAGAAACTAACACAATACAAAACAAACCTTATAATATTTCATTTAGAATTACAGTTACTTTTAAAAAAGACAGTATCATTTTTTTAAAAAAAAAACTAACCACGTATTTATCTCAAATGCCCTTAAAAGGATGCCCAGGTGAGTATACTTGTGAGGTCGCGTTTGCCATGTCAAAAGCTAAAGGTTTTTGTTTTATTTATTTTTCAGTGTCTCATTTTGACAATGAGATATTAGGCGCGATTTGAAGGGTTCCGAGAGTAAATTTTAATTTGATTTTTTTCCTGTTTAAAGTTTTTTTTTTTAATATACTGATATTAAAAATAAATTTTTAAGAATAAAAAATTACTGCTATAATATTTTTAAATAGCTGCTGCTCGGAGTAAAGCGTACATGTTGAGGGTGTAAATTCTAGAGCTGCCCCCAGAGTGGTCTCGTGGCAAATCATTCCAAGAAGATATGGTTCATGGCATTTGGCTATGTATTTTTAAGCAAGATTGTTTCTTCCATCTCCACAGCTCGTTGTTGTGGGATTCATTCTTGCAATGATTACTTGACCAGGGCAGGGATGAAGTGTTATGTGCTCTGTCAAGACCTTGAGTTTATCCGTCATTGCATCTACTTCTTCGCCAGACCAATATAACATAACTAGTTAAATTGGATTGATTTTATTAAAAAAAATTAGATTTATTTCATCAGGGAAATAAGTTTTAGAATTTGTTGATAGTATATTTTTTGTGCTAATAAAATTATAAATTTAACTGACTAGGTTTTTGATTTATTTCTCAATAATCACAAGTTTTAATTTTTTAAAATTATTAAAAAATTATATAATTTTTAATTTTAAAATTGATAAAATCAATCAAAGTTTTTGTTAAAACACTTGCCTCTCATTTTATTAATTATTTTGCAAGGCTACGTATTCAAAGGATTGATCATGATTCATCGTCAATAAAACAACCGGAGTGAAATAAAAAATATTTTGCAGAATATTTTATGTAGAGTATAGATCAACATGTCTATATAAAATAGACTTTTTTGTACATTTTATAACCGAGTCTAGCTGAAAAATCTTTGTAGTTTTGTAAGTGCATGTTCTTGGCAATATAGCATATCATATCCTTGAATAACAAGAACGTAATTTAAATTCAAAATTTTAAGATTATTTTTGAAGAATAAAAATCAACTCACATTGCTCATTCTTTGTTCTTTTTCACACACACACACATATATCCCGCCGCCCCCACTGGAGTAGATTAATGCCGTGTTTCGGTTTCCATACAAGTCCTGACCATGGTTAGAGGAGTGAGACAGAGACCGTCCATTTCGATCACTTCAACGAGTTAAGATGATGTCAATAACAAGTCAGGCTAATGTTTGATTCCACCCAAAATAACCACACATGGCAGCCGCGTAATATTTGTTAAAAGTGGTAAATTGTAAGAGGACAACTAGCAATTTTCATGAACTGTAATCAGGCCCAGTTTTTCAATTGTATCTTTGAGATTTTAATTTTTTCAGTTTCAAATTAAATTTTTGTTGATGTTTTAATTTGGATTTTTCAATGTATTATTATAAAAATTAAATTTTTAAATAAAAAAATTTACTACACACGCAAACATGTATTTATTATTATATTCGCACTGACAAAATAATCAAGTGATAGCGTATGTTGCCATTATATTAAATCGTATGTGCCATCTATTGTGAAAATAATATGATTTTTAGTGCGTTGGTTTGGGCATGTTATTCATATTATTATTTCGAGACCAAATTTTCTAATAAGCATGCGAGGATAATCATGAATAATTTAAATTATCTGAGAAAAAGTTCTGATAATCAAATCAAAAAAGAAAACGGTCGCTTTCGTCGCTTCGTGCCACGACTTGATGTTTTTAATTTCTATAATCATGTTCGAAGAATCTGCCCCGACAGAACAAGTGCAACTTGACACAAATCATTCATTAGATAATTGGAGTTGATTGATTGGATTCTTGTCGTTCCGTAAACATGTTTAATAAATACGACCAGTTGATTTCTTTTTAGCCTGCCTGACGTTGCATTTTAATTTGTGTTTTTGATAAGTTTTGAAAATGCACTTGACATTATTTAATATTAAAAAAATATTTTTAATATTTGTTTTGTAATTTTCATGTGGTGAAGTCAATAGTAAAAAAAATTAAAAAATATTTTAATTTATTTTTAAATAAAAAACACTTACAACAACATTACCAAGCAAACTTCGCCCCCATCCCTTCCTATAGTTGAGGTTAGTGTCACGCTCGGTGAAGGTCAGTGGTCACCTCATGAACAATACAAGTGGGACAGTGTAAAAGTATATAAAATGATACATTTGTAATTTTCCCTTGAAAAAGAAAGGAATGGTTTTTTTTTAAAAATATTTTTTAATTAATAATAGTTAAATCAGCTTATATAATCTTTTAAAATCTTAAAATTAACAATCATATAAATTTTTAATAATTTTAAAATTTATAATATTTAAATCAGTACTCAAAACAGCAACATTTAAGAATGAAACTTAAAATTTAATTAATTTAATTATATATTTCATGACTGGTTAGGTCACGGTTGGGCACCCAATGCAGAGCCCGAGAGATCAGGGATGCCTATAGTTCAACCGCCCAGGGATATCATGAAAAAACACAACTTGGATCAGAGATGGTAAAGAGACGGGTCTGGACGGGAGGAAGCATCCCCTTCCCGTGTCCTTGACCATTCCGGCTAGTTGACGGGCGGAAAACTTCTCTAATTATACCGGCTTCCTGAATGAATATTTGCTTTTATTTATCAAAACGAAAGCGGACACAAGAGATTCATGCTTTAAAAAAGACAGGGATAAAGAAGAGTAAAAAAATATATCTAATCCATGCGAGCATGGCGTTGGGCGAGATATATTCCAATCAAAGAGAGTTTTATACTTGAATTTATATGCAAAAACAATTTATTATACTTGTAGATTTTTTAACATGTATCTGAGACAAGTATGTGATCTTTTAAGATTGCTTTAATTCAACTGGCTTAATACACGCAAAATATTTTTTTTAATGGCATGTGTATTCTATTTAACATGGATTAACTATTAACAGAAGTATATGAAACTTTAACGGAGGTTTTAATATTTAGAAGTGTGGCAACAATTGTTTTTTTAATTATTTTTATTTAAAAAACATCAAAATAATATATTTTTATTTTTTAAAAAATAATTTTTTACACTAGTATATCAAAAAAATTAAAAAACTAAAAGAATTAATTTTTTAAAAAAAAGTAAGTGAAAACTCGTTTCTAAACATATACAAGGAAGGTTATGAAGTGTTGAAAAATAGTTTTGATGTCAATGAAATAGGGATGAAACCTGATAGATTTATGTGAAAATATATTTCATGTCACTCTCGATCTCCGTTATCCTTTTACTCTACACTCGTGTTTATTGATGCCAATACACGTGAAGTGTGAGTCTAATTAGACCGACAAATCTTATCTTCTCTCTTCTGGATAAAGATTATCCCTTCATTTTTTAAAATATTAATAATATATTTAACAAATTACTTTTTTATGACACAGATAAACAATGAAAAAATATTTCTCAAATCACTATCATGAAGAAATGAAATAATAAAAATAATTTATTTTTAAAAATTTTATTTTTAATAAAAACTATTTTAAAAAACTATTTTTCAGGAAAGATTAAATTCTAATAAAATAAAATAAAACATGCCCAAATAACAAGTACCTAAAGCCCAATAAAACAAAGCCATCAGAAAGCTGGCCCCATACCTGCTTTAACTGCGGCCCAGAACGGGGTTGCACTTAAACCCGGTACAAGAACTAAAGCATTGTCAATCACCGAACAGACCTCCTCTGCATCGCCATCGACAAGTCGCAGCCACTGAAAGATATCGGCGTAGAAGAGAGAATCGAAAAAGATGAGGAAGTTCGATCCATGGCCAGTTTTCTTCAGGAGAGAATGGAACCGTAACTGGCCTTTCCTTGTAGGCTTTGCCATCACTGGCACTCTTATCACCAAATTCTCTCTCAGCCTCACCGGTAACCCCTTCCCTTCCCTCTCCCTTACGATTTCAGACCTAAACTATTAATTTTTGTTTCATTTAATCTATTTCATCGGAATCAATTAGAATTACGTGGAGCAAAAAAATTATGAATGTCACGAAATCTGATTGTTTGTGCTCTGGGTATAAATAACTGAAGAGTAATGTAGTATATCCGTGTTTTTGCAGAGGAGGATGCGAAGAATTCTCCATTTGTGCAGAGGCACAAAAGGTAAGCGTGCTTGAAACCCTAGATCATGATATTGCCACTTCATTTTCTTTCTTTTGCTGAAGTTTGAATAATAGATGTAGCTCCAGCGTGTTTAGATTACAACATTATTAATTGGGGCATTGTTAGTTTTGGCTTGCTAGATGCATAATTAAGGGTGGGATAAATATCGATGGTCAAGAGTGGGGATCGAATAAACGTTTTCTTCTTTTTTTTTCTACCCACACATAAAAGATTTTTCTTTTTCTTGCATCTTTGTTTTTTTAATAATTTGGCTGATATCCAGTCATAGTTGTTAAACCTCAAAACATTATTTTCGGTTATGTTGATTGAGTCAATTCCATTGGTTTTTTTCTTTTCACCAATATAGTTCTAGAGAGTTTTCGGCTGCTTCAATGACGCAACTCCCTGATCATTTTCCAGTATTATGATGCGTGTAAAATGGTAGTAGTTTTAATTACTATTCAATGACAAAATCTTCGTTGCGCCTCTTTATAGAAAATAATCTTGTCCCGATTTATCATATCTGATCTAGCTACATTTTATTTTGTGCATGGTTAAAAATGTTTTTTCCCTGTTAAAGATACATTAAGTTTATGGTTTCTGGGTTTTTTTTTTAATGTAATTCTGGAATGAAGATAATAAAATTATGAAAAACACTGATAAAAAAAAAGTGGTGCCAGGAAAATGCTTCAGGAAAATTTGAAACAAAAGAAATTATTTCTGCAACTAGTCTAAAATGGGTGCTCCTGATTCAGAGAACCGGGGCACTGTCCTCTTCTATTACAAGTTATGAACTGACCCAAATGACTCTATACATGAGAAAAGAAGACGAGAAATTAAGTGGATCATTTCGTAATAGCTTTGTTCCAGCCTAAAGTCCTTGACCTTGCTAACGTGTTTTCTTTCAGGCACTGATGCTTAACAAATCCAGTTCAAGATGAGCAGGCTTCTGGTAAATTTTTTGCGCTTGCTTTGCCTCCTCCTCATATGTATAAAGAATAACCAAATCCAACAAGAAAATAGTAATCAGGCTTTTTGATAAACTAAAAATGAAAGTTGCGTGCCTCTAGTCCCAGAAAAACAAACCTGGAATGAACCCTCGCTTCTAATAATGCTTGCCACGCCTTCGCAGGTGAATTTGGAAATTTGCTCCCCCGGTGCCAGATCAATGCTCAATCTGGAGACATTTAGCTTTGTTTGAGTTCATCCTTTTTCTTATTATTTTGAAGAATTTTTGTTTCAGTCACTTTATGGTATGGTTAAATAGACTGAGCACTTCTGGAAAATTGGGCCGTGTCTGGTTGAAACGATTCATTGCATGCTACTGCTGTTAGCCCCTGCAATGTAACATGCAAGTGTGAAAATAAATGCACTTTTTGAAAATAAAACCGTTTTTAGTTTCCAAGATTGTGCCAGGGATTGGCCATCCGTTCTGGAGGGTGATTGTGCACCACTTATTGGCTCGTAATGTTTGATTGAATGGGCTTTCGCCTTTTCACTTAATATTGGGTGCATAAATTTACATGGGGAAGCTCGGAAATTATTGGATCCCGAGGTCGGAAAAATCCAGTTCTCGTCAGATAAGAGGAAAAGGTAAAAATCTTTTATACATGCTGTTTTCCACTCTTTTTCCCCTTCTTTCGTTTAAACCAAACAAATTTCTTTTCATTTTAACCATGACCATTATAGGTTTTCTAGGTTGAAAAGTACCATTATAGGTTTTCTAGGTTAAAAAGTAGCAATCATCAAGTAAAAAAAGAACCGAACCGACTTATCCTGCAAGTTTCAGCTGAGTCTATTTTGGTCTAAGATTCCCAACCCAATTCGCATCATCAAGAAGTCTTCGAAAAATAGAAATCACCGAGAAGTCTGGAAAATTGTCTTCGGAGATAAGTCCCAAGTAAAAGCTTTAATCCTACGCGCCAGCGAACCGGATGCACGCTTGCACCTAATTTGAGTCGCTATCATTTATCGAGTCACCGTGTTAAAGTCCTGGATCACCCGGAACTGTTTTATTAGTGTGCATTGTGTAGCAAACATGGGAAAGTAAATTTTGTTGACAGAATCACTCGGAGCAGAAATAATTAACCAATATCTTTAGCATGAAACATGAAGAACTAACTAGTAGCTGACTGATGCAATGAATTTTGAAAACAAGCTCGACAGTTTGAATACTCATTATCAGTAGCAGGAAAAAATAGGAATGTCTTGTCAACCAAAAGAGTAAAAGGAAAGGAAAGGGAGGAAGAAAGCACATTCGTGGCTTAAATTCATAGTTCAAACAGAACAGCATCGTCACAATCATGGAGAGAAAAGGATGAAGGGAAAAGGCAATCACAGATCATATCAATCCCAAAAGATACGAGGGCAATAGCATAGATACCTTATCTTAGCAGGTGTTCATGCTTGTCTGATGAATGCATTTAAAGGATGAAATTGCGAAAGTGGGTGAGTGAGTGATCTCTACGTTTTCTTTTCCAGTCTCCTCTTTTAATTCATCAAGTAAAGCTAGGCTCTCCACAAAAGAACCAGCATAGTCACTTAGCCCTAAATTTTGCAGATCATGAATTTCGCTCCTCAGAGGATCACATGAAACCACTTCGTCACTTGGATATCTTGTCATTAATATTTCACCATTCTTCCTACAGACCATTGCCAATCCTATTCCGACTGCTTTAATCCTGAGTTTTCGGGCCCATAATTTCATTGCATCATATTTTTTCAGAGCCCATATCTCAATATACTTGGTGTCGAGGTCGTTGAGAAACAAAGAAACGGAGTTATCATACACCAAAATTGCCATCCACTCATCGAGTTTGCTAGCTAAATATGGAGACAGCATCATCTTCCCAAACGAATCATTTCTTAGATCAAAAGATAGCACAAACCTACTGCCAAACTCCTCTCTGTCTACAAGCCAATGAAGAACCCCATTCAGGAAAGCATAGTTATAAGAACTGGAACGTCCCCATAAGACTGAAGGTATGGGGTTAATGTAACCAAGAGCAGGGCTAACATCAATGGCCTTCCAAGATCTTTTTTTGACCGAGTAAACCTGACATCCAACTGGGTAGTGAGTTGTGGGAACCCTAACAAACTTGTAGTCATTACTTTGCCGATTGAAGCCAAAACCAAAAATACCGTGGAAAGGATCAGATAACCTTGGAAGTACAAGATTCAAAGATTTTCCAATTGATGGATTCCACAAAATTATGCTGTGACCATGATCTTGCGGACTATTTAAAAGACATATAACTCCATTACAAGAACCAATTATTTGGAAGTCATCATCTTCTCTTTTAGAAGGCAACTGGAACTCTGAGTTTGACCACATGTCTAAAGACTCATTATCCAAACGCAGAGAGTAAGACTGGTTGTGGTGATGAAAGAGAAGCAATGGCTTTGCCTGGGCTAAATGGATACTGATAAATTCGGCGCTAGTGATGATAGAGTTCCAATACTTTGAAACAGACCTGAATCTCACTAAACATTTGGCAGGTAATGCCGTGAGAATAGTGATCAACAAATCTTCTGGAAGACCGCCATCCCTTTTCATCGTTTCTGCTATCTTTATATGTCTAACGCTATCAGGCAACTTCAAGTACTATTCAAAGACTGCTTGTGGGGTTTGCAAAGTGTGTGCGGGAATTTCGTGGTGCTTATTGATAACGATTAAAGGTTCTGTGAACAAAAAGAATCTTTGATTCTTTTCTTTGGTTTCTTGGTTTGGTAGAGGAGATGAATTGAAGGAGAAAAAGTTCTCTCACTGATTGTTTTCTGTGGCGTTTTCTTGGTTTTTTTTATGTTGATAGTGTTTGGTTTCTCGGACTGAAAAAACAAGAAGGAAAATGTGAGAGATATAGCAGGGGAGAGCAAAGGTTCAGGGAGAGAGATTTTCAGTCATTTCTCTGGTAGTCAGCTGGGGCTGTTTTCTTGGTAGTTACAACTGTTTCTCGGATTAACGTGGTCTAAAATAAGGAAGTGAGAATTCCTCGGGAATACGGAATTGTAAGGCCCATGATTCTCTCACACCATATTGGTTCATCATCCATATCTCAAAACTCAGACTGCCATCCAGACAGTCGTAGAGATTCACAGTAAGAGAGTTGTTAGACACTGAAATTGACATCCCTGCAATAGTTCTCTTCTTGTCAAAAAGTTCAGGGACGGAACTGTGAGTGTTTTCTTGGTGGTTGATGTCGAGAAAGAAGGGAAAAGTTGGGAGAAACAGCAGAGAGGGTCTCAAGTCTTTTCTTTCGCTTCTTGGTGCGATCAAAAAGGTTTTGAAGGTGAGAAAGAGTCTCAAAGATTTTGTTGATTTGTCTTCTCTCGGATATTACTCACTTGAGTGAGAAAGGTCCTCACTGTTTGTTGTTGATGTTTAGATACCATTTTGTTTCTCATTCTGTCTGAAAGTCAGAATAAGTATTGGTTAATATTGTTACGTTTTCTTCTTCTCCTACTTCTTCTTTCTCTGGTGTAGAAATTAAGTGGGAGGCCCAGAAGACTAAATTACCCACAGACTTTAGCTAACTATTAGTATTAACACTAAAACTGTGTTAATACAACGAAAACAGTGTTTTTGATCAATTTATATGTCAATAGAGAAGATTCAATCTCTCCTTGAACAATAGTTCAATTGATGCAATTGAGTAAATATCAAGTAGGAAAAAAAGAAGCAGCTTGGCAATGAAGAGTATGAGGAGCAGACATGAATTGACAGTTTTTATTTACTCAGTATGCATTATCTGATCCCGTGAGACTTGCATACTGAAGAGAGCCAATAGCGTGCCTGTAAAGTTGTGGATCCTTCATAGGTTCACCGTTATGAAAACTCAGTCCTGTCACCCTGGTTACAAATATCTTCTACTTATTTCTAACATGCTTACCGTTCAAACTAAAGTCTAAAATCACTCACAATCTTCGAGACAGAAGAAAGCAACTACGGTAGAAAAACCTTCTATCATCAATGTCAGCATATCCATAGAGTCTTGCGCATAATTTGAGTTGTTATCCGGTCACCAGGTAATGGCAAATTATATATAATTCTGCAGAATTTGCTAAAACTATCATCGTAGACCAAGAAATAGTTTCATCTGTCCATGCCTTGAAACCTACAACCAAGAACAATTATATACATGTGAAGAAACATTTAGCTATATACATGTGAAGAAACAATTTTCAGCTTGGATCTTACATAATTTCGCATTGGCGTGCACTCATCATCTAGATGAATGTGGCAGATAACTCCAAGCAAATTTTGTATAGAGAGTGGCATAAGGACTTACAGAGCATAATAATCAGTATCTTTTGCACAAAACAGAAAGAATACCTGTACTTGTAAATGCCATATGGAATAAATTTGGAAAACATGATTCAGCAGTTGGAAATACTTATTGAGTAATAGGGAGTCTTGTTGATCCAGATGAACTTCAGCTGTTTCAAATGTAACACCAATCACAAATTCTTATTTTCAAGTGTATCAAAAGCATAGTGAATACTTCGAGAGAAACACGAGATCGAATTGCCAAACGGTGGGAAGTGATTCGTACCTTTTGCTTCTTCTTTTTTCTCCTGAGTCGATCTCATTTGATTCATTAAGTATAATTAGACTCTGAACAAAATATTCTACGTACTCGCGTTGTTTTAGCCCTCAAATTACGACTTGCTCGAGTCTGTGGATCACATGAAACTACCTCATGCGATCCATGTTTTCTCTTTAATATTTTACCATTCTTCCTGAAAACCACTTCCCTCGTGAATCCATCCTACTCGAATCCTGTATAGTCTGTTCCATGAATTCCTCCATGTTTTCTCATTAATATTTCAACATTCTTCCTGAAAACCATTGCCCTCTTGAATCCATCTACTTGAACCCTGTATAGTCTGTTCCATGAATTCCTCACTCCATATTCTCTCATAAACCATACGTCAGCATACTTGGCAGCGCACCTATAGAAAAGCGCCTCAAGGGAGTCGTCAATCTCTGAAATCACCATCCAAAATCACCATCCATTGAGTGGCATCCTGGCCAAACGTTGAGGCAATATTATCTCCCCAAGCTTATCATTACTTCAATCAAAAGAAAGAACAAAACTCCGGGGGTTGTCATTCTCCTCACGATATAGAAGTCAATGAAGAAAGCCATTAAAAGCAACCTGATTGCAATGACAAGAACTGTTACAGCCATCAGGCGCAACGCAAAACGGACCAAGAGTAGGGCTAAAATTAATGCGCTCCCAATATCTTCTTTTAAGCGAGAAAACCTGAAACTCCATAGGGAATTCACGTTTAGATGAAACTTGTCTCGCAACTCTAACAAACCTGTAGTCATTACTTGGTAAATCAAAGCCAAAACCCCAATTAGCACTGTGTGGACCGCATAACTTTGGAAGTGCTAGATTCAAATGTTTTCTAATTGATGGATTCCACAGAATAAGACTCTTAGTGCGACCTTGGTCAATATCTGAAAGACGTACAACTCCATTGCAAGAACCTATTATATCAAAACAATCAGCTTCACTCCGAAAGGGCAAGTTCTGGAACTATAAGCTCCTATCTAAAGATTCTTATCGAGATGCAGAGAGTAGGATTCTTGACGATTTTGCCATCGACGAAGGAGAAGCTATGGTTTGGCTTGGGCCAAAAGGCACTGATGAAGTCTTTGTTACTGATGACAGAGTTCCATGATTTTGATAAAGATCTGAATCTTAATAAGGATTTGATAGGTAATGCTATGAGAATATCTATCAACACTCTGGAACACGATTCTTTTTCACACTTTCTGCCATCTTTTATGTCTAGAATCACTTGATCAGGTAACTGCTCGCTATAAAAACCAAGACTGTTGAAGGGTTCTTGGAGAAGTAAAGAGTGCTGTCAAAAATTCTTTATTTTCTTGATGGTTCATGTTGAGTGAGTTCTGTCTCTCTGATTGATAAACAAGAAGGGGGCATTTGAGAGAAAAGTAGATACGGTAGTTGCCTAGGTGTTTTCTTGGTAGTTAATTCTGTTAATCAGATTAAAAAGTAAAAGAGAAAAGTGTCACAGAAAAACCGAGGAACTACTTTTGGATTAAAATTGAGTGGTTAAAATCCTTGATCTAACTCATTCATTAACTAAGTAAATCAAACTGAAAAGCAGATGTGAAGTTTGATAATCTTTATGAACAAGTTCAAATATTCTGAATTACTTCAAGGGATCTTCGGAACTATGTTTCAGCGTTTTTTTCAAATTTTTTATATTTTTGAATTATTTTAATAAAAGTATAATTTGCAAAAAATAAAAAATATTATTTCTCACAAAAATTCTTCAAATATGATATTTTTAGGCAAAATATTTTTTTTCCTCCATGATTTTGAAAATTTATTATCTTATACCTCTGACTTCTGAACTTTGTCTTTCGATTCCAAAATAGACACAAGGCTGGCCAATCTATTCCACAATTAAAAAGAGACTAAATTGCAATGGTTTACAGATTAGGGATCAAATTGAACTTTGTAGGAGCATTTCCCTCACTCTCGGACCTAGGCACTTATTCTTGTTGCTTACTCGGCGTCAAAACATCCTTTCGACTAACACTGAACTGTTTCATAGAAAAGTTAAATTAAAATTCCTATATTCATAAATGAATTCATTTCGGTCCCTTCTAAAGGTCTAGTGGCAGATTTGGTGGGGACAGATTCATCAATTGTCTGCAATGTTTGTGTAAATGGACCACATTTGAGATACAAGGGATGAGAATAACACTTTCCACGAATATGAAGGGCCAAGAACATTTTTCTTAAGTTGAAATCAAGGAGTCCATTTACAAATAAATTTGACTTAGGGAAAGAATCGAATTATTTGAAACGGTAGGGACTTAAATCTGTAAAATGGTTCAAAGGGTAGCTTGTTGCCTTCCCCTGTCTCTTCGAGGATCCACCACTGCAGATAACCTTGTTGTTCTCTGCAATAGAATACTAAGAATGATTGAAACTTCATTGAATATTTTTTGCAGTTAGAAGATAAAGAAAAATGGCAGCTAGAATCAACTACTCTGTACAAAACACACTCTGTCTCCTAAACCCTTTTAACTATTCCATCAATGCAAAAACAACCCATTTCAAGACCGGTATTAATTTCTCTAAAAATCTCATCTTTCCTCGTAAATTAAAGAGTCCCGTGTTTTGCACCTGGGCAACAAGCAATAATGATTTGCAAAATAGTGAAGCAGCCGAGACTTTTGTCCTTACAACCCCACTTTATTACGTTAATGCACCTCCTCATATGGGGAGTGCTTACACCACTATCGCTGCTGATGCCATTGCTCGATTTCAGGTTTCATTTTATGTTTTATGCGGTTTTATTTTTAATGGGATTTAGTGAATTTTTTCTTTCTAATATTTTTTAGCTATAAAGTTTGATTCTTTATGCTCATGGTTGCGTTGGATTGCCCCTGATTATTATGTTGCTCAATTGAATTCATTAAAGGTTTTGCTAGGTGTTACTATTTCTTTTCTATCCGGATTTTTATAAAGTCGGTTTAATAGATTGTAGGAAAGGGCTGATTATTTCTGCTTATATAAATGGCAGAGGCTTTTAGGAAAGAAAGTTATATTTGTAACTGGAACGGATGAACACGGGGAGAAGATAGCCGCCTCCGCCGCCGCCGCCGGTTCCACCCCGAGTGATCATTGCGATGTCATATCTCAAGCTTACAGGACACTTTGGAAAGATGTAAGCCTTTTCGATTAGGATGCTTTGCTCCTTCAATTTAGTAATTTGATCATTGTGAATGTTCTAATGGTTGCGATTTTGTGCCTTTTCTGGTTTGCAGTTAGAGATTACTTATGATAAGTTCATTCGGACAACTGATCCTAAGCATGAAGGAATAGTAAAGGAATTTTATTCGAGGGTTCTTGCCAAGGGTGACATTTACCGAGCTGATTATGAGGGATTGTACTGTGTCAACTGCGAGGAGTATAAGGTAGCGCCTTTGCATTTCTATCTATTCTCTGATGTTGTATTTTGGTCGAATGATGACACCAGCATTGTAAATTCTACAGGATGAGAAGGAGCTACTTGATAACAACTGTTGCCCTACACACCTCAAGCCATGCATTGAACGGAAGGAGGATAATTACTTCTTTGCCCTATCGAAGTACCAAAAACAATTAGAAGAAAATTTGACACGGAATCCGAAATTTGTGCAGCCACCATTTCGTTTGAATGAGGTTAGAAACGAAGCAGTTTCTTTTTTCTCTCTTGCTTCACATGATTTAATTTATGCTGCATTACTATAAATACTGTAAAAACTTTTTTTTAAAAAAAAAGGAGCTGATGAAATTGTTGTATATTCTCATGTCATGTGAATGTCAAATGGTGACATGTAATCTATCATTTTTTTTGCTGGGGAAGCAAATCCAGTATATGGTGCTTCTGCCAGTTATTGGTGCACCTATTCATGTTATCAATGCACCGGGAATCTAGTAGTTCCACAAGAACCTGACTGTCTTTTAGTTTGTCATTTAATTTCTTTTATTGTGTTAGAACCTAAAAGTCATTACTTATGCAAGGAAGTTTGTTGTTTAAGCCGTCTGAAATTCCATTAATTTGGTGTCCACATAAATCTTACCCTGTGCATGAAACCCTTCCATATTCTAATTATTGCTACCAATACTTTCAGGTACAAAGTTGGATCAAAAGTGGTTTGAAAGATTTTTCAATTTCTCGTGCATCAGTGGATTGGGGCATTCCTGTTCCTAATGACAATAAGCAGACTATATATGTTTGGTTTGATGCTTTACTTGGGTAAAGTTTTAGTGTTCACCCTCTCTTGTGTTCTTTCTCTGATTACTTGTTGGATGATCTTATAAGTATGCTTAATGTATGCCTTCGTCTTTGTTATTACTTATTGACTGCAAAAGTTGGAGAGTATCAATTACCTTGTTTCTGCTGTGTTTTCTGTTTGACTGAATTTTACCTTTTATTGACCAGCTATATATCAGCTCTGTCAGCGGAAAATGAGCAACCAGATTTACAAACTGCTGTTTCTTCTGGCTGGCCGGCTTCACTACATTTGATTGGCAAGGTTTGACTACTTTTTCTGCTCTTGATGTTATTTTTATCTATAAACTTTATCAAACTTTTCCTTGTTCCTTAAGTGAAATCAGCATCGAAATTATCATAGCTAACAAAATTCCATATATTATTATATTTACTTGCTATCATTTTTTTCCTATCTCCATCCTTCTGGACTGCTTCTACTGTAGAGATGCTTTTCTAGAAAAGTTTAATAATGGGCTGCGTCATGATTATACTTGGGTTTATGATTCTTATGTTTTTATGTGGACTGATAAATAAACAACTCCTATTAATCCTTGCAATTCTTGTACATTTATGCAGAGTTGATCTGTTGTCCAAATACTAAATTATAGATAAAAACATAAGAACTGTATGAGCAAGAATAGAAGGTATTTTACTTATTATTTATTTAAAGCTCTGAAATACTAAATTACAAATAAATAAATAAAATACCCTCTTTGCTTCCTGCATCAGCTATCATTTATCAATGCTTAGCAATTGTTGTGTTAAGTTAGCATCTATGAGCATCTAACAATATTGTTTTTTCTGACTGGTGGGTCAGGGGTATGAGAATTTACATCGTAGCAATGACAAGCAATGTTAATAAAATTGGCAGTTCTTGACTTTCAAAAGGTTGAATTTTGAAATAATAATACGTATGAAAATTTTAATATAAGTTGAATTCTTTTGCAAGTAGATTAATAGGCTTGTTCATATCCTATTCCTACTCAAGTTTCTTGTAAAATCGAATAAGAATCCATTTTCTTGTTTTATTTTCGTGTGTGCCTCTATCCAGAGATTTTCCCTGCTTATTTTGTTTTCTCCCTTAATTCTTGCTTTCTTTGTTGTGATTAGGTTATTATTGCTTTTATGCACTTATTAACTTGTTACATTATTCATTGATCCCAAATGGTCGATTTCTTTCTCCAGATATATCTCTGCAGACTTCAGTTGATACCAATGCTATCCCTCTCATGATTCTGTTAATCTTCTGTAGGATATTTTACGTTTTCATGCAGTTTATTGGCCAGCTATGCTAATGTCTGCTGGACTAGACCTTCCTAAGAAGGTCTTCGGGCATGGATTTTTGACAAAGGTATTAATGTCGAAACCTAGTATACTGCATTGTTTTATTAAAACTTCTTCGTATGGTTTGCTTTGTTTGCTAGACCTTCCTAATAACTTCCACCGCTGTGGTGGACTTGAGGCTTGAGAACACCACTTCGTACAAAATTTCTGAATGGTTACTGTTTCTAGACCTTCCCTCCTAAGAATCCATACAGCAGGATAATAGCAGGGTAATGACCTTCCAACTTAAACAGACAGTGCTGGGCTCCTTTTCTCCACTCTTATGATGTAAACTATATCTATTTAGGGCATGGGCAATGTTTGAGTTCTTTCTCTTCTTTTGCCTTTCTTTCCAAAAGTTAGCTGCTAAATCTCTTTTAGAATTTGCTTCTCTGTGTCGAATTGATGTGAATATATACCAAAGTGAAATTGTGGACCTTTTGAATTAATTTCAATAGACGATGTGGGGGAATAATGTGGGGATCTTGCTAGAAATCATGATCTATGAAAGTTAGAAGATTGGTTAGTGGAAGTTACAGGAAGGTGGTCGTACATTGTAGATGTTAATCTAAATATAGATTGAGATACCAGTTCTTTAAGTCCGGATATCATATTGGGTGGCAGAGTAATGCTATCTCAATACATCTTATTAAGTGTTAAATGCTAACCAGCATGTAAGGTAGCTCTTGGGCCTTCACTCTGGAAGTAAATGAGGTTGGTTGTCTCTAGGATGAGTTCTTTATCAAGAAAATATCAACAAAATTAAGGATGGATGATCTAGTACTAGTATTTTGGACATTTTTTGTAGAGGAAATTTACTTATCCACAAAGAGAGAGAGAGAGAGAGAGAGAGAGAAAAGGAAATTTTCTTCATTTTCTTAGCTGATTCTCTCTCATGTATTTGAAATGCCTTGAGATATGAAGTTATGTTAATGTATATTTTTGGATGTAAAATTTGATTCTGGCTTTAGTACAGTGTTGCCTGGGTAAGCCAAGCCAGTCATTAGTTCTTGTTTTTTTTTTCTTACACCTAATTTTATTTCATGCAGCAATGCTTTTTATTTTGAAAATTATAGGATGGTATGAAGATGGGGAAGTCACTGGGGAATACGCTTGAACCAAATGAGTTGGTTCATAACTTTGGGTCAGATGCGGTTAGGTATTTCTTCCTTAGAGAGGTGGAATTTGGTAGTGATGGGGACTATTCAGAAGAACGTTTCATCAATATTGTCAATGCACATCTTGCAAATAGCATAGGTATTTCTAGTTTGAATATTTATGACTTTATTCTAGCCTTTGTGATTATGCCAAGTGCATGGTTTTGTTCCATTTTAAAAAGGTGTGCGTGGTCTGAACTCATTCTATACAGGAAACCTTCTTAATCGCACACTTGGACTTCTTAAAAAGAACTGTCAATCAACTTTGGTGGTTGATTCAGCTGTTGCGGCTGAAGGAAATGCATTGAAGGACACTGTTGAGAAATTGGTAAGGCTGCATGAAATTTGTGATGTTAGTGTAGTCAGCATTTTGGATGAACTCTTGCTTTTCCAATGTAAATGGTAGGGTTTGATTGTGCTTCTAACATAACCTCACCAGGAACCTTGATTGCAGCTTAGCAATATGATGAACTTTTTAATGTCTTCCCAATTTCTCATTCTAGGACTGTTAGTGTAAACCTTGACTGCAGCATAATTTCAGCCAACTCTAGATGCTGTAATAAAAACGCATCAAGCTTGCAGGACTTTAATAGACCATGATGATATTTGCTAGCAGTCAATGAATATCAATTAGTTGACCGCAAATTTAAGAATGGTGGATCTATATAAACCCTGCTTCCAAACATGTGCTTAGATATTAATAATCACTATATTTTTTGTATCTAAAAGCACTTCGGACACTCATTTTGAGTGTTAAGAGGTTCCCATTCTATTGCATAATTAGAGTTCTTGGTTGTTTCTATCATAGTAATCTATGCTTTTTCCACATTAGCTAGTTTTGTTACTTGTGCCTTGGCATTCTCTGTCTGGAAACTCACTCTCTCTGACTTGTTTTGTTACTTGTGCCTTACTTAGCGTTCTTGGTTGTTTCTATCATAGGAATCCATGATTTTTCCACACTAGCTAGCTTTATCACTTGTGCCTTAGGATTCTGTCTGGAAACTCACTTTCTCTGACTGTTGCCATGCAATCCTAATTCAATTCACAACAATTCTTTTAATCTGATCCAAATACTCACTCTTGCAGGTTGAAAAGGCTCGAATTCATTATGAAAATCTCTCACTATCATCAGCTTGTGAGGCTGTACTAGAGATTGGTAATGCCGGGAATGCCTACATGGATGAGAATGCACCTTGGACCCTATTCAAGCAAGGGGGTGCTGCTTCTGAAGCTGCTGCAAAGGTTTCGCATGTTAAATTTTTTTCTTTCTAAAACATCTTCAGCGTAATTTGGTCTGACCATCATTTGGGAAAAAAAAAGAAAAATTAGAGAAGAAATATTTCAGTCTTGGATGTCCCGACTTTCTGGTTACATATTCTAATGTAAGACAATGGGTTAACCTGTTGTTCCAGATAATTCTATTTATCAGCATTCAATGGTATGAAACAAGATAATCATGGCATTTCAACTGAATGACCTAGATATGTTATTAACTGTTGCTTTCTTTTTGGTTGTTATGGTTCAGGATCTTGTAATTATATTGGAAGCAATGAGGATCGTAGCAATTGCTTTATCCCCTGTTGCCCCAAGTTTTTGTTGGAGAATATATGAACAGCTTGGCTACTCGAAGGACCATTTTAACACAGTCACCTGGGTCTCTCTCTCTCCACACATACACACACACACACACACACCTGCACACAATATCAATGTATGCACGTACGTCAACTAGTTGTGTTACTAATTTATCCTATGGTTTTGCATTGTAGAGTGGGACAAAGTGGGGTGGCCTGAAGGGTGGCCAGGTCATGGCTCAACCTAAACCAGTTTTTGCAAGGATTGAGAATAAAACAGAACTGGAAGTCGAAGCAGCAACTAAGAAGCCTGTGAAAAGCAAGCAGAAAAAACCTCAGGCTCAAGTAGCTGCAGAAGCTTAGAAATCTCATTTCAAGTCTTATTAATTGAAAGCCATGTCACTTGGTAGTTGGTACACTCTCATACCATACATGGCCAATCTTGTTGGATTTTCAAAAATGGCATCAGAAGTTACACAGATGCTATAAAGAAATTTGCCCTGCAAATGAACTTTCATCCGTTGCTCCTTTATCATGCACTTCTTAATTAACAGCCACGGAGTCTCTGATTCCCATGTTTTATTTTGTTAATATTATTTGATGACTTAAAAGTTTAATTTACATATTTATAGGTGATTGGGAAATCAAATTAACAATATTTTCTACAATATAGAGATTTTTAAAGATTATATCGTATCACATGATTTTACACTCGCATCACAGAAAAATTCCTTTGATAAACCTACT
Source organism: Populus ilicifolia (assembly GCA_015708895.1). Taxonomy (NCBI): domain Eukaryota; kingdom Viridiplantae; phylum Streptophyta; class Magnoliopsida; order Malpighiales; family Salicaceae; genus Populus; species Populus ilicifolia. Next base: position 2,307,708 of record SRLM01000375.1, on the reverse strand, counting down.
CCACGAGGGATTTTATTTCGCAAGATCCTATCTAAAATGTTATATTCATATCTTTAATGGGAATTGCGCATATCTAAAAGAAATATTATATGGAGCACAGACAGACATCCATATCAATCCCTTCCATCCGTAACTCTCTTTAAAAATAAAATAGAAGCTTATGCTGCACGCCTGCACCCATCCCATGCATCCACAATTTTTTTAATTTTTTTCGAGAAGTACTGCTTCCAATCTCTCTAGGAAACAACGAGAGCACATCAATCCTTTTGGATGATGTCTCATCGGAACCAATTTTCGGGATAGATGCTGCAAGCACTCGTTTCCGCTCAGTGCGCTAGCCGAACAACCCCAGCAAACAACTTATGCTTGCAGGCTTGACGTGCGATCCGAAGCACCAGGGAGCCATCTTCATGACCAGAGATGGAAAGGATATCATCATCATCATGACCAGCGAACTTGACCAGCTTCTTTTGCCTACTATTTGTATTTTGTTAATTAGTTTATAGTGACAAAGTCTGGCTTATATACCTGTTCTTGGCTGGGAAATCAGAATCTCCTTGTTCCAGGCTGTGATTTATTCTATTTAAGGCATCTTAATTCTCTGTATTTACTGTTGTAACTGTTCTTCATGCGCAATCTGTTCTGTTGATCTGCCATAATTAAGCTCTGTGGCATCCTTCTGTATTGCCATCTTCATGAAAGAAAATTGCCCGACTCCATCAAATGAAAAAAATTAAAAAAAGGGTAGCTGGGAATTCAAATTGACAACGTTATTTACTATATAAGAATGAAGAGATTTTTCAAGATTAATTGTTATGATTTCTACAATCTCGTGTGAATTTAATAACTCTGAAGATATAAAAATGTGACAATAATTATTTTTTAAAATACTTTTTATTTTTTAAAAATTATTTTTATATTAATACGTCAAAAACATTCAATAACATAAAAAATTAATTTTTACATTTCAACTACTTCAAATTTTTTATTAAAAAAATTAAAATTTTTAAAAACATTATTTTGATCATATTTTCAAATAGTCTCTAAGTTCTAATTTGTAAATAATGAAGTATACTTTTTTTTTCCTTAAGCTTTTTTCCAGAGATAATCGTAGCTGCAATGTAATATTTTTAATATTTATAGATTCTGTATATATTGAATTCGGAAATGGACGAATTGAGTTTTTTTTTTTTTTTTTTAACAATACCAATAGATTGGCAGGTCATTGTAGGCTAGGGCAAGCTGATTAGTCTATATTGACGTGCAAGTTCAGACGGGCGCGCGCGCGGGGGTCTATAAATAATTATTATTTTTATTATTATTTTCAACGTTAGAAAATCAGTTTCATTTGTAGGAGTCCAAAGCCAAAAATTGACTTGTCACTGAAAAATGTGAAAATGAACTGCTGGAAAAGCGTTTAATTTTTTTATTTTAAATAGAAAAAAATTATGTTTAGCATAATTTTTATATTAAAATAATTTTTTTAATTGACCTTAAACCATCATCATTCTACCATCGTAGCCCTTACCAAACTAATAAGAATCTAGGCTTGAGACAAAACATCAACTAAAAAGCACTTTTATTTTTATATTTTAAAAATATTTAAAAGTTTTGTATTTTTTTAATTCTAGTTATTTTAATATATATATATATATTAAAAAATATTAAATTTAATATATTTTCAAATAAAAATATTTTAAAAAATAAATATTACCTCTACACGCTAGTAGGTGGGTAAGACTAGTTGTGGAGGAAGCTACGAAAAATGCATGGCAATCCGTTCCACCTTCACCTGGTCTCTTCATTCTTATATATTCATTCCAGAATAGCTAGAAATGCAGCACGCACTTGCAAAGCAATTAGCCGATCTATAAAGTTTATGATAAATTAAACATTATTTATAACCTTGTATTATGCCATAAACCTTCACGCTGCAAAATCTACTAAATATAGACCATACATGTTATAATAAAGTTTAAACATAATGACCATAGTATAAACTCAAAGGGCAAAATTAATTTCCTTGTATAATGCCATAAACCTTCACACTGCAACAGGAGGGGATAAGTTCCACACATCATGCGATTGGCTACTTCCAATTATAAAAATTCCAACTATTTATTCCAAATCATAATATAATAGGATAAAAAGAAAAATGAGACCCCGGGGGCAAGGAACCCAGAAGCTGAGCGTGAATAACTGCTACGGACAAGTTCACTTGGTTCAGTTCTTTCTGGGAACTCCAAGCCTCTGTCGGAAATCTTCCTCCATGAGAGGAAGACCATCGCGCAGCTTGATCTTTGGTTCCCAGCCTAACAATTCTTTTGCTTTTGTGATGTCTGGCTTCCTCTGACGAGGATCATCTGGTGTGTTCTCCACTGATATGATCTTTACTTCAGGATTGATAAGCTGACAATGAACATGGTAAGGTTAATCAAAGAGTCAAATTTATGTATGAAAAGTTCAATTTGAATAAAATGTTTTTTTTTTTCAACTCATAGCCAGTAAACCCCACACGTGGAAAATACAACTCGTCCAGGAGGAGATGCAGACAAATTGAAACTAACCTCCTTGACAGTCTCTGCAAGCTCGATCATGGTGAATTCACCTGAAAAATCAAGCATTGGATTAATATGGGAAACAGTTTCCATTTTTTTCATGAAAAACATCATTGAAGAACACCAATTGATTTGTTACAGAGCTTGAGGAATAACCTGGATTTCCAATATTGATGGGCCCAGTGTTCTCTCCTTCCATTAGTCGGATAAGGCCATCAACCTTCAAATATTTGATAATAACGAATTTAGGGGAATGCTAATGTTAAGACCCAATCAAGACGACTTAAATCATCTACCATCATTGGACAATTTCTTGCCTACCATGTCAGACACGTAACAGAAACTCCGGGTTTGGGTTCCAGGTGCTTGAACAGTCAAAGGCTCGTTACTGCATAAATTCACAGAGCAATTGGCGTTAAGTTGTAAAGCTGCAACAAGAATATAATCACCAACAGGCTTAACTGTTTGAAACAACTACAGTAAGTGTTGTTTTAACATTTTACCGGATGGCTTGGGCTATGAAATTGCTGACAACACGACCATCATCAATGTTCATTCTGGGTCCATAAGTGTTGAAAATTCTGGCAATTCTTATCTCTACAGAGGAATGAATTTTATTTTAGATATTTTAGACATGGGAAAATCACAAAAAAAGAACGTTCTTCAAAAGCTATATACCTATCCCATGCTGCCTATGATAATCAAACATCAAAGTTTCAGCCACTCTCTTTCCTTCATCATAGCAGCTTCTGACTCCTGCAAAAATTTCACCAACACATCGGCAAAAGTTACTGTACAATTTGTATTTTTCAAATAGAGAATGACAACAAAAATATTATCCAAGTAGTAAAATTCCAGACACTAAAGCTCTCCTGAAATTTAGTATATATGGCATCTTCAATCAAATAAACAGCTGGAATAGAAGATTTCACATGTTAAATGCTAAGAGCTCATCCCCTACCCCATACTACGTTGCATGCTAAGATTTTATAAAAAGAAGGTTACGAAGTTGCATGGACAACCTTTAAAGAGATTTTTTCACCTATTAGATGTTTATAGAAATCTAAGAACAGTTAAACGCACCAATAGGGTTGACATTTCCCCAGTAGCTCTCATTCTGAGGATGGATGAGTGGATCTCCATAGACCTCAGAAGTTGAAGTAAGCAAAATCCTGTTTGTCAATTACTGAAGCATCAGTAACAGGGGATCACACATTATGAATAATTATTCACTAAGAGATAGCATAGTAGTCTCAAACCTTGCCCCAACTCGCTTGGCAAGTCCCAACATATTCAATGTCCCGATCACATTTGTCTTTATGGTCTGTCATGCGTAGCAATTTTACAGGTCAAATGGCAATGCAACGTCAAAATCAGGGTAGCTCACAGTTAGAAGAACTTAAGAGAACTGCTTTCACTAGAGAGGGAAGGAGGAGCGAAAAAAATATATATAAAGGGAAAGGAGAATGATATACACATGCATACCTTTACAGGATTGTATTTGTAGAAGATTGGAGAAGCAGGGCAAGCAAGGTGATAAATTTGATCAACCTCAACTAGCAACGGCTCAGTGACATCTGCACAAAATTAAAGCATCATCAACACAGCCCTCAATTAATGGACAACAGAGAAGATAAGACATTGTCAACATGCATCGGCTTTGAACTGCTGGACGCTCAAAATCAGCAGTACCATGACGAATGAGCTCAAATCTTGGATGACCAATCCATTTCTTGAGGTTGTCCTTTGAGCCAGTGAAATAGTTATCCGCCACGATAACCTAAGAGCATAATAAATGTTATTAGAATAGACCAACCATGAAATTCAAATGTTTATTTACAAAAAAAATTTACATTCTATGCATGAGCGGAAATGCTTTCCTTTCTTTATTGGCTGAGAAACTGTATTTTCTTATTAAAGCAAAACACCCATAGCCAGATGATAAAAGCCTGTCAATCTTCAGATGATTTTGAAACAAAATGCGCTCACCTCATTCTTTTCATTTTCCATCAACCTGTCCACCAGGTGGGAGCCGATAAATCCAGCTCCTCCAGTTATCAAAATCCTCATATTAGACTGCCAACAAAAGGAAAAAGAAAATAATGAAGAATCATACCAAAAATATTTATTTCTGATAATACTACCAAACAATCACCCGCGAGCATAACCAAAAACAATCTCAAATAAGATCGGGTGCTCATGCATAAGACACGATCTGTAAAACAGAAATCATCTCATCAAACGTGATCTGGCAGTGGCAAGCATTTTCTCAGAATCAACTAAATATCAATCAATTTTGCTATTACAACTTCTTTTTCTCACAATCCAAAACTAAATGCAACAAGAGGAGTTACATTGCTACCCAAAAAGACTAGAACTAAAGGGGGGGGAAAAGTAAATCCCAAATTGGGTATCAATATGTAGGTTGAAAAAGATTTATCACGATTTGTGCCATTCAGGATCATGGATCGTACCAAAGAGGAAGGAAAAAAGAGAGAGATCACGCCAATTTAAAATGAAAAAAGAACTGCCAAATAGTTATACCTGAAAGAACTTAGAAAATCTTAAAGGAGATGGAGTTGGTGGAGCTTTTGCTGCAGAATTGTGATCTCCATTCGATGCTTCCTTAGACATTCTTGTCCAATTTCTGAAAATCATGAAAATTAAAAATAAAAAAAATCAATCCACCATAAATTTTATAAACAACCCAGAAACAAAACATTGCATAATCCTCACATTCATAAATAGCCCACAAATCAAAACCTTAAATCAAACCAACCAACAAGTTTCAATTAAAAACATGATAATAAATCCAGTTCACCTGAGTGGTGTGAAAAAATAGAGTCAAAATCTCAAACTTTTTTCGCTGCGAGTCATGAAACTCAAAGACTACAACTTTATATAAAGAACTCGATTGTAATCAAATTAGATTAAAAAATAGATGGTTAACAACTAATCATGATAATAAACACACCAACAAACAGCAACAGCTAGTGAGAGAGAAAAAGAGGGACGCATAAATTAAATGAGACTTCAAAAACACGAAATGTACAATGCTTCAAATCAACGAAAAACCATACCCCACCAGTTATTGAAAAAAAAACAAAAAAAAAAACTTAGATCTGAATCTCAAAATCTCTCAATCCCATGACCATTTTTTTTACCCCAGACGACCAAAAATCCCTGTAAAGACGAATGGAAATTGAGATTTAATTACCACGCAGACTTTTGCTGCTGAGATAATTTGAGGGAAAAAATATTTTGTTGTAATATTTTGAAGGGATTAAAGGACAGCGGATGTTGAGAGACAGGGCATATACTTATATAGCGTTCAAGGTTGGATTGAAATTTCGAGGAAGCGTAATTCGCGGTCGTCACTGGCCAGAGAGAAGGAGAGCATGTTCTGTTACAACCAAAAGACTTTACAGTCTAGAGACAGTAATGGTAACGACACGTCAGTCCGAGTTTTCTTTTATTTTGACCACATCTGTTTCTGTACATGGGTAACTATGAGTACACTATTTATTTCTCTTTTCGATATTCAATCCATATTTATTATTTAATAAAAAATAAAAATAAATATTTATTTAGTATATGCACTATGTTAGTACTAAAAAGGTTTATATTGTATCATATTCGAAATATAAATATATTAGATTGGGGTTCTAGTCATATTTGATAATAGTTATTTCAAATTAAATATTCTAATATAAACAATATTTATTATCCATGAAGCAACACGACTGTCTAACAAGAAATATTCATTCAAGTTAGTTGAGATGGTAATATCAAATTCAAATTAAATTGTAATCCTGGGCGACGGGGTCTGGCCAGGAAAGGTAGCGTCTACAGTATGCGTGTGGTCGCACAAGTGTTGACATTTCCTTGTGAGCTACCGGCATCGTGCATGGTTCAATTTCTCATCTCAAAAAACATAAACAAGCTTGAAGCCTTCTTTATCACTCTTTCTCCCTTCTATTTACTCTCCGAGAACCTGTAGATGACTGCAGAGTTCAAGACCGAACATTGTTTACTGTGCAAGGTGAGTGAGGAGATGGATTTCCCGAGGATCTGATCTCCCTTGAATTCCCTCCGTTCTTTTCCACAAACTGTGTTTGAGAAAGTTGAATCTGATAATATGGTGAAAATTCTGAAGGGTTTGGATTTTATCGAGATTTGGCTGTGGAAATACGTTTTTTACGACGGTGGTGCTTGTGGTTGAAGGGACCTAAACATAGTTTTGTTTTTGGTTTCTTACACGTAAAATCCACGGCGGTTTTTTATTAATTCTTTAAGTTTTTGTTAATTTTAGACGGGTTTTATATCCTAAAACTCAATTTCACGTACATGTTTGTTTTATGCGTGGCAAGATTTGCTGTGATTGATAGCCGCTTGGTAATTCTAGCAACTTGCGGTCACCGTGATAATTTTAAATTATGACGGTGATTTGGGGGCAAAAGCAGCCCTCTGATATTAACAAAAACTAGAAGAGTGAACCATGTAGGTGGTGGTCAAGTGATAAGAATTTGGGATTAAGGAGTTTGCTTTCTTTATGGTCTCAGGTTCGAGTCCTTGATTGCTCATATGATGATCACTGAAGGCTTACATGATCGTTAATTTCAGGGCCCGTGGGATTAGTCGTGGTGCACGAAAGCTGGCCCGGACACTCACGTTAATCTAAAAAGAAAAAAAACTAGAAGAGTGAACTAACAGGGACTTGTTTTCTTTCTTTTTATCTGTCCGATCCTTGTATATATTTTTTATTTTTATAGTAATTTATCTATTGATTATGCTTACAAAATATTTAATAAATTCAAAAATTAATTATGATGTGTATAAATGGATTCGGGTATTCCATGGATTATATATATATATAAAAAAAAAAAACCACAAGAGTTGAAAGTGGAACACCTTTTACATGAACCTCTCTTTTTTATTTTTTATTTAAAACCATATAAATCTAATTATATGAAATTAAATTTTAAATTAAAAATATATATGGCCCGCCTAGATTTACAACAAATTTAATTTTGGTTTGGAAGTTTATATATGTGTGGAAGTCTCCCGAATTGAGGAACACAGGAAGCGGAGACCAAAACCCACGTGGCCATATGAAAAAAAAGAAAAAGGAAGAGGATTTGATTTGATTTTACAATTTGCAGGAGGAAACTCGAGAGTTTAAAATATATATATTTTTAAACAAGAGACGATGATGTCGCATTATGGCTTTTGTAAAAGAAGATAATAATAATTAGCAGCTAGCTAGTGGAAGGAGACTTTATAAAGCCATGGAGTGGTAATTTATGTGTTTCATACTATTACATTGGTTATTTTTGAAGGTATTTTTTATTTAAAAATATATTAAAATAATTTTTAAAATAATTTTTGTTATTAAAAAATTAAAATTATTTTAAAAAATTATTTTTCGAGTTCTAGCCAATTTTCACTCGGTCGGGGAGCTAAAAAACTGTGTTAATTTAACTAATTTTCGAAATCCTTACTTCATGAACAATAACATAAATTGTCAAATTTGATGTCATTCAGAATCACCTTGGGCTTTGGATAATTGGAGAAAAACAAATCCAATCCCTTTCACGGGGCTTTTAATAAGAATGGGCCATGAAGCCCATATAACACAAACGACCTGTAGTCAAAACCCCAATGCCTTGCATGCCTTCCAAAGCTGCTGCTAAAAACTGAGAGATCGCCAGAAAGAGACGGAGTCGAAGAGACAGGAGAGGGAGCGATAACTCCAATCGTTTGAGATTCAGACACACTGTCTTGGCCTTCTCGCTTCAGATCAGCTGAAAAGGTATGTCATGTAATTTTCTCTCCTGTTTTCGACTACCGGTGTCCGCAACCGCAGTAGAGATGGTAGATCTATATGTTACTGTTTAATCATAACTAGTAATTGCATCGAAGTTAGCCTTTTCTTCTTTTTTATTGTTTGAAATTTTATTGTGCCGCTGTATTTATATGATTTTTCCCGGAGGAGAATACGATTGATATAGAATTCATTAAACACTGATTAATAATTCAAACAGTGAGAATAAAAAATCACAAGTGATCGCATAGTTGAGTGGATATCGCGTTAGACTCCGGATCTGAAGGTCGCGGGTTGGAATCCCACTGCTATCGCATTCTTTCCCTTCATTTTTTTATCCACTCTAGTACTTTTTCCGGGTCCGTGAATGTTATTTGATCATGAATTCTGGAGTGCTCCCGTAATGGGAAATTGCATTTGATTGCGTGAAATTAGTAGCCGGTTGTAGAATATTACAATTTGTTTGACTGTAGTTTGCATCTCCTACATTGTTCTACAGAAATGGTAAATGCCGCTTGAGTTTGTTTCGGTTTGCATTGTTTGTGAAAGGGTTTGCAGTGATGTCACTGTGAGTTTGATGTTTGAAACTAGCTGATTCGATACATCTTTAGAGCATATGCATTAAGATATATTGGTCCTATTTAGCTGCACTGTCTGCGTAGAGTAAGGATAGGTGCTGATTTTTGGAGGCAATGCCTCTACAGAAACATGGAAAATTTTTGTTATAGTTAATCTAAGAAATTAAACAACACATACATTTGAATCAAAGAAGCTGATAAATTTGGTTTCAGGTTGCCAGCAAATTACGCTGAGTATCAGAAACCTCCTTTAGTCTAAAAAGAACGAATGTTAAATGCAATCATCTAGGTTGCTGTAAACTGATAAGAACTATGTCATGTTACCAAATAGGCCTAGTTAGTGATGATATTGGTGGGGTTTGATTAGCAGCTGCCAATTTTGATCTGCAGAGCATAATTGAAAGGAGTAAAGTGATGGCTGTGTCATTTGTGAGTACATGTTTGTAGTGGTTTTCTTTGTATAGATTGCAATCCATCTTGTTTATCGCATGCTTGCATTTCTGGGATTGCTAAGATGTCGACAGGGAATATGATCATCAAAATGGATCTTTAAAGACCTTGATTACATCCATTTCCTTAGATATACGAATCCCCTCATACTCGTCTCTTGAAGAGTAAAACAAGAAGCAGGAAGGGAATGGAAATAGTGAATGCTACAGGGTTTTGAACTTAATGTCCTTGAGGTTGTCAACCTGTGTGACCATAGTAAAAAGAGCTTTTTGTGCAAGTCGGATAAAATCACAGACCTGTTGTTACAAACTTTGTGTTGCTGATACATTTGGATTTTATCTGTGCTTCTGCAGATGTTTGATGATCAAGATCTGGGTTTTTTTGCCAATTTTCTTGGCATTTTTATATTTGTTCTGGTGATCGCTTACCATTATGTGATGGCTGACCCTAAATATGAAGGCAACTGAAACTAGCGTGGGACACCCAAACAAGAGTCTTCATGATAGTCAAACGGTGTCAATTTTAGCTTAACCACGATGAAAGGCTTAAATAGATTGCCTCCATTCCTTGATGTTTTGAATTTCTTTTTAAGGTTTTAGAATATGTAGAATGTGTCCTTTACACTGTTGGATAATGTTGTGCGGTTGATGTGCAATATTTTACCATGGCCAGTATGAACAAAATTCGCATCCTCCGTATAAGAGGTTCCAGTAAAATGGGTTAATGATAGTTGCTAACTGCAGTCGTCAATTTTCGTAAAAAATTAGTTTAAAATTGAAGTGGCTCCATTTTAATTGTTTTTTATTGGACGAGGCTTGTAATTGGCCATGGTGCGGCAACAGATAATCAAACATAGCTCATAAGAAGAAGATAGTAAATATTATTTCTTTTCATGTACACAAAAAAAAAAGGTATTCTAAAAATAAAATGGGAAAGTCACTAAACAAAAAATTACTCGATTAATTCTTGTTTATCTATTGACAGGCGCATCACATAGCACCAAAAAAAAAAAACATAGCAGATATAATATTTTTAAGTAATGCTAGGGGGTTACGAAAATTTAAACAGGGTAATTTCCAATATTCCTTCTAAAATATTATTAAATTATAGTAATCATCTAAAATCTTGAAAATAGTATAAAAACCTCTTTTTATATCCAAACCATCTTTAATAGTGAGGGAGTGATTAAAACAATATTAGGGGTATTTGGTATATAAAATATGGTTTTTATAATATTCACTTGATTTTGAGTTCTTATATTATGGTCAAGCTCTTGGATGATGATTATTATTTTATAATATTTTACGATGATTTTTATAATCTACTCCTTTTCTTTCTAGATTATGTGACATTTGTTTCAGAATTTTTTCTTAAAATATAAAACATATATCTCATTAAGTTTAATTAAATAAAAAATAAAAATACCTATCATAGAATTTAGTAGAATTTATAACGCCCCAGACAACTTGTGGCTGTAGTTTAGTGGTGAGAATTCCATGTTGTGAATCACAGTAGCCATAGCCAAACACTTTCCTGCGGCTTCACGCGCATCGATGAAGAGTGTGTTTGACAGTATGGTAGTGGTTGTTTTTTAAATAACTTTTTGTGTTAAAATGTATGTTATTAATATTTTTTTATTTTTTAAAAATTATTTTTAACATCAGTATATTAAAACGATCCATAACGTACAGACTATATTAAATTTTAATAAAATAAAAAATATTTTTTTATTTTTTTTTTAAAACACAGGTTCAATTACATTCTCAAATAGATCCTTCTTATCGAGACTTGCGGTTAACTTTCGTTCTATGTTCTTTCAAAACTCATGGCATTATACAAGCTATGACCTTTTCTTTCTTTTATTGTATTATTTAACTTTTCTTTCTTTCATTGTATTATTTAAGAATTCGCTTCAAAAAAATTATGCAGCTCCTTTTCTTTCTTTTATTGTATTATTTAAGAATTCGCTTCAAAAAAATTATGGTTTTTTCATCCTGACTTTTAAAAAACTATAGATTCTAAAAATAAGTTATGAAAAAAATTATGATATTAGTTCTTAAAATATATATAAAAAAATACTTAAAAAGTCAGAGTCACAACTAACCACAGTTAAATTAATTATTTTCAACACTTAATTTTATTTTCTGTTTATATATATATATATATATATACTTGATGCATGCATGGTTATTTTCTTTATCTCTTGCTTCACCCTTGTTAAAATGGTGGCTTTGGCTGCTAACCATCAAGCCATGAAAAAAAAAAGGTATTTAAAGGATGTTTATAATTGTGGTGCATTGAATATAAAAATAATTTTTTTTGTTTGAAAATATACTAAAATATTTTTTAACATAAATATATCAGAATTATTAAAAAATACTAAAAAAGTCATTAATTTAATAATTTTCAAGTTAAAAAATATTTTTAAAAAACATTAAAAAAAGTATAAATCATGTCAAAAGTATAACATGTGTAATTCTTTGGTCTCCATATATTAATAGAGGGGAGCAATTGCAGTTTTTTGATGGATGAAAAATGCTAAATCCCCTACCTCGTTTTTTAAACAAATAGCTGGATATAACGACACCTGTTAAAATCAGCGTACATATTATCGGACGTGTTTGGTGAGCATGTTCGGAGAATCTTGCCAGTGAAAATTGCAAATGCAACTGGGGATTATTATAAATAATAACAATAATAATAATAACTAAAAGTAGTTGGAAAAACAGAATGCACATAGACACGTTCACCGTGGATGCAATAATGTTTTCCCAACCTTGACCCTCAAATAAAATTAAAAAAAAACAAATGTCTACGTTTCAAGGGTATAATTGTCTTTGGTGCTAATTGGATATGATTTTGGTGTTCTAAAATTGAGTGGGGGCAACGCTGCTAATATGGTTTTTTTTTTCCAATTAAATTACAACACTGACCTTTTAATTTTTTTTTCCCTCTTTTCTCCTTGCCTGTTGCACCCTCTCACCCAGTTTCCCATATCAACCCCTAAACTTCTATTTCATTTTGATTTACTCCCTCTATTTTTTGTTATATTTTAAAAAAATTCATTGAATTAGTTTTTTTTATTGTAATTTCATCCTTATTGAATTTTTTATTTTGTTAAATTTAATCTTCAATATTTTATTTTTTATTTTTTATAGGCTGAGATATTTTTTAAAATTGCATTTGTTTTTAGATTCCCCCCTCCTTAATTATTTTTTTCCTAATAGATTTAATCTTTATTTTTTATCATTGTTTTTTTCATTTTGCAGAATTTTTATAATTGAAACTTTTTTGCCTGATTTAACGAGTCAATATTTAATTGGTTTATTTGATTTTTGTTAAGTTCATATCTAAAATTTCATGGGTTGCAAGTTTTGAAAATTAGAGTAGCTTCATCAGATTTTTCTAAGATTGTTTTGGGTTTTTTTTAAAAAAAAGTTAATATTTTTTTTATTTCATCATTTAATTTTTTTTAGTTGGAGATCGAGCTCTTTTTTTACGATTTCTCTTACCACAGATTAATTATAATTTTATTATTTAATTAAGCTACCTAATATTTTTTCATTTATTATTCTAAGTTATGTTTTTTTTTAAAATAAATTGTATTTTTTAATTAAATAAAATTAATTTATTTAATATAGACAGACTCTCCTTTTTCTTTTTCTTTTTGGTTGAATGATGTCAACAATAAAGTGACAATGGGTTTTCAACATCGTTGTAATTGCTACTACATGTTTTTTTACGGTTCACATGTTATCATTGCATATAGTTTAATCAGGTCATTACATTACTTGTTATTATTGAATTCAGTCTGGCTAATGACTCCAATCTTCTTCTTTTTTAAAAATAATTATTTGCCATGTTAACAATACCAGAATAATAAAAACTTGATCAGACCATCGACGTTGTGTCATTGACAAATATATTTTATTTATTCTTTAAGATCTTTTATTAAATGGGGGGTCTATGTCATTGCCCAAGTGACCCTTATCTTAAACCGACGTTGTGCTTAGCTGTGGGTTCTTTGCTGAGTTTTCGATTTTTTGATTTGATAATTGCATATTTTCGCTATCATTAATCTGTTGGTTAAAATGGAATGTGATGTCCCAGTGATGCTACCAAGTTTTTTTGAAATTTTAAGGGAAATAAATTTGTTGTTCAGTCCAGTTTCTGCAAATTTCGCTATTGTGGTCTTGAGCACTAGCGCCTTCAAGGATAAGTCATAACAGTAGTGCTTCAAAAACTGAAGGGATTTGGTGGGCAGCTACAAGCTCTCAGTGGCACCTTGGGTCACATAGAGAGAATTAGTCCTGGCATTGTCAATTTTGGCCGTGTTGCTGACGCATTTCGCTTTTATTTATGCCTCCACAGGTGTTCAAGACCTGGGATTTCTTGCCAATTTTATCGGCATCTTGATATTTGTTCTGGTGATAGCTTGGCTTTTTGTGATGGCTGGCCTAAAATATGAAGGCAACTGAAATTAGTGGTGCCGTACACGCGCTTCAGGGTCCACAATGATAGTCAAACAGAGTCAATATGTCCAGTTCGATCATTGTGAAAGTTTTAAATAGGCTTTCCAGGAGAGTTCTTTAGTGCTCCAAACTTGTTTAAGATTTCAGAATATGAAATGTGTTGTTGGTGGGAAGAACAACGGCCCTTTGTGGAGAAAACCGATTGCTCCGCCATGCTGGATGTCTCCATGTGCTAAATATCCCTTCTTTTACCCTCCTTGGTGACAAAATCTGCATCGTCTTTGTATGATGGCTTTCATGCTTCATTGGCCGAGGAGGGTTTCTCTCATGAGGTCTCGCCAGTAAAAATGGTCTGCAACAGTTACCAATCGTACTTGCAAATATTCTTAAAATTAGATGGCCCTTGACGACGGCAGGTGCATGATTGGCTACTCTTCCAAGTGAATGCCCATTTTGTGATTATTTTTTATTCTCAGCAGCACTAAAGCTTTCAATGCCCACGGGGATCTTCTTCTTCTTCTTCTTCTTCTAGTGATTGCAGATGTCACTAAAAAGGAGGAGCAAACAGTCGCATGGGAATGTTTTCTTTAGATAAGGCTTCTAAAGTGACCACTGCGCTGCATATTTATATGGAGATGAAGCTTCGGCACTCTTCATTTTTGCGGCTCGCCCATGTCTTTTTTAAAAGTTAAATTTTTTCTCAGTATTTTTAGTTAGTTTTGATATTTTAATATTAAAAATTAAATTAAAAAATTATTTTCATGTATTGTTAAGCAAAATAATCTTGATCACAATATCAAATACTATATATAAAATTAATTGACACACCATTCGACTGGGGGTTGTGAAATGCTGTCTAAAATTTGAACAAGATGATTGTTGAGATAGAGAGGAAAACAAAAACAATGCCCGGAATTCACATGCCCAGACGGGAAAAAAAGGACACGTCCGAGTGGTCGTGCACTAAGCGCTAAGCTCGGGCTCCTGACAGAAACCTTATTCAAACAGGCAATAAGATTAGCGAGGAATCCAATAATACATAAACCCATGTGCACAGTACTGAATGTACTATAGAACACATCATCATCATCATCATCGCTGCCACAAACATAAACATCAAAGGCAGACAGACACGCAAATCAATCTCACACAGTAAAAACGTGAAATTGCTCACACGCTTACCCAAAATATTCCCTCATTGTCTGTCCAATCTTAAGTAATCTCATACAGGATTAACCTAGTCTACTATTAATCTAAACATAAAAACGAGAGCCGTTGATTATGAAACAAACCACCCGAAAACCCGAAAACAAGGACGAGATGCCCAAAAACAAAAACCCGGCGAAACCCAAAACAATCGCTATATCTGATTGCACACAGAACGCTTTATTATCCGTGCACGTGTCCTTCAGTGTCCTCGCCAGCTCCGTACCCGCTGTGTTCGCTGACAATAGCAGGTACGCAAACACCTGCACCACACACACACATCATCAAAACTCTCTCACTCACTTCAATACGCACGCGTATGCGTACGGACGGACGGACGGGAAGAGGGTTACGAAAACGTGTACCTGGTCGTGGCCGAAATCGAACCAGACCTGGCAGATTTCAGGGAAGAGCGTGGCATTTCTTGAGATTTCCCAGACGGAAGCAGCCATCTCGAATAGAGAGTATATGGCGACGATCGCATTCGCAGCGAAAACGTATCTGTCAACATGTTTTAAATAATTTGAGGAAAGATTATTTTCTTTTTGGATAAAATCAACACTGTTCTTTTCAATACATGTAAAAATTGTCGGGGAAGTACTTGGGTCAAATGATAACAAATAAAAATCTCAAACAATTTTAAACTTTATCAATATATTTCTGAAAAAGGCATAAAGCGGGAAGATATAATTTGAAAAATAAAAATTGAATTAAAAGCATAATTTTCGAACTTGAAGAAACACCCTTTTGATTCCTTGCATTTTCTTTCTGGCTAACCAAACAGTAATTTAAAGTAAATAATTGGACTTAGGAGGAAAAAAAAAGAGTGAATGTTGTGATGTGTGTGTATATGTATATATAGAGAGGTAGATACCTGAATGCGTCAAAATTGTACCAATGAAGGGAATCAGATCCTCTGGAGTTTGTGAGCATGAAAACAGCAGAGGCAAGCGAGAAGCAAAAGGCAGCGAATCGAAAAACAAGAACGAGTGAGTTGAATCGTTTCAGCTTCTGTACTGACACGGTGGATTGGAAGTGTTGTTGGGTGTCCCCGCCGCTACGGTGGGGCTGTTGAGACCGCATGACTGGTGGTGGTACTGCTAGTAATTATTTTCCGGTTAAAGAAATAGGGCGGAAGGGGGAGAGAAGTCATGAGAGAGGAAAGGGGTGAAGAAGGTTGTCGTTAGGGATTGATTGTAAGGAAGACACGGAGAAATTGAGGTGGGGATTGAGAGGAGGAGAGTTGTTGAAGTCACGAGACATGACATGGGGCTTCAGTGTTTCATGGAGAGAGAGGATTGAGAGGAAGCTAACGTGAAGAGAAGGAAAGGGAAAAAATCTGAGCAATGTTTGGGGTTATTTATGGATAAAGGGGTGATTAGGAGTTAGTAGAACAGTACTAGAGAAGGCGCCGATCAGGCTTTGAGGAGAGATTATTGAGAGTTTTTGTTTGTTGAGTTGGTTCGGACAAGGGAGAAAAAGACAGAGTGAGAAGAGAATAATTTATTTATTAAAAAAAGAAGCACAGCAGCCAGACAGGAAGCAGGGAGTCAGAGTCTGCTTTAACTTTCTTTTTTCTTCTTTTCTGCACGACATCTTTTCGTTTCAAAATCCTTGTTGCTTTTTTATCCTCCGCCCCTTGATCTACATCAGGGATAATTGCACTGTAAGTATACCACTTCTTAGTATTTCTTGCATGAGTCTTCCGATCAAGTTTTTTTTTTTGTCGAAATTCTTTGCCTCGAACTACTAAATTATGATCTTGCCCTTTTATTTCTGGGAAGGAACCTTTCTTTCCTTTCGAATTAGTAAATATCTGAATTATCTTTGCATCTAGTTAGGAGATAGGAAGAAGAGGAGCAAAATAATATGGGAGGGAAAGCTCATTCGAATAAAAGGACGAAATCAAAATCTAATACTCCAGAGCAAAAGGCTCATCATCAGATAACCGAGCAATATATAGCTAGTCATTGGATAGAGAATGCTTGTTTGAAAAGTTGTTCTGCTTGAAACAAAAACAAAAATAAAATTCATATGGTAGATTGAGAAAATGGGAAGAGTTGCTGTGCTTATGATGTAATTATCCCATTTACATTATAATGATTCAAGTTCTTTCTTTGATGGAGGGTGTTTTCCACTGCATTTCAACCGGAGTTTTATATATTTTTAATCTTTATTTAATATTTTTATATTTTAAATTGTTTTACTGTGTTGATGTTAAAAGTAAAACACATTTTGGTTCTACAAATTCATAGAAGCAGCCATTGAGATTGGCTGCTGCTGCTTCGTTTTTTATGGTATGTTTTTGGATGAATTGAGATTGGTATTTAGACAAGCGAGTTAGATATTTGTGGATCGGCTTATTATTGCTCGTGTATATTTAATATTTATCTTGTGTTATTTGCTCACTTAACAATGGAAACTCGTCCATAAATTATATATTCTTTTTTTCAGGTGGTAATAAGTGATGGATATGTGAACTCGTAAATTCAATCATTTCAATGCTGCGTTGTTAGGATTCATGGTGCTTTCTTTTTCTAGCCGCTTGGGCTAGATTCGGCTTGCCAGGACTCTCTCTCCTCCCCTCATATCCTTTCCCCTCTTTTCATCACCGCAGGGCCTGTACAAACCAAGCTCGAGTCACACCCCTTGATGTGTTTTCGAGTTCGAAGAAGTTTGAACATGCAACTGCACGTCTTCCACGCACATAAATTTTTTTCAAGTTTCGTTAATAAATTCTCTGCAAATATATAGAACCGACACCACATTTTTAGTCGCATTTTAGTCAATGGTTATAGTGCAAATGCCATCTTATTTTTCTATTTGTCTCACATCTTGTCTATGATTATTTTTTTGTTAGTATAACACTGACAATCACCACCGAATTACCTACCAATAACAAATCACGTTTATTGTAAAAGTGGACACCTACCTTTCCAGCAATCAATTCTTGTACAACTTTCATATTTCGACTGTGGTATGATTAAGGTTTGTAAATAATTGAGGTCACTAGATGAATGATAATTTTTCACATTTAACACTATTTGGTCTAAAATGATTCACTCTTATATACATACATACATACATATATATATATATATATTATTTCTCATATATTTATTAATTTAAGATTTAAAAATCTCTTTTTCATAAAAAAAAACTTGTTTTTTCAAGTGAATTTCTAGCTATATATTAAGCCCGAGTGCCCAGCAACTAAGCTTATATGCAAAGCCTACCAAGTCTAAAACCACAATCAATAAAAAGCTAAATTTTAGTGTGAAGTTTTTTTATAACTTAATCAATAATAAACTCAAAAACTTTCATTGTCATTTGTATGATGAATTTTGAAAACAAGAGCAATTCTGGTAAATATAAATTTATTTGCAAATATGCATGATTATGTTTTGAGACTCGCTGGCCTTGATCATCATAGGGCATTGTGCTTCGTTTATGGAAGTTTGACAGAGATGGTAGCTGACTGATTGATTTAATCTTTAACACTTAGGTATAAACTCTCACTTAGCCTAGGATATGATATATTGGTTGTAGACTAAGTGAGTTAATACATGTTGATTTGATTTAATCCAAAATAGTCTTATTTTAGTTTATTTTTTTAATCAAAATAGTATTATTTTGATTATTTTATTAATTTTTTAATCATGTAAATAATATCATAAATTGACCGATATAAATTAATTAGATTTAATCAGATTAACTTTTAACAAATTTGACAAAAAACTTTACTCGGACTAGAATCTAGGTCGACAAATCACTGGGCGAATCTACATGATTGACCAAGTTTAACTTTGATAAATTGCATGGTAAATGATTTATTATATCCTAATTGATGTTGGAGACATTCTAGCTGTGCTCTGCATGTGTGGAATGATTTTTCAATGCGTTGGTGTGAGTAAAAAGAAGAAGAAAAGAAGAAGTTAATCTGCTTTCTTTCTAGTTATTTAGAGATTAGTAAAACATAGAAGTGACAAGTCAATTTATTTAAAAATACTGCACGCTGAAAATGTTAAGGTGTGGCTGAAAATCTGCGAATGACTTCCATTTTTATCAGAGGAACGGCGGCATCCATGAAATTTCACGTTCAATGAGGATTTATAGTTTTGGTGTTGGGGTTGGGATTAGCTAAGAAGCATCTTCGAGGGACTAAAACTCATGTACTATTGTAGTATCTACAGCTTAGGACGAAACACAGCATAATATATTTGGATAAAGTGTCACGAGAGATCAATCAAGGGAGAGTCATTTAATATTAACAAGTCTATCAAATTAATAAAAAAAGGGAACAGCTACTCGCCTTCCCTCGTTCTTCTACCTCTCCACCAAAAACTCTAACCATATACTACTATGACTTATCCAGTACTTTGCTTCGATACCTAGTAATTATTTTCTCACTTTTCAATCCATTTTTCTTTTGCTTTTTGGTCTATAATCATTCAAAGATTAAGGAGGAAAGGAAACCAATGGCGAACAAGACCAGTCAATGACATTAGCATGGGTGGGTTAAGGATAAAAAGCACTAACTTGTGCGTATCTCCATTAAATAAATATATTTCCAAACAAAACCAAATTATTTTTCAGGGGGGCAACACATGGCAAATGTCAGGCAATAGAAATTAAGAATTTCGACTATAATTTGCTAAGAACATTTTTGCCAACAACAACTCCGATAATAATGGACGCAAGAGCCGCGAAGGCTCCCTGTCTTGAAAGCCAAAATTCAGTCCACGTCAAAGGCTTTGTAACCTGGATTAATACCTTCTGAAACTGTTCCTCCAGGTCTTCTAAGGTGCCAGAGTTATCAATGACAATTTCAGCCTTGGACCTTTTCAAATCCAGGGCCATCTGAGCGTTTGTTCTGTTTCTGGCATCTTCCTCATTGATTCTATCTCTTGCCATGAGTCGCTGAAGCTGAGTTTCAGTGTCAACCCAAACAACAATAATGGGTTTTGTCCACTTATCCATCTTGGCTTCAAACAACAAAGGAATGTCTAGGACAATTACCTTACAACCCCTCAACCACAACTTTATAATTTCCCAAAAGATGCCAGAGGATATAAAAGGAGCCAAAAGCCTGACAGTATCCAATAGGCAAAGCATTAGAAGGAGCGTAACATGCAATTCTGTGACATTGTTCCATAAAACACCATCACAATCTAGAATCCACTAGCAAATTTAGGCATGGCCACTAATGCTCTCTTTTTTTTTTGGCATAGTACCCCAGATATAGAGAGATAACGAGATTAAATGCTGGATACAAGCAGGACAGATCAAGTCACGGGTACTATAACTTCAGGGGTTTGACTTCACAATTCGAAGGAAATTTCTTTAAGACATATAAAATCTGCTTGATGAGCGTGAACTGAGTTTACTTTGGCAGGCAAAAATGACATGTTAACCTCATGCTTCTTCATACAATAAAATCAGCTCATATTTATTTATCTTCTAATGAATATTTTCTGTCAACAAGCAACCAAATAAACAGTACCAATAAGACTAAACAAAGAATTTGGTTCCTATCTCACTTGATAGACCGGGAAAACTGATGCAAACCATGCTTTGCATGCTTCCTCATTCGATACATTGCAACTCAAGCCAAAACAATGTGCATTTACACAGAGAAATTTAATATATTCTTTCATGTACAAGTTGAGCCGACCTAAATGGGAGCATAGACATGAAAATATGAAAAAGTTGAGATGATGAGTAAATCCAGTTTAGCAAGCTACGACTTAAAAATTAAAACACAGCCATTCTTTTCAATAATTTGTTTCGTACATATATTATATTCTATTCCATATAGTCCAAATGCTATAAATATAACATATTTGTTATTCATCAAACACACATACGCCACTAACTAAACTGTACCTATTGAGAAGCTGGCGCTTCCCAGGGTCAGAGAACACAATCTGGCCCAGTTTTGGCCTATCAACTTCCCTGTTAGCTTGCAATATGTCCTCTCCAAACGCTGCAACTACCCTCTTATATCCACCAGCACCTTTCTTCAGTACATCCTGCAATCCATTTAATTCATAACACCAACTGAATCTGCTTTGAATAATTCTTTTAAGTAGCCATGAACAATTATATAATTTGACAGTTTTGCCCATGAAATTGATGCAAGATTATGCCATCCAAAAAAAAGGAATCATAGGTCAAAATTACCAATGATGAGATATATATGTAATGCAACTAAAGGTAAAGATAAGAAAGAAAGGAAAACAAAGGGAATGCTCACCCTAGCAACTATATCAGCGTCAACGACAGGAACGTCATGGGACTTGAAAAGATTAGAGACAGTACTCTTTCCCGACGAGATTCCACCTGTCAATCCTACTATCCTCATTTCCACTCACTCTATTTTCGTATTGTCACTGATCTTCCTGTCCTTATGCCTGCACAGATAGGTAGATATATGTAATTAATTAAGTGGCATTATTTAGGCCGCACAAGAATGTGGTTCCACTTCTGCAATCACATAAACATATAGGATTACTTTCAAGCATGCTATCATTACTTGAAAATCAACTCTAACTTTAAGAAATTCATTTCAATACATCCTCAAAATAACATGATATGATGTTTATTAGTTTCAATCTAAAGGCCTTTAATAAAAATAACCATGAAGAAACATTTTGGATGCCTCCAATTTTATCTCTAACTTTATTATTCCAGCCTCATAAGCTGCCCAGCTAAAATGGATGATAGGGAAATGACAGTGCTATGTGCCTAATAGTCAAGGTTACAGGCATAGGGTTCAAATTAAATGCAAAAACAACAAATGTGCGGCGCTGGGAGTTCAAAGCTCAACCAAAGAGGCTGCATGGGTAAGAAGCACATCATGTAGCATAACACTAAGATGCAACAATCAATTTTACATTTCTATATGCATGTGAAAGAACAAACTCAAGTGTGCTGGAGTTCCAACAATGTGTTTCATTGCAGTGTGCCAATGAAGGCATTCAGTATAGGTAAACAGTAAACAATGTTGCACATACTCCAGGTCACTGGTTCAACATATAGGATATTTAGTTATCAACTAGATTGACATAGAAATGCAACTTGCAGGTTGGAACATGTTGGAGGCCAACATGATTCCAGCCTTTTAACTTGAGTTTTTGCGAAGCCAAAACAACCATAAACTAAGGTTGGTTAACATAGTGTCTAGAGTGCATATGCAGTAAAACAAATGTGCGGACAAAATGAGTCAGATGTGGATTTCCGATCCCAATTCTGGCTCCATGCCTGAAATGTTCTGATTTGTGTGCTATGGCTCGTTTGGTGAAAGGTCAGTAGCATCTAAATTCAAGATTAGAGGGGGAAAAAATGGACACAAAGCAGCACCCAGTTCCCCAGTACCAAAGATAAGAATCATAACCCAACCATACTCCTAATTTTTTTCAGGATTCAACAAATAAATTCAACGCAGAAGTCTGGGGAGCAAGTGTTCAACTTCTGTATTCAGTTTATGCTTACTAAGGTCGTACTCACTCAACAAAACCAACCCAGCACCTTCAATTAGTGAACAATTTGCACAAAAATGACAAAGCACACCCAAGAAGCTCAAAATATCAGACCCAGATTTCATAAAACAAACCCCACATGAGCACAAACACTTGATACAATAGAAGATGCAGTCTCACTGAGTATAAAAGTAGAACCGTGCATTGGCGAAAGTAAATAATGACACCCATGTAACTTGCCCCATTTTGAATAACTACAAACCATTGCGTTCCACGAAACAAGTTCGTGCTGGCATTTTATCGAACAGGTAGAGAGAAATGTCCAGTACTCCAATTTTCGCATACGGAGTTATTGCAATGTTTGCAGGAACTATGTGAAGGTGATGGGTTTTGGTGTTTTGTAACGGGTCGTTGGCTTCTGTAAGAGCATATTCAGTTTATTCAACATCAAAAAGCAAAAATCTCCTAAAAAAAAAAAACCTCTAACAACCCTTAAAATAGTTGTGGGTATTTAACCCAAGAACATAAAGGAGAGAAGCTTACTGGAGTGGAGGAGGATGAGGGAGAGGAGTGGGATGCTTCGAGGGTTTAGCCAATATAGAGGAACACAGTAGTGAGATCAGACACAAAGCCCGAGTTACGGTCGCCGGACCTCGGGAGAGTCAGAGAGGGCTTTTTCGCTTTTAATAAAAAAGAGGGTAAACTTCATTTTCGTCCTTATAAATTTACCAAAGTTCAACTCCCATCTCTGTTTTGTTTAAAATTCCTAATAATATCCAAAAGTTTCGATTTTTTTCCCCCCCGATGTTATCCGACCTGATTTCCTGCCGGGCCCGATTCTCAAATTCGGCCGGTGCAAGAATCCGGCATCGGACCATATTTATGATAAAAACTTTTCAGTCATATTTATTACTCCCTCCTTCCTAATGTCCATGATTGGATATTGTACTATTAATCAAAATATCATTTATTAGTTTTTTGTCTGATGTAAGTTTCCAATACTATTCATGGTTGAAGATAATGTTGGCAAATCAAAGAAATTGTTAATAAACATACTAATACTTTATTTAAGAAAAAAATAGAGTTAGAAAATGAAAAAACCAGTACATCCAATTCATATCCAATATTCCTAGTTCTAGAAAACTATTTTTTTAATTTCTTTTTACAAGTTTTTCATTGTTTCTGAATAAAAAAATGAACAATATTTTTTTTCTTTTATCTACAATAAGTTCCGTGTAATGTAAAAAAGTTCACTTTTTCTTTATTTTAATATCATAAATTTTATTTTTATTATAAATATAATATAATTTTTTTAATTAACAGTATAAATTTTTCATGATAATTTTTAATGTGAATGAAATAAAATTAGTATTCTATAATTAGATTATCACAAATATAAAATATTAAAATAATTATTATAAATTATAATTTTATTTTTATAAAAAATAATTACAATCTTGATACATTTTTTTTTTAACATCCGGTGGCTGAAGAAAGGCGAGGAAATGCATGACGTTGATCTATTTCAACATAACGAAATTCAAACCAAAAGATATAAAGAAACAGAACGGGTTCATGCAAGTACCAGAACAGCCGAGTTTAAACCAAAATATTAATATCTAAGCCTGATGATTGTCACTCAAAACATGTGCAGAAAGAGTTCGGTTATAATGGATTGAGAACAAAAGGTTAAGGGAATTCTACAAGGTACATTGCTGCCTCTCCTGAGTACAGACACCAGAAGCACTGCAGCATTACATCATTTCTTGCGACTTCCTCACGCATCGGCTTACTTTCTTCTTGAACTCGTCCCTATTCTCTCTCCATTGTTTCTGAAGTTGTTCGATTACAAAAATGTTAAAACGTAAGCGTGGAATTTATGTGCGTCACTAGCAAAATATAAAATGCAGCCCACATTCATCACTAGATATTTAATGGTGGCGCTATACACAATGCAATAAGATGTAGTTGCCTGCACTGCTAATTTTGAAACTTCTTGTGAAAACATATATATTTGCCACTTCAATCTAAAAAATTTCTCAAGAAAAAAGTACAGTGAAAATAATGGCGTTCATGGACAAATAAATAATTATATACACCTACCGCAGCATCGACATTTGCAGGAGACTCGTCATTAGGACTAGAAAGCATTGATATGATGCTCAAAACAATGCTTTCAACCTGCAAAAAACAGGACACTAAATAAGAAAGTTTTATAAAATAAGATAAACTCAACCAAAATAAGGCAAACACCAAGTTAAATGTTTGGAGCCTAAATGGCCTCGACCACACTGTGTTGTGCAGTCCTGAGTTGCGAGGTGAAACATACAGAGCTATTTAGTGATCAGCACAATACAATTACAAGCTGTGCTTCTTGTTCTTTGCAATCGGAATACATCAACTGCTATTTTCCTTTGGCAAGTGAAACATGTTGAGCTTTTCAACTAGTGTTGTCTAAATTTTAATAGTCATATTGTCTATTTATAAAGCTAAAATGATCTCCTCACTCCATGCACTCGAGTTTAAATTCTTCATCATGTTATTTACTGACACTACCACCTTTGCTGGCTTCTCTCTACAGTGAATAATGGAGAAACTTGGAGTTGCATAATAGGCTAAATGATATTAATCAACCTAGCCTAAATGCTCTATTGTAACCTAAAGTTGTCCCAGAACCGGAAAAAAAACACATGATCTGGGCTAGAATTGAGCCCCTCATAGCTGAGTTGCTTTTAAGTCTTGCAGTCACCTCAAGTTTCAGTTATAAAAGATGCTGATCACTGAGATGCATTGCCAATCCAAACCACCATCATATGGTCACCACAAAGTGGATTGGAATGATGCATAAATGCAAAGAGCTACCATTTCTATATCTCTCTTAAAAATATTCATCTTTATCCTAGACAAACCTGTAATTCAGAAGAGCAAGTTACAAATTGCTTGTCCAGACAATGGCAGCCTTCTTAGGGAGTCGAAAAAAGCATATCTCAAAAAAAAAGCATAGAAAGCGCCTATCCTCTTTGCAACTCTTAGTGTTTACATCAATATGAACAGAGGGAAAAAACAATTCTGAACTTAAATTCCACTCTGTGGATAATAGGATAAAGAAAAGGCAGGAAAAAACAAGCACCATATTTATAAAAACTGCAAGCAATTTAATAGATGCAGTAATATAAAACATCAAAGAATCACATACTGTATGAACTGGACTCCAGCGCTCAGTTGCAAGCTCATAGCCATTTGGGTCGTCACCAGGTGGATGAAGAATTGATATGCAAACTTTTCCATCAGGGTAAACTATAGTTCAGAGATGGCAACATTTTAGTAGTTTTCCATTTCAATGGCACGGAGACAGAATAGCACAGGCACACGCAAATATAATAAAGAAAGAAAAAGCACCCACCATTTGGATGCCACACCTCCGAGGTAAACCTGACAGTAGGAGGACTGACTGGATAATTCTGTGGAAAGCTCATGATGGCATTGAAGAAACCCCCTTCACTGTGACATGAGAATAAGTTGTTAATAAACAACACAATGTCACCTTTAATTGTCAGAGCATATTATACAACAAATTTGAATGCTACTAAAAGCTCTGGATATAATTCTCAAGAACAAAATACATCCAAGATTTGGTTCCAGACTAGTCGGGGTATAAGTAATTGGACCAGCCTATCAAGTTACCAGAAAGCAATGGAATGAAACAAAGCAGAAGACTCAAAATCAATTAAAAACTGAATGCATTCATAGCTTTATGTTCAGCTGATAATCCAATTGGTTAAAGAAAATCTAACAGGCTCAAGAACAACATATTACCAGTCAGCCATTACCAAAACCTTTAAGTAAACTTCATAGAAAGAAATCCAAAAATAATTACTGAAAATCAGATAACAAGAAAGGTCCGGACATGATAAGGAGCCTTTCATAGCATCATCGCGATTAATAAAAACCCTTTAAACCAAATTCAAACCCGAAAAGCAACACAAGATTTTAAAACCAATTACTAAAATAATAAAAAAAGGTTTAGCCCTAGAATCTGTTCAAAAAAAACAAAAGAGAGAAAACAAGAACTTAAAGAACGGTTGAAAACTCACTATAAGGTATCGGGGGGCCCTATAATTGTAACGCTCCATTCAAACACGTTGGTTTCATCAATCAAACCAGCAGAGAATCCATCAACTGGGTTCTTGCATAGATCTACAAAATCAATAAACAAAAAAATAAATAAACCATCAAAGATTAAAACTTTCTACGAAAAACAAACAAAAAAAGGATTGATGTGGGGTTATTAACCTCTCAGCTGCTTTTGCAGGAGAAGACTAGCTTGAGAAGCGGCCATTGATTCTTTATTTGATTTGAGCTACGGATAGAGAGAAAGGCCGTAATAGAAGGGAGGGAAAAAAATTAGAAAAATTAGAGGAGTGAAGTGTAAATCTAATTGGTTTAGGAATGAGGGTATGGGGTTTTAGTTGTTTAATTATTTATTTATATAGAGGAGAAGAGGAGATGAGCAAGGAGATTCTGACTTCCATGATGGAGAGGCCATGCTGGATACTTGCCTGTTTTAAAATTGAAACTTATGATGTGACCTGGAACATTCTAGGTAGCATGCTTAGAGTTTCTAATGCACTTTTCCTTGGGGTGTATTAGTTGATATCTGGTACTGTCATTTAGTTGTTTTTTTTTTAAATTAATTTTTTTTTTATTTTTAAAATGTAATGGTATTAAAAATAAAATTTTAAAAATATATTATTTTTATATATTTCTAAATAAAAATTAAAAAAACAATTTATATCATATTTCCAAATAGATTTTTAGACAATATTTGTTTGAGATTCATCACATTCTAAAACAGGTTTTTAGATAATGTTTGCTCGAAGAATTATACCTTGTTTTTTAGATTTTTTTAGATTTTAAATTTTTTTTAGTATTTCTAATTTTTTTAATATATTGATGTTAAAAATAAAAAAATTATTTTAATAAAAAATATTTTAAAAAACAACCCACCACAATTTCAAATATGTTTTTAGAAAGTGTTTAAGAGTGTGATAGCGATTGTTTTTCACTCGAAAATACATTAAAAATTATTTTTTATTTTTAAAAATTTATTTTTAATATCAATATATCAAAATGATTAAAAAATAAAATTTTAATTTTAAATAAAAAATAATAATTTTATCAAATTCTATTAAGAATATGATATCAAACTGGACTGACTATTTGGAAGTGTGATTGCTGTTACTTTTCAAATAGTTTTTCATGTCAAAATACATGCCAAATGATATTTTTTTTATTTTTTAAAAATTATTTTTGATATTAGTATATTAAAATGATTTCAAAACACCAAAAATATATTAACATGAAGTTAATAAAAAAATCAAAAACACTTTTAAAATGCAGAGATTAATCAAAGGGAATTATAATATATTTAATAATTTAAATTAATTTGAGCAGGTGCAGAGCAATGAATTGTCATCATCTATTCGTGTAAATTGAGGTGATTATTTCGAGCTTTGATTATTTAATTATTTACTATACTAGGTTATCTTTCAATAACCATGTTTGTTTTTAATTAGTTTTCGGTTGGATTTATTTTCACATGGATTTAAAATAATCCGTCTATGATTAAATCGATACGTTTCTTAAAAAAAAAATCCATGACAGTTTTTTAAATTTAAAGTTGAGATGATAACTTGGAAAATCAATTTACATACTTATTCCCTGTATGGTTTAAAGATATTCCAAGCTAACGACAGTCCGTTTTACAGTCAAAACCCAACTCATTGGTTACGAAGAAAAATAAGAAAACGATAATTGTCATATGGATCGTACCGTTTTCCAGTTGAACAATGTTCAATATTTTTCTTTGCCTTGACGCCGAGTAACATCATGGTGGATTGCTGGTTATCTCAACAAGGTAATTGTCGCATGGATCGTACCCTTATGTAGTAGAAAGAATCAAGGTAGAATCAACAAGTAAACTAATATTGAACTCGTTTCGAGATTAAGAAAACAAAACCATTAAGATATAAGATATCAATAGAGTTCATACAAGTTCAGGAAATGCCAATTTCAAGCCCATATATAGATATCTAATACTAATGATTGTCACCCAAAGATATGCGCACAGAAAGTGCAGGTTACAATGGAAGGAAAACAAGAACTTGATGATGGTTCACAGAAGGGTCCCTTGGCCACCAGTTCCTCCCTTGACTGGGGATACGCAAAAGCTATGCAGCAATATACAGTGTCACAACATTTCTTGTGATTTTCTAACACATCGACTCACTTTCTTCCTGAACTCCTCCCTACTCTCTCTCCACTGTTTCTTAAGTTATACAGTAAAGCAATTGTTAGAAAAGAAAAGGCGCATCAACCAGATTAGTAGAAAGCTAAAAAATTAAAAAAAAAATGCATCATCCTCAAGATCCAGTCATGACTAGACTAATGCAAGACACAGACGCATCTCATGTGAGAGCTTGAATGGTGGCTATAAGATGCATAAAATCTACGTGATGAGATATGTAATAACATGGTTAACATATTCCAATCACTGCAAAGGTCAGGCAAAATGTGACAGGTAATTTATTGATTGTAGTATGAAACTTGGAAATTCTTTGCACGATTGTGAATTTCTCAAATGCTTAAAATATTTATTTCAACCACTTGTTACTCGATATACTTATTCAAGAAACTAATGAAGTGAGAGTAAAATTACATATTTATGGCAAAATACAAAACTACACCTACCGCAGCATCAACATTAGCAGGAGACTCGTCATTAGGACAGGAAAGCATCGATATGATGCTCAAAACAATGCTTTCAACCTGCAAATTAGAATCACATAAAGTCAACCTCAATTCAGTAATAACAGCGCCTCAACATAAAAAGGCACAAAAAAGCATCAGGTACAAGTTTTTGAGAAGAACATGCTGGTGATGCAAAGGACCAAAATCTTGGTTATCAAAGGAACAAGAAACACGTGAAATTATCATTAGGAGTCAGATTAGAGTCATGCATGTAACAAGAGAGGACACGATTGCTATGCAATCCTGATGTTAGCTATCAACAATTTCAATCCTTCTGCCTCTAATATTCCATCACATGCAAACTCAATGAATGTTGTCTCACCTCTGCTGGTGATCCTTCTGGTTAATTTTTTCTCACTGTTTACACTGCAACCTTCTTTTCTCTAGCCTTCCTTCTCTTATAAGGTCATATGCGATTGAAGTATGATGGTTCATATTTTACTTTTGAACTCAAAATATTTTACTTGTTTCAACAACATTTCAAAAATAACAGGTTGCACGGATAAAACCAATATCAATTACACTCCATGCTGCTCTGGTTTTACTCTTTATTTACCATGTAGACCTCCTACTTCTAATTTTTCATTATTTCTCAAATTGATTGGTTTACTTTTTTCACATGTCCAATGAGCCATGCAATGCTAACCAACCCCAACACAAGCGACCTCTTCTAAACTAAAGTCGTGCCAGGGCTCAGGAAAAAGCACCTCAATCTGGGCTAGAAATAAGCCCCTCAGAGCTGAAATGAAATTCAGCTTGCAGTCATCTCAAGTTTCTGTCCTTACAGTTGCCCATCACCAATATGCACTGCCAATCAGAACCACCATCACATGATCATGCCACAAAGTGGATTAAAGTCATCATGCATGAAAGTAAAGAGTTACCATATACATATCTCTTCTGACATTCATCCTTAACCACGAACCAGACAGTAACTCAGAACTGCAAGTGACAAATTGTTATCCAAACACTTGCAGTCTTCCATTGGTAGACGTTAGATAGGAATAGAAAGCAGCATGTCAAACATGTCACTATAAAATTAAAAATAAAAAAGCATATGGTTGATAGGATTTCACAGTGCAGCTTCTTAATGTTTGCAACAAATTCAAATGACGAGAAAAAAAGTTATCAAGCCAAAATCCCACCCATGATTGTAGGATAAACCAAAAGAGAGAGAGAGAAAGCAATGTACTTGGCAACAGCCAGAAATTTACAAACACACACACACACACACATATATATACTGCAACCAAAAAAAAAGAGCATAAAAGCATCACATACAGTATGGACTGGACTCCAGCGCTCAGTTGCAAGCTCGTAACCATTTGGGTCATCACCGGGTGGATGAAGAATTGATATGCAAACCTTTCCATCTGGGTAAACTGCAGTTCAGGGATAGCCAACTACATTTTAGAACTTCACTCGTTTGAAATATACAATGCAAACATGTAGAAACATGTGCCCAGGCACGAATCCTAAGAAAAAAATGTAGCTAGACTATGAATACAGATATTGGATTGAAAACAACAGAAGAAAAGCGCTCACCATTCGGATGCCACATCTCTGAGGTGAACCTGACAGTTGGAGGACTGTTTGGATAATTCTTTGGAAAGCTCATGATGGCATTGAAGAAACCCCCATCACTGCAACAGGAGAATTGCTTGTTAACAAACAACGCGGCACCGGCTTTCACATCCCATGAATAATGGAATAACTTGCATGCTAAAAAACTCACATACAATTCTCTACAAACAAAATACCACAATTTAACCAAGCCCTGGTTTCAAACATGTAGCAGTAGGCCAAAACTATCTTTCTCCTCGTTAGGATCATGACATGTAAGATTTGAATACATCGATGTAGGCCATTAATCTACCCTAAGTCTATATCTGGCGAAAGATCAGCTATATTGGAACAGGCACAAGGTAAAACCAACATAGCCACAGCTCTTCCATTAACAAATTTTGATTTTTTTTCCCCTCCAGAAAACACACCATAGAGAAGGAAACACCCAGCTCAGTGATGTATAGTGTATAAAAGCAAATTAAGTTCAGTCATCACAGAAATCAATTAACCATTATTCAACTGAAACAAGACATGGAACCACCATCAACATCAGACAATCAAAACCCGTAAAGTAAACTCGGACAAAAAAGAAACAAAATCTTTAACCCCCCAAAACATGAACAATAATCAGTCTTGAAACATCTAAAGATCAAAACTTCGAACTCGTAAATTACTCACTATAAGGTATCAGGAGGTCCAATTATTGAAACGCTCCATTCAAACATGTCGGTTTCATCAACCAAGCCAGCAGAGAATCCATCAACTGGGTTCTTGCAGAGATCTGGAAAATCAATCAAGAAATGATCAAAGATTAAGACTTTGACACGAAAAACAGAAACCCACTTAAATAATTGTTTTCTTGGCTGACCTCTCAATTGCTTTTGCAAGAGGAGAATTGCTTGAGATGCGGCCATAGATTAGAGCGAGAGATAAAGGACCGCAGTAGAAGCGAGCGTGGATGGGAAAGATTTATCAGCAATTAGGAGAGAGGGTTTTGAATATGTATATTCTTCGTTTAGCAAATTGCCTTGGATATTTACAGAAGGGGGGAGGATCAAATACTACGAAAAGGGAATTTGTCTTTAGCTCAGCCACAATACTAAAGGAAATCGACTCTAGATGCGCATGCCACGTAGGACAATTTCACTTTTTTTGTTTTTTATTTTTTGTTTCCACGAACTATATTTTTATCCTTGCATATTCGTCAATGATTCATTTCTGCCTTCATAGTATCCAGTTTCCCGATGTGACCTCCATGGTTTCTAGGAAGTTTTAATTCTACATTTTGCTACTGAATAATTAACAAAATGCTTACCTTTTCACATTTTTTTAATTATTTTTTCCTCCCAAATCCCCATGTAATTACTATATCTCAAATAACTCTTAAAACATTAAAAAAAAATTAGAAACAAGTCTCGAAAGCTGGACTGTGGGTATCAATATACAGGGACAGAAATAAAGTTTATTTTTTTATTTTTTGTTTTCATGAAAAAGAAAAAAGAAAATGAAAGGGGAACCTAATTACCGAAGGGACCTACGGCACAAAAGAATTGCCAGTTTAGTGCGCCCGGTAATGGAGATCCGCATTTTCTTGATGGAGATGGATGCAGATACAGACGTTGATACGTCATTCATGTTATTTTTTATTCTTGATGTCAATATATCAAAATTATTATAAAACATTATTTTTAAAACTCACTCCAATATAATCTCAAATATAAAAATACCATTATAAAGATAAAAGGATAAACAATAAATTGAGACGATTGCTTTCAGTGAAAAATAGTCGTTCATGGGCATAAAATGAAGGGGAGAGTAGAGGTATGTTCTCCTTTTATAAATTTATATTTATCCTTGTTATTTTGATATTAATTATTTTTTAAAATATTTTTATTTAGGAATAAATTATTTTTTTCTATTTTATATAAAAAATCAAAAATATTTTTTTAAAAAAAAAACTCAGTTAATGAAGGTTTAAAAATGAAGGGAAATGGGTTTTCTGGATACCCATGGGCAGTGGGCCTCGATTTTAAAATAATCGGAAGGCGATGGATTTGTTCAGGGTGAATGCCATGTCAATTTTTTTATTTAAATAATCAACGACTTCTTTTATGAAAATTAAAACAATAAAAAAAGCTCAGGGCTCCCGGGTTCTGGGCCAAAAGCACCGAGCCCAGTTTCTTTCTTCTTTTTTCCAGATGTTTTTAGTTTTTTTCATTATTTATTTCTTCATGATTTTTAATTTGTTAGATTCAACTAAAATTAATAAAATATAAAAACCTGATTCCTGAGCGGACCCAGGACGGCGAGCGGGCCCATTTGCTAGTGCTGAATTGTAAATACCACAGAAATCATGTAAATCAGGATTTTCGCTCCCCAGCTATGGACTTTAATTTAACACAGAGACAGTCCTTACTCGTTAATGGCACGTAACTTTGAAATATTCGGTCACTCTCCTCGTGTTTATGAATCGGTGAGGGCATTAACTGGTCATTTTAACATTGTCCATCCCCGTTGTTTGCTCGCCGAGGGCATTAAGTTGGCGGTTAAGGCATTGTTCGGGAATGCAATGCAATTGTATTTTTTATTTTATTTTTTGTTTTTATTAAAATTTAATATATTTTATATGTGTTGAATCATTATAATATATTAACATTAAAAATAATTTTTTAAAAATAAAAATAATTATTTAATATATATTTTAATGTAAAGAATTATTTAAAAAATAACCACCATGTAACTCTAGGAGACATCAGTGGCGTGATGTGCAACATTTGTCGAGAGAAGCAACGTTGTTGATTTCTTAGCTAAGCTAGGAATGTCCAGAGATGCTGCCGGGTGTGCCTGGGTTATTTTTGTTAGGATATTTGAAATTAAAGTGGTGGTTATTTAATATGTATATATATAATATTTTTATATTTTTATTTAAAAATAATTTTAATATCAGCACATCAAAATAATAAAAAATTAAATTAAATTTATTTTAAAACAAATATTTTTTAAAATATAATTTCATTAAGGATTCATTCTCTATTGAGGTTATTTATGTTAAAATGTTTAAAAGTATAGTAATAGTTATTTTTTAAAATATTTTTTAGTTTTAAATGTTAAAAAAATAAAATTTTATATTTTTTTAAAAAAATGATTTCTAACATTAAAAAATTAAAATTTTGTAAAAACACCGTTTAAAACACAATTTTGATAAAATAAAAGTGGGGCTGCTGGAGCTGTGTTTTTTTAACAATGTTTTTATTTTTTTCCTACGCACCCCCCCAAAAAAAAAAGATCCCTTGTGACGTTTGTAAATGCAGTCTAGGTGATTATTCAGGTGTTCTCTGTTCTCTCCCAGTGGGTGCAGGAAAAAAAAATTTTAACAAAAAGGAGAAAATAAAATCCGGTGAAATTGCGGTGCCGGAAGCTTGGAGACAGATACGGTGAAAGCCTTCTATCATAATCCGGCACGCTGTTTGCTCCAAAGTCCAGCACACAGGAGAAAACTGGAAAATTGTGACATGATGAACAACTGATTTTACGTTCTAACCACTCAATTTTGTTTTATAATCATGCTTGTCATGAAAATTGGTTTGTTTAGCATGTTCGTCCATCATATCCAGTCGTCAATTTCTTCATTTCATTTTTGCCCTTTTATCAAGACCTGTGATCTCTCACTCGGTATGCTTCCCTGTCCACGTCCCTTGATCTCCTAGCAATCCTTGCCATCAAGGGGTGGTCGCAAGCAGTCCAATTAGTGATCAGTTCTAGGAAATTTTAAATTCAAATTCCCCACTCACCAAACTACTGATCTTTAGGATGATAAGATCAGTATAACTTTATATTCGATATTCTCTTAACTGGTGAATTCTAAAGCTTTGTTTCTATAGAATTAATTATTAGGCTTGGTAGAATGTTGAAAGTTTTTTTCTATAGAATTTATATAGAATTTATATATTTTCTTTTGTTTGTTTTTTTTTGGTAGAAGTTTTTTTTTAAATTAGTATAGATATTCGAGTCATGTTGCACGTGTTTCAACTAATTTTATAGATCCTAAAATTAACGATTATATAAACTTTTAATGACCCATAAATTTATGGAATTCAAACTAATAATCTCTAAAAAATAAATTTAGAATCTACCTAGTTGAGTTAAACCTCTCAATTATTAACCTTAAAAAAAATATCAAAATTAACTTTAAAATAAAGAAAACTTTAATTTATGATAATTAAAAAATTAAAAGTACAGCATAATACTTTTCTTATAATTTTAGTATCTGACTTGAAATCGAGCTAATTAAAGGCTGAAATTTTATTGGATTGAAAAAAATATATATAAAAAAAATTATTATACCTGATGGGTTGACCCGATAAAACTCGATGAAAAACTTAATTATAATTTGTTGATTTTTTATTAAAATAATATTATTTTAATTAAAAAATAACTAACTTAAAATCTACATTTTAAATGGGCGAGGCTACCAAGCCTGCTCTAAACAATATGCTTTTACTTGCTGACCGCCCTTAATGGGGATAACAAGCGAATGTCTTTTCAGCTGGAATTTGGGTATCTACCGCCCAATGTGCAAGTTATGCCCGTGTTTCTTTCGGTACGGGAGATTCTCTTTTTTGGGAGAAAAAAAGATTTGGCACGGTTGTTATCATCTCTTTTTTGCGGGGTCTCGATTCTCGATTCCCCTTTCAGTCTTGAAATTGATATGGTTTTTGTTTGTTTCACATTGGTGGTATGGCAAGGCATATATGAGAATACCATGACCCGGAGGCCCTCGGCAAGGAAAACAGCCACCACACTCTCTCGACGTGATCTATGAATTATGGCCCACCACTTCAAAGTTAAAAGATTTCCTCTCTTTTTCTCTCATCGAAGTATCAATTAATATACGGTACCAGCCTACCAGGGATCTTTGAGTGCAAACTTGACACACCACATTTCGGCTTTCACCTGTGGATTTCAGCTCGGTCTGGAACGTGACTTTCGAACCATGGCATCCAATAAGGTTGGGTTGAAGATTATAATTATAATTATTTTTTAAAATATTTTTAATATTAAAATAATCTGAAATATAAAAAAATATCAATTTTAAAAAATAAAAATATATTTTTTAAAAAATACCTATGAAATTCCAAAACAAACAGTTGGGGTGTTGTGTATAATTATATTCTAAATAATTTTTTAAAATGTTTTCTAAATTTTTTAATTATTTTGACGCATGTTAAAAATAATTTGTTAAAAATAAAAAAATATTATTTTAATATATTTTCAAATAAAAATATATTATAAAATCGTGGAGGCAATCTAGAATACCAGGAATAACCAATAAAAGTATAAAGTGAAATCATGAATTAATATGGTGAAATTGTTTGGCCTAGGGATTCTCTACTGCGGAGTACCCCAGAGATCTTAAATCATAAAGGCAAAAGTCATCATACTACAAATCGGACTGGTTGAAAGTTTGTGTCTCGGGAGACAACATAGGCTTGGAAGGCCCATGAATTAAAAATAAAAAACCCTCAAGATTTGGGACATTCCGAGAATTAATCCTCGGGACCTCTAGCACCAACCGCTGGAACTTTACATGAAAGGAAAATACTTTCTTTATTTCAAGTTAATTTTTTATTAATTAGAAAGTATTTTTAGTTAATTATAAAGTGTTTTGTGACCAGAAAATATTTTTTATTAATTATTTTTATTAATAACAAATAAATATAAAAATAAATTTTTAAAAAACAAACATGTGCATAACCTGAGTTGGCATTTTGACAGCTGGGATGGCAAAATTCTGTCGAACTTCCTACACCGATTGCAGCTACCTTTAGAAGCTGAAGATAGACACAGTGCAATATCAATCGAAGACGGTTGCCTATCAATTATATTTATAGGTGTAGCTGCAGCTTAATATGTTTATTTTTCTTTTCTTAATAAAAACACCGTACTGTAAATTTACGGCAACAGTCTCAACCAATTAAAACTTTGTACCAAGACCATCCGGTAACATTAGGAAAAAAGGCGGCATTGTAGCAGTCTTGCATGCTCAAACAAGTCTAGATGTATTCTTTTAAAAATATATTAAAATAATATATATTTTTATTTTTTAAAATTTAGTTTTAAAAATACTAAAAGAATTAATTTTATTTTTTTAAATTTTAGAGTAATAATAATTTAATTGCACCATAAAAACCCTAATAAAATCTTCTTCTTTTTCTTAAATAAAAAAAGGTGTTTTTTCGTGGCGCATTCATGAACGGAGAGTGTCAAAAAGTTGACGTGAGGTCAACCACAAGCACAACAGGAATCCAAAGCAGCCAAACAACTTTTGATCGACAAGCCTAAATGAGAATGTAATCAATGACCTAATAAGACTAGAACAATGCAGACAAAAAATCTTTATTAATAGTGATAGCTACATGATTATAACTCGTCTCATTAGCAAGTTAGCAGGCATGCAGCATCATTATCTTGGATAAGCTCTTCTCTCTTGCAAGTGGTGTCCCACTCTAGGCATCTAAAGAAAACACCGAATGTTTTCTGTAGAGTGCCGTGGATCTTGAAAGGGCTGCCCAGGCTTTTTGACATTTAGAAAATCGCTGCCAATGGAGAGAAGATAGCCTACTGAAAGAGCATCCTGGTGCCATTTCAATCTTTCATGCAGCTGCACAGTTAAAAGCTACGAAGCTGTATTCGCTCTTCTCACCAGGAGCAGGATAGCTTGATTTAGTTAAAAAAAAATAGATGACACCAATTAGCTCCCAAAAGACGCATCATGGACAATATCTATTGTTAGTAGATGAGTCTTGGAAAGAAGCAGCGCTCAAATGCTAAGCTGAGCGTACCGGACATTGCGTTTCGCTCTGAGCGCGCTAGTGGAATTTATAAACATATATAAATTGTAAAAAATCCGAGTAGAGAATTAATATGCATGCAGCATAGCAATTTGGATGGAAAATCCCAACATTTCATACTAGCAGTGCTCTAGCACAGCTGTTGTGACAAGCTTTGGCTTGGCACTAGGAGGGCAGCAGAATTAATGGCTTTCTTATATGATTAGCGCAATATTAACCATGCGAAAGTCAACGTACAAAGACAAGAATCAACATTTCTAGCTTCGTTAGCTTGAACCTGTATGGACAATGGCATAGGATTCCCAGACAACTTTAAATGAACCTCCATAGATTCAAACTGAACAATGATTAATTTTGAAGTGAATCAGTATATAATGTTCTTCATGCTTATTAAGCCCCCACTTCCTTTCTTCCCTGTTCAGTATTAACTCCAACCCTGCGTATTCTTGTGCCCAAAATGAAGATAGAGCAGATTCTAGCATATGCTCTCCTTGCATTCCTCATAGCTTCTGATCAGTGTCATTACTCTGCAGGAATCGTGGTTCAAGCTGCAAAATCAGGCAAGAAACTATACTTCTAAGCTTGATGACATATGAGGTGAAGTGAACTGAATTTTCTTTTTAGAATGGAGTAAGAACAAATGAACTCATTCTTCTTTATTCTACATGTAGTTGATCCCAGGCTAAAAAATGCAGAACCAAAATTGAGGTCCACCAGATATAAACTAGCTTCTTGGGTGAGTATGGTGCTTGCTTCTACATATATTTCTAGCATCCTCATACAATCCTCTTTATTACACTTATAATTTCTATGGTGGAAACTGATCACCCCCCTTTCCATTTATTGCAGAAATCCAGAACCAAGTTCAAAGACACTATCCACAAGGCTCCATCAGGCCCCAGCCCCATCGGAAATCGGCACAGATCTTCTATCCATGTCTGAGATTGGAGAGAAAGCCTTTTCTTGCTCAATCAATAAAAGAGATGGCGCGATTTGTAGGTCAAATGTTTTAGATATGAAACGTCTCCACTGCAAACTTGCAGAAGAATCTATTTTCTTCTAGAAATTGATAATGATATTGTTAGGTTTTGAGATATGAATACTTTTCACTATTTAAGCACATTGTACGATCTCTATTTCATTACTGGAAGTCCTGCTGCTCCAGCATCTTGCATATGACATGCGTTTTTCTTATACTTTGGTAGTCTCATTAACCATCAAGATCGACAAAAAAGATACAAAACCACATTAGCAGGCCAGGAGATCATATGGAATAGCCTGAAAACCTTAACAAAGAGCAAGCAGGAAACTAACACGCTGTTCCACCTCCCGGAAAAGCAAATCATTAAAATGAACATCAAAGGTAATTAAACAGTCATCCTCCTGCATATGAGAATGTTGCCAGTGTATGAATGCGGCCAGTTTCCTTCTCGTATTTGATCGGAATCTTATATTATTTTGAAGGGCGTGTTTGCATAAATTGCTGTGAATTACTTCTAATCGATTATAGTAATAAAAAGAATTGCTTCATGTTTAGAACCACAAAAAATTTCAAAACAGTGCCTCTCTCCCAGTCTTGAGAAGAATGTTCTTGAAATAAACGGACGTTAATTTTATTTTTTTAAAATAATTTTTTATATAAAAAACATCTGTACGCCTAAAAAATGCCATCAACTTTTGAATATTCACGGAAAGAAGACTCACACAAATTTCATAGTTATGAACTAAAATTTACATAGTGATCGTGTATTCTATTAGTTCTTTTAATAAAGCAGATTTGGGTTCTAATAACTTCAACTTATTTATTAAATAACAAAGATGTCGGCAGCCCAAGAAGTGCTTCACAAAAACTTATTTTTTTAATTAAGATTAATTATAGCAATGTTTTTTAATAATTTTAATTTAAAAAATAAATTGTTTTAATATATCTCTGAAGAATAATTACTTTGAAGAGCAGTAGGAGATGCCTTGTTGGGTAGGCTTGAAGCCTAGGAGAGTATAAATAAAAGAAAAATAAATCGTAGAGATATGTAATAGAGATTGTCCCCATGGGCTTTGGGTTTCTTGTTTTAGGTTTGCTGCAAAATAAACATGAATGGGAGATTCAAGGGGAGCCGGGCCCTTCTCAAAATAAAGCAGTGTTGGGCTGCCTAGTTATGAGCCCAATATTGATCGGGCTTTCCAATTGAAAACGAATACGGGATCACGCGGGAAGAAGCTAGATTTGGTTCCCGTGTCCTTGACGCAAGGAAGATATATAAAGTAGAAAAAAAGAAACTTCAGGAACCAACGAGAAACTTACCGGCCATTAATATCTTAAATCCAACCACTCATATTTCACTAATCGATTCTTCTGGAAACCCAAAAAAACATGCATAAAAAGGGCTCTTTCCACTTCAACATCCAGTGTAGAAGTCATAAAGCTTAAAAAAATTCTGTGTTCTTGGTTTTGATCTTAGTCTTTGCTTTGTAGTTTATTTTGTTAAATCAACAATGGCAGGAAAAGGAGAAGGGCCAGCGATAGGCATCGATCTAGGCACAACATACTCATGCGTCGGCGTATGGCAGCATGACAGGGTTGAAATCATAGCTAATGATCAAGGCAACAGAACGACACCGTCTTATGTTGCTTTCACTGATACTGAGCGTTTGATTGGCGATGC
Organism: Populus ilicifolia; assembly: GCA_015708895.1. NCBI lineage: Eukaryota > Viridiplantae > Streptophyta > Magnoliopsida > Malpighiales > Salicaceae > Populus > Populus ilicifolia. The sequence continues at coordinate 2,267,249 of SRLM01000375.1, read as the reverse complement.
TGCTAAAAACCAGGTCGCCATGAATCCCATCAACACCGTCTTTGGTGAGGACATTAATTCAAAACTTCATTTCTTTTCCTTTTTAATCGTGTAGGATCATATATTTGTTTGTTGTTTTAGACTGTTTGAAAAATTGGAATTTGCTTTGAATTTATTTTTTTTATTTACATACCACGGATGAAGCAGTTGCGACTACAGTGACAGAATTGAAGGCAGAGCTTAATGTGAAATTACTGATCATCTTGGAGTTAAGGTGTAGATTTATAGCTTCTTAGTATCAATCGCTTGATTTGGCGAAGGATTAGGATAGATCACAAATGTCCTGTCCTCATTATGTGTGATTAATTTCTTTAATATATAGAGAAACACGGTGTGTGGTCAAGCACAAAATTAAAAGAATCTTTTCTGGAAAATTGATATTTGATTAGGATTTATCTATGGTTTATTGGTTGGGAGAATAAAAATGAAGTGTATTTGATTAGTGTGAACCAGACAGTCACCGGATTGATAATTTTGTGGGGATCAGAATAATAGTGGATCTAAAACAATTAACAACTCTTGTTGTCAATTCTTGTTGTGGTTGTGCACTAATTCTACAAGTATGCTGGTCACTGATGGCGTATTTTTTACGTGAATCGCAGATGCAAAGCGTTTGATTGGTAGGAGATTCAGCGATCCTTCAGTTCAGAATGATATCAAGCTCTGGCCATTCAAGGTCGTTGCTGGTCCTGGTGACAAGCCTATGATTGTGGTTACTTACAAGGGCGAGGAGAAACAATTTGCTGCTGAGGAGATTTCTTCAATGGTTCTCATTAAAATGCGTGAGATTGCTGAGGCTTTCCTTGGCACCGCTGTCAATAATGCGGTGGTTACTGTCCCTGCTTACTTCAATGACTCTCAAAGGCAGGCCACGAAGGATGCTGGTGTTATTGCCGGCCTAAATGTCATGCGTATTATCAATGAACCCACTGCCGCTGCTATCGCTTATGGTCTTGACAAGAAGGCAACGACTGTTGGCGAGAAGAATGTGCTCATCTTTGATTTGGGTGGTGGTACTTTTGATGTCTCTCTTCTTACCATTGAAGAGGGTATCTTTGAGGTGAAGGCCACTGCTGGAGATACCCACCTTGGAGGTGAGGACTTCGACAACAGAATGGTGAATCACTTTGTTCAGGAGTTTAAGAGGAAACATAAGAAGGATATTAGTGGAAATCCCAGAGCTCTAAGGAGGTTGAGGACTGCTTGTGAGAGGGCTAAGAGAACTCTCTCATCCACTGCTCAGACAACCATCGAGATTGATTCCCTGTTTGAGGGGGTTGATTTCTACTCGACTATTACACGTGCTAGATTCGAGGAGCTTAACATGGATCTTTTCAGGAAGTGTATGGAGCCTGTAGAGAAGTGTTTGAGGGATTCTAAGATGGACAAGAGCACTGTCCATGACGTTGTCCTTGTTGGTGGTTCCACTAGAATCCCCAAGGTGCAGCAGCTGTTGCAGGACTTTTTCAATGGGAAGGAGCTTTGCAAGAGCATTAACCCTGATGAGGCTGTTGCTTATGGTGCTGCTGTCCAGGCTGCAATCTTGAGTGGTGAGGGCAATGAGAGGGTACAAGATTTGCTACTTTTGGACGTCACTCCCCTTTCTCTGGGATTGGAAACGGCTGGGGGTGTTATGACTGTTTTAATTCCAAGAAACACCACCATCCCCACAAAGAAGGAGCAGGTGTTCTCCACCTATTCGGACAACCAGCCTGGTGTCTTGATCCAAGTTTTTGAGGGTGAGAGAGCAAGAACAAAGGACAATAATTTATTGGGCAAATTTGAGCTATCTGGCATTCCTCCAGCACCGAGGGGTGTTCCTCAAATCACGGTGTGCTTTGATATTGATGCCAATGGTATATTGAACGTCTCCGCTGAGGACAAGACTACTGGCCAGAAGAACAAGATTACAATCACTAATGATAAGGGAAGGCTGTCGAAGGAGGAGATTGAGAAAATGGTACAGGAAGCTGAGAAGTACAAGTCTGAGGACGAGGAACACAAGAAAAAGGTTGAAGCTAAAAATGCCTTGGAAAATTATGCCTATAACATGAGAAACACCGTGAAGGATGAGAAGATTGGATCCCAGCTTAGCCCAGCTGATAAGAAGAAAATCGAGGATGCAATTGATCAGGCCATTCAGTGGTTGGACAGCAACCAGCTTGCGGAGGTTGATGAATTCGAGGACAAGATGAAAGAGCTGGAGAGCATTTGCAATCCTATAATTGCCAAGATGTATCAAGGCGCTGGTCCTGACATGGGTGGCAGCATGGATGAAGATATTCCATCGACTGGTGGCAGCGGTGCTGGCCCTAAGATTGAGGAAGTAGATTGATTGAAATTCTCCCGGAACATTTTCTACAAGGGTTTCATGTTAGTTGCCTTATTATGGTTAATTCGAGCTTGGTTTTGTTTTTTACCCCTGTTTGTCCACTTGCCGAGTGGTAGTGGCTCTATTGTGAAGAACCCAGTTTATTTTCCCGATCTAATTTAAATGTATTTTCTCTGTTTTAATCTCTCAACTTCCATCTGATATTATTGAGCCGATAGTATTGGGAATCCACTGCGAATTATATCTGTATTCTCTATTTGTTTGTTTTACATGACGAGGTAGCAGAAGCTTATAGCCTATCATTTGCGCGTAGATGGTCCTAAAATGGAGACATTAAGCTGTTTTGATGGGAGAAATTTTCGTTCCGCTAAAGAAGGTCAATCTTGTTTAATTCTATACAAAAGAAAAAATTTAAAGAAAAATTAAGGGATTTTATCCATGTTTTTATATTTTTTTAAATTTAAATTTTTGTTTTTAACATACCAACTTAATTAATTAATAAGTGGTGACTCAATTATGAATTGATTTAAATAATTAATAAGTGGTGACTCAATTATGAATTGATTTAAATAATTAATATTATAATTTTAAAATAAAGTTTGAGGATCAATTTAAGACATACTAGAATTATTGATTAAGAAAATTAATCCAAGTAGAGTGAAATTAACATAAAAATAAAAATAAAAATTATTATCCAGAGTAATGTCCATGTTAAGAAAATTAATCCAAGTTGATCTAGGTTAAAATAAAAATAAAAATAATTATTATTATAATTTTAAAATTTAATTAGAAAAATGATCTAAGCAGGAGTTGGGGGAGATCAACTTGAGGTGATCCATTTTTCTAAAAAAACAATTCAAAGCAAATTTGTTTTAACCAAAAAATAGTAATATATTTTTTTATTGTTTTGTGCCGGGTTTTCAAATGGTTCAAGTTTAGTTAAAATTTTTTTCTTAAACCTAAACTGGTCCAAATTCTAGATTTGGCGGATCTTGAGTTGACGTGATAGTCTAACGTAGGTTTTATAACTAGAGTTATTGTATTATTTATAATTTCAACCCTAAATATAAAGTAAGGTGAAAAAATAATATCTAATTATTTTACATATAAATATAGGTTTCACGATAATACATATTAAGAGTAGACTTTCAATATTTTACATTAACCTTATATTTGAATACTTGTTTTTTAAAGTTTTGATTTATAAAACAATATATATTATATTCTACAATTCAAACATTAAATAGACAAAAAATATTATTTTCATTGTAGTATGTTATTCTACCTAGTCCAATATCTACTAAATACAAAACAAAACAGATTATTCAGTCAAATACAATTCACATCAAACACAAAACATGCAAAATTCAGTCGACCAAACACTCCCTAATACAACGAGGATTCATATAGGCTATAATCAGTTAGTGGTCAACGTATCAAATGTAACTTCCATCCGGCAAGTGCTTCTTGTTGTTATGATCACTGGCTATTGCCTCCACGTGTTACCCTTCTTGGAGTTTGGCGAGTCATAGTTATACACGTGGAGATTGTCGGCAAGAATAATTGACATGGGCAGTTAATTGAGTTTATTAATATCCAAGATCGATGCACTCATGATCTTAGCAGAGTTCAACGTGCATAAACCTGATGAATCAGAAATCATGGTGATGGCCTCCAATAATATTGGGATATTCTCCCAGGAAATGAACACGTGAACAGGTCGGTGATAAGGAAAATCTGTAAACAAAGGAACAGCGACTAGTGAACAAGAAATTCGAGACCAGTAGTCATCAACGAGAGTTAAATTGACACATGACCTGCACATAGCCAGAATAAAACACGAGTTCCCGCTGTCCTAGTGGCAAAGAAATGGAGCACTACTAACCAGAACAACCAGGCTGTATAATCCGAGGACGCCTCGTCTTAAGAACAAGCTACGACTAACCATTACTTCATGCAGCCCGTGAAAACAAAATGATAACTGCACCCATTCGCCTTTATTATGACTGGGAGCCGCTAGGGACCCTTTTGCAGTAAGCTGAGAGTTCCGGTTCCTTGGGGATTCAACATGCCCATCACCCCCAGATCAAAAGGAAGAAGGAAACTTAGAGGCCATACAACCTAACTAGTCGCAAAAAAATACATACTCTGCTGACCATCATTGCAGCCGAGCTCTAACATGAATATAAATTTAATCCAGCTTTGAACAGAAAACAGATAGTAAAGGCCTTCATTATTGTCATTATCTAAAACAAATATTCAAACAGCTATACAATCAGTAGAAGATAGCACTGACAGGAGTATTCTCGCTACATGACAGCCTCTATTTAATCCATACTGCATTTGCAAGCAGCAGCAAGCATACTCCACAAACAATTTATAAGGTCACACAAGTAGCACAACACAGAAATGGATGCAAACATGAGGTTACAAGTCCATGCCATCCCTTGAAACACGTCCAAGGAGCTGAAAGTTTAAAAAAAGCAAAGCGGTCATTAGTGCATTCTGAAGTCAAATGAGCAATTAGAGTTCTTCCCTTGGGGAATAAGAATAATTTACTTGGTAAAGCCACCCAGTTTAAACATGAATCACAAATATAAACCTATAAAAGAAAAGACATGAAGTTTCATCTAGCAAAAGGGTAAATATCATTTCATAGATTGCTTCATGGAATGAGGTTAGTAAACAATGAAGCACCAACCACTCTAGCCATCCTTACATCTTCAAACCAATGCCTGTTTCAGGTTGACTAATGCTCATTCACTCCAAGGAGGGGGCCGGAGGCATACACGAACTTCATGTTCTTCTGGTCCTACACGATGCTTGGGCACAATAATTTCAAGCACGGTTCCTGTCTCATCGCGGTATGCTTCCAGCTTTGCATCTTCGGGAATCAGGTTTGGGAGGGGAATTTCCCTAATGAATTCCCCTGGAGGGCAGTGCTCTGGTGTTGGATCTGTTAGCTTAAATGTCCTATCATGCCGCTTAATAAATGGCATGCAAGCTGTACTTGTACAAGATATCTTAACAATACCGTGCAATTTAGTATTCCTCCAAGTAACTTTGACCCTTTGAAGATCTGCAAAGGGCAAGCTGACAATGACTAAAAAGGCTTTATCATCCTCATATATTGTTTTTGCTGCTGTAACAGGCCCATTTACATTCTTCATTACCCCACTGAACTCGTTTAACCACGTTGGCTCAACCGGATGGGTATTCATATCAACCGAATGCAAAAATTCATCATCATTGCAATGCTTCCGCTTGTTGCTAATAGGAGACAAGTCAAGGCCTTCACCATTGCTGTGCTCCGAGGACTGGGTAGACAGATTCAGACCCGTACCATTAAGCAACTTTCTTGGGTGGGCATTTCCATTACTCTTTAGTGCAGCAGGGATGCGCTCAAGCTCAAATTCTGTGCTCGGAAGGTTCCTCCATGAACCAAAATCACTTGCCTCAGAAGGAATGGAGAAATTGATGTCTCGGCCTGTAAGCTCCACCCACCTCTTCCGCTCTTCATCATCAAGATTAACGAGATTAGGTGATCTAACAACTTCAATACCATGAACACACTGAGGATTGGAGAGACCCCTGTAATGCTTCCTCTGCATCCTATGAGACCGGACAAAGCCCCTGTCAACACTGAACGGAAATGGGGGCTCCCCTTGGCGAGAATGCCCGTTCATATAGCTCCGCAGTTGCATTTTACCCAGGGCATTTTCAGGCCTTTCCTTGAACACCCACATGTACATGTTCTCCATGTCATGCTGAACTAAAAAAGCATCAAGCTGCAAATCAGATTTCTCAAACCCAGAAACACCCTTACTATCCCTATTTATTTTGGATTTTGACTTCTCATTCAAAACAGGCTTGAAATAGAAGCTAAAGAAGAACCAGGCACCCCAAATGCTATCCAGGCGTTTTGCACATTTCTTCGCGACTTTTGGAATAGTGACAATTGTCTCAGTCTCATAGATCTGAGGCCCAAGACCTACATCCAGGATGTCACACGGATCGTTCCAAGTAAGGGGAGGAGGTGGACTAGGCTCAGATGACAATGGGAGATTGATATCAGGAGGCCGTGAAAGAATGATTGACCGGTTCATCTCCCTCTCCAACTCATCATGTGCAAGAGAACCTGAATCCATCGAAAGAAGTGTAGATGGGTGATAATTTTCCATCGATAAAGTCGTTAGAAGAGCTTCCCCCATCACTGTTTTTCTTGCTTCTGGGCTTGTGATTTGCAATCCCGGCAGCACAACTGCTAAAGGCTGATGACTAACATCTTTATTGGACAAACAAATAAAAACCAAAAACAAAAAATATAGATATATATATCTATATATTTACAGACCTTCGCACCCTCAGTCAACAAAACCAAACAAGCAGCTCATGAACATCTTCATGATTTCAAATCCCCACCAATTCCCCCAACAACAATTCACAGAGTTTCATCAAGGAATCAGCAAAATAGCTAATTTTAATATCGGTGTCATAAGCTCGTCAGCAACCTGGAAAAATCAAAACAAAAAAAAAATTAACCCAAAAAAAAAACTCAAAACCCTTTTCCACTTCTAACTACTAATGCACTCTTTACACTTGAAAAAAAACCCACTACCTGGATGCCAAGAAAATAATAGCTTCTACGAGAAATCTCTTATTTTCGAACAAGAAATGAAGAAACACAAAGTGAAAACTTCAGATTTAAAAGAAAGCCCAGATGAAAAAAAGGCTCTAAAATCGATACTCTAAATTCTATTCAAACTTATTAAGAACCAAGAAGTGAAAAACAATCCAGAAAGGGCAACGACTCGTTAAGCCCTAGAATCTAATACAAATTATCTGATAATAGCAAGAAAATAAAGTTACAGATTGAAAGCAATCAAATTCACCAAAAATAGAACCCCATAATCCCAAAAAGAAGAAAAAAAATATTTAGAATTAAAAAGACGAAATCAAGGAGATTCGAAAATTACCTAAAAAGAGAGGCTTCAAAATCCACCCGAAACGTAGACTTTCGCACTCGATCCCTATTCGTAGAGGGAGAGAGAAGGAGAGTGTGGAGGTAGTAACGGAGTGTGTTTTAAAGAGACGGGGTGAGTGAGGAAACACCTGCGCCGGGTAACCCTGCCGTTTGGATAATGGTTGACGTTAAGTAACGGTGATAAGAGCAATTGGAGGGGTCAAAATTGGCTGCTTGTGTGTTAAAAGTGTTTTTGCTAGTAAAAAAAGGGCAAAAAGATAGACACAGGGAGACAACATGGGGTGATAGTACATTTTTTGTATTGCCTTTGTATTTACTACAACTTTAGATTACTTTTGTTACTGCGATAAAAAAAATAATTATAGGAAAAAATCATTTTATTAATTAATTTTTTCATACTAAATTCCATACATAATTATATTTTAATTTTTAATTTTATATAAACTGAAATAATCTATTTTTTGTCTGTGTAAAAATATTTTTATCTATTTCGCATATAAAAAATTATTTAATGACAATTTTAACTGGAAATATATTTTATAAAATCTGTAAATATAAAAATAATCATAATGCCGAACACACGCCCAGCACGTGCTAAGTATGCTACCTACCATTAAAGTGCAAACAACACCCCCCCACCCCACCCCCGATAGAATCTCCCATTCTTACGATAGGATAAGAGTGCAATTCCCATTTTCTTTTCTTTTCTTTTTTAATTGAGTTTTTCACGTCGAGCGCTGCCCTTTTTTCTCTTGCTTGCATGTGCGTTCCTGGAGGTTACGGCTTTTTTCTAAGCTGGACATGGAGCTGGATTTGACTTGTAATTAGAGTTGGAATTAGGATTTATTTTTTTTCTTAATACGGTCCTTTATTTAAGTTGAAAAAGGGCTCGGATTATCATGATTTATTATTTTTATTTTTTTAAAAAAAACAAGGTCTTTGGTCGTGATCAACCTAGCTAGCTTAATTTAATCTATTCAAGCTAATATCAAGATCAATTTACTCAATCCGTGGATCAAATTTAAAAGCAATTTCACATGTATTTGAAATGCAATTTCATGTTTATTTTTTAAAAATATTCCAGAAACTAATTTGACAATACGTGTATTTATTTATTAATAAAACAAAATAAAATCCTTGATCATGGAAATATCTCAGGCTAGGTGCTCATGATAACATTATATTAGTTTGTGCTTTTAAAAATATTTTTTATTTAATAAATTAATATTTTAAAAATATTATTTTTTAAAAACCACACAGCAATTTAACAAAAACAAGCCAACCACGCATTCCACACTCCTCGAGATAACTTGTTTTCATTTTCATCCATGGTTCTAGCTGGGCCCTTGCAGTTTTTTAAAATAGAAGTTCAAACCTATTAAATAACCTGATTTGACATTTACTAGCGAATCATTGATTGATTTCACCATTCTTTTTGAGACGTGTGAGAATATTCATTTGGATTTGATGCATCAAATAATCGGGAAGCTTCAAAATGCAGTTAAAATATTGTTTGTTTAAAATTTAGTTTTTATTACCATTTATTTATATATTTTTTACTGTTTTAATTTGCATACATTAAAAATAATTTTTTAAAGATATTATTATTATTTTAATAAATTTTATAAAAATACACTTTAAAACACAACTCTTAACCCCTCCACAGGCAAACCCCTGGTATCAAAACAAGCATATCCTCAATCTACCATACATAAAATCTATCATTTATAAGCGGAAAAGTTTTACTGATAAATAATCAATTTATAGCATTTAATTTTTTTAAAATTTATTTTAATAAAATTATCTAATTACATACTCTCAATGACTACTCTGTAAATTAAAAAACAAATATCATTTTTAGAGACGGAAGTAAAAAAACATGATTTTATGAATAACTTGTAATTTTATCTTAAAATTTGTTAAGTTTATCTTAAAAATAATTGTGGTTATGAATTTGTTAAGTTTATCTTAAAATTTATTTAAAAATTTAGTTTGATTTAGATGATTTTATGAATCAACTTGTAATTTTATTAAATTTAGATAAGATTTGATAGAATCAACTCTAATATTTTTAATTTCTTAATAACTGGATCAATTTTTTAAATAGACAAACCGCATATCTATATTAAGCTAAAATTTATATTAACAAGTCACCTGATCAACTTGGGATATATTTGACAAGTATAACATTTAGATTTCGATGATAACAGTAGTAATAATAATAATCACTTGGATAGCTCTGTTTCTTCGATACTTTTTGTCCGAGCATGCGGTGACATGGATGACAGATATTTAAGGAATCACAAGTTAAGATATTCTAATGCTTGTTACGAGGGTGGATAAAACTACTGTTGTGGAAAAGAAGAGGAAGGAGGCGGGAAGCTTCAAGGACGCGGAGATATTACGTCATCGATTATCTCAGAGACGTTGTCGTGTCTTTAAAACAAACGACTATAAGCACACCGCTCGTAGAAAAAACCGCCACATTTCCCAGCTTCGTGAACCAAGTCTAATTTCGTCAATAGCTCACACGCTTTTGTGCCCGAATACTCAAAACAAAGTCAAAGTCTGTCCCGTTAGACAAGTCATACAAGCCATGATTGATTAAACTTGCTAATTAAATGTCTGATCAATAACATGGTTCACAGTATTTTTTTTTTCAAATATATTCTAATTAAAAATATATTTTCAAATAATTTTCATTTATTTTTAACATCATAACTTTGAAATAAAAAAAAATATTTTTTTTAAATAAAAATTACTTTTAAAAACAAACTAGTCATATATGCAAGTTGAAAGCAAGAAATATGCTAAAAAATGACTTTTTTCAATTTAAACTTTAAAATTATTATAATTTTATAGATACTTTAAAAAACAGATTTGATTGAAAGATAAATTAGATTCTTAATATTTTTTATTGCCGGAAATAAAACAAAGTGAGTAAAAATTATATAGTTTCTTCTTCTATTTTCAGAACAATTATTGCATGGGATCATATCCCAACACGACCACATTCTTGATAATGTCACGCAAGGTCAGCTTATAAAAATGACAAATTCCCGATGCATGAACCAGGGCATCGCCTTCCCAGTACAGCACAGCTACAAATTATAGCTGTACGTGATTGGTTAGGCCCAGGTCTTTTCTGCGGGCGGTCGTCTAATCCGCTGAAGTGATAAGCTATTGGCCATCACATTTTCATTAAAACACCAATGGAAATAAATAAAAAAAAGAAGTTAGCTGCATTATTAAAGATCCCTTCTCTCGCTTTATAATAGTGGGCAAGTTTGAAAAGCAACAGCGAAAGGCCTCCACCCTTTAATTTCCACGCGCGTACGAGCTGGAACAACCAGCGAAAGTCGCGTTCTACTTTTTTGTTTTTAATCAGTAATATGATTGTCTGGGCTAGACTAATTTTACATATTTTAAAATTAATATTTATATTAATTTTTAATGATTATAAAATTTAAATTAATAATTTTTTAAAAAATAAATTTAAAATTTAACCACCTCTCAGAATCTACTCTACTTCTATCTTGCCGGGCCCGCCAGAGTACTCGGAGCTTTGACCAGACAAGAGCATGGAAATCTGTCTCGTTCTTGTGTGTGAAACATTACTGGTAATATCAGTTAAGTATAGCTCGTTGGATCTGTTTAGATGAACGACTGGGATTTTATTCGTACAAATACTCGGTACATAGAAACGAATCTTTCACGTGTGTGGAATAGAAGTGAGTGGATGGTTGATGGCTATCCAATAACCAGATAATATTCGGACCGAGATTTCCTTGTTTTTTTGAAATACTACTAAGATCTTAAATTAAATTATCATAATTTAACAAAGAATAAAATGATAAAATATTTAAATTTTTATTATTGCTCATCTTGTTTGATTAAAATCAATGAATTAAGAAATAATAGTAAAATTTAAAACATGACCAGTAAAATCAAAATTTTCTGTTTATGTAAATTTAATTAATTTAATATAATAGGCATGGATTCAACACATTAGCTTGTATGTGTGGGTACAACTATTTTAGAGGATAAGATTATTTGACATTCGCCGGACCTTGTTGCTTGTATCATATAACACTGCAAAATCCAGGGGCTGAAGACGGTGGTTATTCAAGCCCGTTTATTAATTATTGTGACTTTTAGAGGCCTGTTAGGTATACTGAAATGATGTCTTCTCGCCATTTTTCAATTCCGATAAATACCAGGAACTTTAGACAACTTCAAGGCATGATTTTTCTACATTACTATTCTCTGCATGTCCGTTGACCAAGTTAAGAGCTCGCGAAGGAAATCAAGCAGTCTTGCTCCGAGCAGTGGCGAATTTTTTCCATATCAAAATGTTGAAGAGCCAGTACTTAAAAGCAGCTATTGGGCTCGTTTAAAGGACAAGTAGATTAGAAATCTGGATTCATTAATGTTCTGTCACGTACATAAACAAGCCAAGCATCAAACCAGAAGAAAACGTAACAATTAAATATGTTATATGTAAAATGTTTTTCACGGAATATTTTATATGTAAAATAAAATATTTTATTTTAAAATATTTTTCAATTACAATGATTAGAAAATAGTAACAAAATGATAATAATAATAATAATAAAATAAAAATATAATAACAATAAAAAAACAATAGCGATGGTGATAAAAAAATAATAATGATAATGTTGATAAAATAATAATAATAATGTTAAAAGATAAGTTATGGTAGTAATAAAATAAAATATGATGGTGAGACAACGGTGAAATAAAAAATGATAATGATGAGCTGACAACGATGATAATAATGAAAATAGTTGGATAGTATTATATATTTAGTATTTTTTATAAAATATTTTATAAAACTTTATTAACTAGAAGTGTTGTTTTGGAAAATGAACTAAATTTTAAAGTTGAATATAAATTTTTTTTGTTGACCAATGTTTTTATAAAAAATATAAAAAAATATTTTTTAAAAAATAAATACAAAATAATCTTCAAAGTATTTTTATTACCACGCAGAATAAACCAGACCTTATAACCAAAATATTATGTAACTTCATAATCGGCAATGACTGGATAGCACCTGGACTCTAGGATGTTCGAGGTCATACATTGGCCGATCGTCATGATGAGTTTCTGTTTCTCATTCGATGCATGTTCAATTAATATATAGCCACTCATAGCTATCAAATTATCTTCGTAATCCTCCCACTATCATTGTCAATTCTCGGTAGAGTAAAAAACCCGCAGTCACAAACGCTAAAAATCGGTGAGAGAAATACGGTAGACAGAATTGAGTTCTCGAAGGAACTTCTCGCCAACCCGTAGAAGAAGCAGAACATCACCGAGGAATATGCTAAACCCAGTTACACAAGAAACATGATTTACTTGTGGTTTTTAGCACATGATTAATCAAGAACTTAAGATACTGGATTGTCCTAAGACTAACGTGGCCACGCCTACATTTTCCGACTTGATTAGTGGGTCAGTACAAGAAAAAGAAGAAGAAAAAAGAAAAGACAACCAGACAAGTTATTGGAAGATATGCAGAACCAGACGCTGAGGATTTGGTTCCCAAAGTGTGTTGTTTTTAATTTGTATTTTATAAATATAGAAATATACTGAGATAATATTTTTTATTTTTAAAATTTTATTTTTGATATTAATACATTAAAATAATCTCAAAATCAAGAAATAAAAAAAATAAAAATGCAGCTGGACTTCGAGGAGAAACACCATCTCAGGCAAGAATTGTCATGATATCCATAGACTTGAAGATATTAAAGATGCAATCATGCTTTCGTCAATAGCAAGAAAGACGTGATGAGGCGTTCCTGGTAGTATTTTACACGCTTCATCAGTACTTTAAGGGCAGCGTAGAGTCAATATCATTGATTTTTTTTTAATCGAAAGGCGTCAAACCAGAGTTAGGTGCATTGTATTTTAATTTTAAAATTTCCAACCTGGCATCAAATTTCGATGACGCATTCAAGTCACCATAGCCCCAGTGGCTGAGTCTTGGAAGAATTCCGCAGCCACTAGCGCACAAATTAAGCAAATGAAAGCCTGAGAAAAAATAATTATGCACCTAAAAGAAAGTATAAAGTACGGTTTCCTTATCAGAGGACTGTCCTGGATAATGCCTAGTTGCTATTGGTTTCAGGTGCCGTTCTATTTGAAGCCTTATCACAACCAATTGCAGCCCATCAAAGTGATAAGCCATTGGAGAGTGGAAACTGATTAGCAATAATGCAAAGCAGCATTATTGAAGATTCCATCTTTCACTTCGAGACTCGACGTGTAGCCTTGGAAAGCAACAGCACGAAGATTTCAGTCCCCTCAAAACCCACCAACAGACCGAACAAAATGATAATTAGCAGCCAAAGCTAAAAATAAAAATAAAATTGATATATACATTAGCAGCCAATGAATCGTAAAATGATTCTTTCCAGGCATGGACTGGTACTATCTGCTGTGGGTTCCTGTGCCCTATTTAAAACTATTTTTTCTTTTAATGCTAGTAAAGCTGATCCACCGAACCTTATTGTAAAAGAAATATAAAAATAAAAACTTCCGAGCATTGCAAATAATCGCCTTCCTTTCATGTGTAAGGGTCGGTGTGTTAGTGAAATTGGTGATTGAAATAGGAATTTTTCAGAGTGTGGACACTCGAATACAAAGAGATTTGCGAGTAATGATCCTTTTTTTAATTGATGTGAACGAAAGACGAGTTATGCAATACTTTAATCTTTTTTAAAAAATAATAGCCTGAAAAAAGAAAAACTAAAACTTTTTATTCAAATACAGCATAACTCCATAAAAACACTAAAACCCCAGTTTTTCAAATTTATAATGAATCAAAACACATTTTAAAGATCCTCTATAGTTTTTCAATACAATCTTTTTTTTTCTTTGATACAAATTTATATATATATGCATATGAATTTTTAGCAACGTAAGAGATTAAAATTATTTTTTTATATTTACCTATTTAGTTAGTATCATAAATCTAATTTTGTTAATAAATCTCATATTATTTGTTTTTAAGTTACTATATAACTTTTTTCATTGCAGTTTTTTATTTGAATAAAATTAAATTAATATCCTATAAATATATTATCACCGATATAAAATATTAAGATGACTGTTATTGACTATGGTTTTGATTTTTAATGGAAGTTAGTTGTATTTTTTTGACGTATTTCTTCTTTTTTCAGTGGGAAAAATAATTTTTATTTTCAACAAACGAACACACCTTCAAATTTCTTATTGAAAAAAAGAAAGAAAAGAAAAACAATTTTCTATCACTCAGCACACCCTTACTTTTTTTCATGCGTCGGCACACATGTCTATCTTGAAGGCCCATAATCCCGAATGAATTGTCCCATGGAAGACTTTAGGCATCCCCCATTGAAGAAGCTCCTTCGTCTTTTTCCAATTTTCTCCATCTTCCTTGCTTTTACACGTCTTTTCCCTTATTTGCTAGTTTAATGATCGAAAAGTCCCTCATCTAACCAATAGGTTTGTTATGGAGGCTCGCCGTCCGCCTCCATCCTCATTCAATTTTCATACATTCAGATATGTTAAGAAAAAGACGGTGTCCCTTGAAGTTATCTCACTTCATCAGCCATCGCTTTTTTATTTACTTTCCTTTCATTAACATCCAAGTTGAAAAGTTCTCTTTATATAAGAGAATTGGAAGAGTTTATCGACAACTCGTGGCAATGGAGAAAGACAAACCTAGAACATGATTGTTAGTAGGATTCGAGCCAGCAATCATGTGTGTTATTTCTCGTGTTACCAACTAAACTACAACATTCAATTATTATAGATTGATTTAAGAACATACTAATATATGCTTTATTGTTTATATAAACAATAAAATACCATAAAAAATTCATAGGCTAGCGTGTCTATTGCCGGAATGACCCTCTTAAAAATAAAAACTATGCTAATCATGATCAGTATTGTTAGATTAGATTAACTTTAATTAATTAGTTTTTCTTATCCTTAACCTCTTGTTGGTGTTCAAATTAAAAAAAAAAAGAAGGAACTATTTAGGGGGTTTTTCATTGGGGTAAAGGGGGTTGAATTTTACCCTCGTAAAATCTAAACGTTTTTGATTTATTTTTAAGGGGATTAATTATTAAGGTAACCCAAGTGTTGTTTTTAGAGGGTAATAACTATGGGTAATCATTAATCTCAAAGGAGTGTGTGTGTGTTTGTCCCTTTCTTTCCTTTTCATTCAAAATATACACAAAATTAATTTTTAACTGTGGCTCACCAAATATTATAAATAATATAATTATTTTCTCTCTTCTTTACTAATACTGAGCCCTTTAATTTTTTTTAAAAATTAACTTCTATATCATCAAAAAATATTTTTCTAATAATTAATTTGGTAACAATTCACCACCATCTTCTTGATTATGTACAAAACGTCATCTTAGGAGCTGGAAATGCATTTATGATTTCACTGTAAATGTAAACACTGGACCTTTGGCTGGACTAAAAGGCCATATAGCAAAACTGAAGAATCTGGTTATTCTCGGTTGTAATCACGATCAAACCATCAAAAATTGCTTTGGCTACACTCGATCACGGGACAAAATGATTTTCTTGTATTCATGGCATAATTTTCCTAGAAATATTACAACTAGCTGTGAATAGACAAAGTGTTATCTGAATTCATCGCCTCTCTTTAACTTGCATCCTCTGAACAGAGGCGCTTAGCTTACAATGTCAGACAACAATAACGATGGCCTTAGCTCCAAAGTTTGTAGCTCTTCTTATCGGGGCTGGGTCAGCAGCTATGGGTCACAATCTACCATTTCCTTGCCATGACTTGGTGCAGAGCTGGACATGACGGACCAGAGCCACAACCACACGTGAATGAACCAACAAGACAAGGCCCAACAAATTCCACCCTATAAGTACCCAAAGAGCATGGGCTTGATAGGTGATGATGGAATGGGTGCGATTTGCTTGAGTGGATTCGAAGAAGGCGAGGAACCACGTCCGTTGCCGGAGTGCTTGCACTCTTACCATGTGGCATGCATCGATTTGTGGTTCTACTTACACTCCAACTGTCCCATACGTCGCCCCGATGCCACGCCTTCACAAGTTTTTTCTGAATGCAAGGGTTTTGGATTTCGAGGGACCGCCACGGGCATACCGAAATGGAGGTGTGCTGCAAGGCGTTGTTGTGCATTCACGGGCTATATAATTGTGTAACCATGCAAGGTTGTCTTATTTTCTCTAGGAATTTTCGCCTTGACAGTTTCGAAAATTGCCCTGTGAATGTTCTTCCAAATTAATGCTACTCCACGATATCGTACATTTCATGTATAATTAATTGTGCAAAGGTACATTCTAGTCTTTTTTTTTTTTAACAATTTATCTTGTCCTCTATCCTTCAATGGTTTTTAGCCTAAAGAATGGAGTCGTAGATAAATGAAGTGTTATGGCAAACTGAAAAAATCTGGCTTCAATGAGGCCCATTTCATGTTAAATAATGCTAACACTATCCAGAAACGTTATGGGCCCAAAATCCCATAACCCAAACCTCAAGTGGGAACCCACGGTTTTCATAACGGGTAAGATTTTGGCTTTTGGATGAACTTGATTGAAGCTTCCGTCTAATGCTTTCTTAGCTAGCAGCTGCCGTTTTATTTTATTCCTACTGATATTTCATAAGATAGAGCCATCTCCTTGTTAACTCTGTTTCAGTTTTATATAATTTTGGTCTTTTCAACCCATGAAAACTCACCAATGAAACAGAGGACAATATCTAAAACTTGAGGCCGGACAAGAACTCACCATTCGAATAATATCGATCATTAATAAATTATTTATACATACGGTGGATGATGCATACTTTGCATTAAAAATTCCAGGCCTAACGATGCCTGGAAGATAAAAAGTATTAAATAACAATTTTCTACGGAAAGATAAAATTGTCCTTGCCGTGGAATTTGAGTTATGATTAAATTAAGTCATTCTAATGAAAATAACCGGCTGATTAGAGTTTTTGGCGTGCAAAATAGCAACACCTCCATTTTGTTGTAATCGTTTGTCTCGAGAGGGTCATCCTGTTATCATGTTGCCCGGTGACCGACTTGTTTCACACAGGACAAAATAGTGCTCCTTGTGTATATCCCGTGTTTTTCTGACAACACTCTATGCCGCGTAGACAAAGTGTATGTCTTGGACACACCGTCACTGTCTTTAGTTAATTTGCCTCCTCTAGGCACAGGCCAGCTTGGTTATTGCCAGCATTCATCATGTCAAAAGAAGGTGATGATATTAACTCAAAAATTGCCGTTCTTCTGATTGGCCTTGGGTCTGCAGCTCTTGTTATCACACTCTACCACTGTATTGCCATGCGCCGGTTCAGGGCTACGACAACTGATCAGCAACGGCCACGACAATATGGGATAGAAATCATGGCAACGCAAAGCAGTATTGAGAATTCCACGGCCCAACTCATCCCAGCCTATAAGTTCCAAAAGGGTATGGGCTTGGTGGGTGATGATGGAACTTGTGCAATTTGCTTGACTGAATTTGAAGAAGGTGAGGAGCTGCGAACGTTGCCAGAGTGCTTGCACTCTTACCATGTCGAATGCATTGATATGTGGCTCCATTCTCATACAAATTGTCCAATGTGTCGCACCGATACCACACCTTCTCCCGGGGTCTATTTGAGTGCAAGAGATTTGGATTTTGAGAGGCCATCAGTGGTGTATCAAAATATAGATAGGCTACAGGATATAATTGTACATTCATGGGCACTCTAATAGCGTATCATGCCTTTGTTGTCTCTGTCCAGGAATTTTGGCCTTGAGAGTGCAGTATAAAAGTGCTCTATGCACGTTGTTTGCAGGAATGTTGAGTTATAATGTTGTACAATCGTGGGCGTGAGCAAATGTGACCGTCCAAGATTTTCTTAAGGTGCAATCTGTTGTTTTTATCCTTGAATACCAACAGAGTGTATGATTATAATTTACATGGCAGGATTCACGAGGTCGTAAATCCCATAACACGAGCCCGATATCGCTGCGTTGGACCTTCGACGTTGTGGTCAACAGCCAAACGCTCTAGCCTACCGAGCTACTCCTACTGTCGAAGCGAGCATTTCGAGGTACTTTAGATCTATATTTGTTTTGTGGGAGAGCTATTCAAAGATTTTCTTGACATAAATGCGATCTATTAACAAACAACATCTAGCAGTCCCCCCTAACTCCTTTAGTTCTAAGGAAAAGATAGCTGGGCTAGCGAGCAGCGAATGGCAGGCAAACATAGAAAAGGGTGGTTAATAGCTTTATTGGTTTAATTTCTATGTGCATCCCAGATAAAATATATAGGTAATTTATATACAAACTAACTCTCTATTCTCCCACGTTATTAATTTCATTAGAAAATTGTGAGTTTGATTCATGAAAGCTGCAATATCAGATGAATAAATTCTACCAATAATCAACATTTAATTCTTTCTTTCTTTCTCCCTGGGGTGGTATAAAAAAATCGCTCTTGAAAAACTAAAGAGGATCTCTTAATTATAGGAAGCTCGTATCAAGTAGAGGTGGTTTGCACAATATAGCAACAAATTATAAAGATGGTAAGTGTTCAGAGAGAACATCGGCCAATCTCCTCTGTACAATATGGTTAATAGTCGAGGGTGAATGTATGCAATTAATTGTTTAAGTTCATTAGATTAAATATACAACAAGAGGATTGACAACAACTTTGTCTAATCATATTATCCAAAAAAAAAAAAGGGTGTATGTATAGAGAGAGAGAGCTACTTTCAATAGTTTCTCTCAATATTCCCTGTTTATTTTCAAATTCTACGTTGAATTTATTGTTTCGATTGCATCGCTTATCCCTACGTGTAAATACACCGATGATACTGGTTTGGTCTCAAAATCTGAAGATGTAGCAAGTGCATTGTGTTTAAATGAGTTCAAGGATAGTGAAGAGGTTAGCCTGAATGTGCATAAATTTCATGTTTCTTGTATCGATATGTGGCTATTCTCTCACTCGAATTGCCCGCTTTGTCGGGCCGACATCGGTGTCTCAACGCCAGCCCACCATCAGTTAGAATCCCACACCTTTCGGCTGCCGGATTCTGGTGAATCACAGCGAGCAAATTGACTTAGCAAGCAAGCTACCAGAGAGCATATCATAATTGTTTTTTCCCTTCTTTGGCACGTCGTTTCCAAGTCTGGATTAGTTATACGGCCGTTTGTTTTGCACTGTTATTTTTTTTCAAGAGTCGTGTACGGCTACTCATTTGTTAATCTGAGTAGCATATATGCTGTGCTTGTCAAAGCAAATTACTTCCAATAGATGAATTAGAATTTAGCTAGATTCAAGGCATGAGATACCATACCGAGTCATTTGCGACCCGGACATAGGCATACAGATTTTTGAGCTTCCAGACCCACAAATCCTTTGCTTGAAGCAATGCAGAGGCCGAGGCAGGGAAGCCCGTTATCAAGCGATAAAAAATCATGAAAGTCATTTTACAATAAATTAATTCTTGTCAATCCATATATTATCCATGCCATATATGTACAAAAAAAGATGATTAAGGACTTGAAATACTTCTCAAGCAATCTGGGCTTTACTTATAATAGGTCCATTAGGTATCCCACCCTTTCCCAGATAGATTTCACAGATCCCATGTGGTGAACACCTACAAGAAAGTAAAATGGTCCAGCTGGATACCCCAATTCTATAACATAATGATGGTAATCACAGCTTCAACAGTAATACGAACCGTCAATCAAGCTCCATGCGAGAGAGGAAGTCTTTTTATGAGTTGTTGGGCCAATATAATTAGAGGACCTCTTTATCGAAAAGCTCACATCTTGAAGCAACTCATGTGTCACTGACACTCCCAAACCATATATCAATGTCTCAAATCAATGTTTTGCCAGTGAAAGCACCCAGTATGAGTTTCATGTGTTGCTTGCTATTCTAATACTGGAAATTAAGAAAAAAAATCACAGAAGAAACAAAGCTGCCAGAATTTCGTTAAAGTTTCGACACAAGATTTTGTCCTAATTGCCACGAATAGTAGTTTATTCAACAGCGAGGGTAGTTCTGTAAATAAGAGAGCTAGATGAAATGCCCATCAATGACATATCACTTTCCTTTTATTTGTGATCCCATGTGAGCATCCCTCGAAGAATGTGACCTGTCAAGCCATAAACTAGTGTGTAGTATTGCCGACCACTTTTGTGCCTCGTCCATTGATGTGTTTTTATTAGCTAGATTCTGTAGTTTCTGTGTGGATTTTGACAACTAAATGTGGTATGTTATGGTCTTGATTAATGCTGTTTGCTAATGTACAACTGTTCCAGTGACCTTGTGGGCTTTGTTAAATATGTAATTATCCGCAAATGTGTGGTTTAGTTCATTAGCTTGTCGTAAAAAAGTGTTTTATAATCATGCTTCATGATTTGTGGATGTGATTTTCAGAGAAGAGCTTTTTGGTCTGGTTTTAGCAGGTGGGTTTTCTTTTTTTTTTTTTTAGGTTTTGACAGATAAAGTTGGTATACTTATTAAAGCATTTGAGAAAGAGCAGCAGTGAGTTTGATGTGCTGTTGGCCTTGGCTTGTGTTCAGTGCAGATTGGGACTGCTCATTGTCTCTCAGTAAGCTTTTGCTTATCTTGGTTTCTCTCCTTTCACTAGTACTACAAGTGATTCTCAAGTTATTTATGGTAACGTTTGTTGGTTCTTAGCTCTTTGATATATATTACTTGGATGTTTTAAGCAGTTTTCATGTGATTTGGAGACAAGATGAAATCTTTGAGTAGTGTAGGGCTTGGTTTGAGTATAGTTTTTGGTTGCCTTTTGTTGGCTCTTGTTGCTGAGCTCTACTATTTGTTATGGTGGAAGAGAAGGCTTGCTAACAAAGAGATAGGAGATGATTACAGCAGCCCGGCAAGAGAGCTTTTTTTTATGTTCTGTTTAAGAAAGCCGTCTTCTTTAAGGAACAATCAAGAACTATGTTCTTCAGTGAGAATCACAGATGCACTTGTGCATCATGATCAAGAATCTCAGCTCAATATTAGTACAAGTAAAGATTTGTTGCTCAGGCCCTTCAGTGATGATAATGTGGAGACAGAGCTCATGAGGCTGCATAGTCTCTCAGGTCCACCAAGATTTCTTTTTACAATTGTTGAAGAAACAAAGGAGGATTTAGAGTCTGAAGATGGCAGGTCTAGAGTTGATAACAAAAGCGCAAAAGGATCAGGAAGTAGAAGCTTGAGTGATTTGCTTCTTACTGTGGAGACTCCATATCTAACCCCTCTTGCTTCTCCACCATTTTTCACGCCTCCTCTTACTCCTAGCTATAACCAGATTGGATTCAACCATCTCTTTGAATCATCAAAAGATGCAGAGTTCAACAAGATAAGGTCATCACCTCCTCCAAAATTCAAGTTCTTACAGGATGCGGAGGAGAAACTATATGCAAGGAGATTGATGCAAGAAGCTGAGGAGATGGTCCCAAAGAAGGATTTTTTTGCTCAAGATTACAACAAAAGACCTCCTAGTTCAAATTTTCTAAAAGACGAGGATGATGGTCCTTTTATCACCATCATTGTTGACAGGAACAAAGAAAGAGAGTTTAATGAACAAAATCACCAGCTAGCACACCACCCTTCAAGCAGTTCACAGGTACTTCCTCTTGTTGCTTCGCCTTCAACATCAAAACCAGCAGCAAAGAAAAGTTCCTTCTTTCATTAGAGCTCCGAGATCAAGTTAAACGAGATAGTCTTTTTCTCCCCCAAGTATTTCTATTAATCAACATTAGTCTTCTTTTTAGGGCTTTTTTATTTTCATTTTCCATCTTGTTTGGGAATGGTGTTAAAAGGTTAATCTTGCTAAATCCCTTTGCAATGCATGCCAAGAATTTTCAAGGCGAGGGGGACAACATTCTCTGCAGTATAATGTTGAAAGTTGGAAGGGTGCCAGTGGGGGTCTTGTGGGGTAATTTGTTGCATTCACTCTTCATGTCTCCCTGAGCTCTCTGGTACCAGTAATCATTCTGATGAGTAATGGTACCACTGATGTTTTTGTCCAAAAGGCACTGTGAAAAAGAATTCTTTCAAGACCAAAGTGCTTTTCCAGCCCCATGCTCTGTTTCCCTTCTCTCCGTGCTCACGGCAAATACATAAACTAACTTTATTGCCACGTCCTAATCTTGTATTCTTTTGTTGAAGGGTAATTCCGTACACCCCACCATCCTCACCATAATTTAGACCGCGGATTAACATCCGATAATCAAAACAAATGGCAGTTTTGATTGGTCAGGGAGTCTAAGATAGATGTCTAGACAGGGAAGAGGATGACCATTCCACAAAGTGACAAAATTGGAAAGAAAAAAAAAAAAACTTAGATTGTGAGATGCATCGTGGGCTTTTTCGTAAACTGCGAATAGGTAATTATATAGCCCGTGAAAACGTCTCGTGGGGTTAGGCCGAAAGGTAGCCATCTCGGCTTTGGAGAATCATTATAGGCTTTGCCTTTATCTATTAAATGCTACGATAAGAGATACATGGCAGAATCATATGAGGTTTCAGGTACGATTTCGTCACATACATACAAACAAGATTATTCGCTTTTGCTTTGATGAAGGTAGGATCGATTTTTTTTAATGTAAAAAAATTATCCTAACATGTATTTTAATAAAAAAAATTAATTATAAATTCAAAAAATACATTACATATTAAATGATATTTTTTAAAATATTGATATGAGAATATGCTGAATAACAATTTTTTAAAATATTAAAATTATAATATATTAAATTAACTCATTATAACATATAAACTCTATAATAGGATATATTGATAACCATGTAAAAAATAAAAATAAATCATAAAGATTAATTTTTAATCAATTTAATATTGAAATATAATATTGAAAGAAAAAAATCAAATTTAAAAAAAAACTACCTAAGTTCACTTGGGTTAATAAACCAAATTAATAACCCAAGTTAGGAGATATTAATGAAAATAAATTATAAATATTAATTATTAATCAACGCAATGTTTAAATACAAAATTATAAAAAAATCAAATTAAAAAAAATAAAAAATTATTTAAGTCAACCTAGGTTAATATGAGATCATGATAACCCATAAAAAACAAATAAAAAGTAATCATAAAGTTTAATTTCCAACTAACTCAATGTTAAAAAATAAATAATTAATTAATTAAAAATAGATAGAAGATAATCTAAATCGACTGAGACTAACTTATTAAACTCTTGACATGAATTATGAGATTGAAATAACTTTATAAAATAAAAAATAATAAAATTTACAAAGCTCAGAATAACTTCATTAGATAAAATGTTAATTATTTGAATCGAGAGAGAAAAATAAATTTATTAAAATAAAATAATTCTATAAAAAATAAAATAAAATTTAGTTCACAGGCAACTTAACATTGAAAGAAGTTGGAAAAAAATTTGAATTGTTAGAGTAAAATTAAAATATATATATATATATATATTCAAATAAAAAATAAACAAAGTGAACTTGCTAAATTTACTTCCTAGACATGATATTAAAATATAAAGATTACATTAAAATAACTTTATAAAAAACAAATTGAAAAAAAAATTATATACATTCACTTAAAAAAAGATAAAATAAAATATAGTTAATTTAATTTAATCCATCAAACTGTAACTTAAATAATAAAATTAAGATAATCTTAAAAAAAATAATGAAATAATGAAACTTCTAAATAATTCAATATTAAATAAAGAATTAAAAAAATAAAAATTTTAAAAAATAATTCAAAATAAAACAATTAAGTTCACATGTCGAAGATAGAGTAACTTGAAGTCCTGACTTTTTTGCTCGGAGGAGGTGACTGTCCGTTACAAGTTCAATGGCAACATACATAGACACTGCACCGAGGCAGATGAATCAAGCTTTTAGCATAATTGGCACGAGCTTAACCTGTGTAAGCAGCTAGCTATTGCACCAAATCCCGTTTGGAAAACCAAATAGCTCAGCATTAAAGTAACCATAGTTTGAGTCTGATCCAACATCAAACCAGATCTATGATGATCAAAACATAATAAATTCAACCAGCATTTTTTCCTTATTAAAAGCCAAAAACCAGTTAAGCCGCATCAATGGCTCAAATGTCTCACCAGACAGCATTTTGTCAGCTGTATTCCCCAATTTTATAGCCTTCTTGGTGGATTAACTTTTCATGTATGGTGAAATCTCAGAAACCGAGATACAATCCTTCAATGAAGCAATCCCGGGAGAAACCAACATCACCTAAGCTTTCAGTTAGATAGCATTTTGCAGAAACAATGTGCACTCGGAAAGCTAACCATCCAACACAGTTCACCTGTACATGTAATTCGACTTAACAAGCATCTGTTTTGTACCTCGCCTCCCACAGGAAAGTGGTAACAAAAAACCATCATTACCGATTAAAAGTTCCGAGCAGTTTCACATGCAACCGGCCATAACGAAAGACAACCATGTTGTGGGCCAATCTATGACATGGCAAGTATCTGCCCTTATTATAGAAAGTTCCAGCAATTACAGTCTATGCTTAGGCTTACACACTTCAGAAAAAAAATTGTTATAAAACATGATGAACGGACGATCAGGTGCCTCAAATCTATAGACAAATGGCAATGCACACTTAACGAAGAAAAAACACCTCTTTTTACTTGAATAAACAACTATTTATTGCCACCCATCTCCAATCTGATATGGGCGAACAAATTCAGATAACTTTGCAAACACATGAGAAAAAGACACTGTCAAATTCCCAAGGCAGCAAAACCTGTAATTCCCAGCTCAACGGACAGTGCATTGTGCCCGGGTTCTTCCAAAAGGCTGAATGCAGTGTATCATGAATTTACTGAAATCACCATAATTGTCCAGGAACAATATAAGCCAGAGAACATTAGAAACCAAAAATAATACATCGCCTAAAGGAAGATATACAATATCTGTCAAGGGACCACTGAGATGTCATTCACATGGCACATGCAATTCACATATATGAACTCGAGTGATAGCCACTGTTGACATCTTATGGGTGGCACCATACTTTTTACCTCTATTTTGTCTTTGAATATTTTTTTTTTGTCAGAAATACATTCGTTTCCCCTGGGAGTTTTCAGGGATTAACAGATATATTCTCCATTCTGTTTCAACACCAGTCATGCAGTTTCCATCTTTTGGTGTATTAGGGGAAGACCCACAATCAAACATATGCTGAGGGCATGTGAATAACAGCCCTTGGGAGAGAACTTCATATCAACTGTATCATATATCGACAACAGGCAAGTTGACCAGGTGGAAGGACAAGCATCAGTGCGTCAGATTGACAGGTGAGCAAAAATCTGCACAAAGCTTTCCCAACAATCAACTTGGATCCTCAAAACTGCCCCAACCTTGAACAAGCATGCTGCCCTTGTCAAAGCACAGATAAAAAGCCTCTTGCGACGCGAACTTCTGGAGGGTGTTCTTACACATACCAAAATGCATAGCATGTGTCACTAGGCTTGTTAGCTCTCCCTTGGAATCCACCCTCAGCTGTTTGCCTCTGAAGCAGTGGAAAGGGTGTCAGAAATTACAACTGCAGGATATGGAAGACCTTAAAGTAACAAAGTTAGATTGAAAATTGAAATGTCAGAGGGAGCAAATGGAAGTTATGATTTCACAAGCATTTGGTCATTTGTAAGTTTCTCTAATCCTTAATAACAATCGTGTCTGTCCACTGTTCACTTGTTTAAATACACCTTCAGGGTCTAGTGTTAATGATTTTAAATGATTCCGGAGATTAGATGAAGAAAGTAAACCTGTAAGCACCATACAAAGGAATGCCAATGAAAGACGATGCTGCACTTTTTGAATGGACATCATCTTCAATAATCCCATCAGATGAAGAGAAGAGCAACTGCACGGTAAGTTCCACCACCGGTCCACCAGGACAAATATCATTGGTAAATAGCATTGAAAGAAATAAGCTAACAAGGTCATATAAAATGAAGCTCGTTTATAAATATTTTTCAGTAACATTATACAGAAAAATTTGACAATAAAACAATATGATAACTGTCAAATGGCACTGGAAAGTGAAAATCAGATGTTGGATGAAAAAATAGAGATGAAAGGAAAGAAAAGCACTATCGGTTAAAACATGGTTTTGGGTATACAGATGAAACTAACAGTATTGGTAAAGTAGCAAAACAACAATAATCCCTTTAGATTTAAAACTTTTGACGGAATCTACCAACTATATACAGAGTGTTCTGCAACTCACCATGAGATTCTGAACCAGGAATCATCCCAAAGCCACCAGCATATGACTGAAAAGAGCAGCATACTTGTAAGTAAACATGAAATATATCACAGGAATTACCAACTGACTGCAAAATGCATCGCAGAAAGATGGATAACAGGAGAAGTTCACTAGGAACAAATATACCTAGCATCTTAAGATGTACTCCTTGGTTTTCTCCCTACCCATGCTACTCCAGTCCTCCAACATATAACAGATGGCCGCTGGTACATCAAATAGCTATAGTAATATCACATCACTTTAGGCAGCTTCATGAACATCCCAAGGTTTTTGTGCTTGCATGCACAGTATATGAATCGAAGATCTGTCTCTGCACCGATATGGATAGGCAGAGAACTGCAAGATTACAAAGGAATAAAAAGAAGGGTTAAAACATTACTTCAATGCCAAAAAAACAATACCTTTTTTTCTGGGTGATCTCCACAAAGTGAAGTTACATGTGTAAAGATGAGGTGGATGAAGAAAGGGAAGGCGGAGCTAAGCCGAGAGGTTAATCAAGTTCTTGTCAGCATTATTAGAGTGAAGACGTGGTTCAAATGGATAATTGTTGAGCAAAGATTCACATAATATAGGCACAATCCACCCGGATCAGAAAGAGTTTAATTAGAAGGCAACATTATTGCAGAAAACATACCAAGTTTGTTTTTTCAGAAAGATTTGAGGATTCAAGTTAAATAACCCTAATACATCAGGTTTCTGAAGGTTCCTTATTGACATGGATATCAATTTGGAGTCGATAATTAAGAAATCGGAGCCAACAGTCTTCAATATGGATAGTGCGCAATAACTGCTTGCCAAATGGCTGTGATTGAGAATTAAAATCTATAGGCAAACCATACATCATAAGTTAATATCTAGGAACGAAGTATATATACACACGGATTACGTAATTTTTCTTGCAGAAAAATGATGAAACGCTTAATGCAATCACTATTTAAAAAAAAAAAACAAAAACAAATGTAGGACAGTTCAACTGTATTGTATCCATACCCCGTTATTATGCTGATCAAAACTAAAATATGCTGGAAAAATATTGTAATATTTTTATTGATCACTTTCTAACAATTCACTGGAGATTTTGATGATGTATTTTTTAAAAAAATATATTTTTATAATTCTTTTTTTTTTCATGATTCAAGTCATTTTGAATCCATATGCATGTTTTTCTCTTAAAGAAATAATTGAAGTAAAATAAAAGGCAGTGAAATGAAAAACACCGATAATATATGTGACAACTTTAAAATTTATTCGATTTTTTTTTTATCCCTGTTTTGTTAGCTATTAGGTGATATCTCTTTATAATTTTTTTTAAAAAAAAATTGATACCAAACTTCCTTCTCTTTGTTTCTAGTCCTTTTATTAGTAGAGAAGAAAAAAAGAATTATTGTATTCAGCTTTATAATAATAGGGATTTTAGCCATCAAAATTATTTTTTATATCAAATAATTTTATGTAATAAAGAATATTGACATTATATTTTTTTTTATCTTGAAAATGATTAGAAAAATAGATTTGAGCCTGGTAACTTTTTTTTTTCAAATTGATCTTGAATTTTACGGTGATTTTCGTGTTTTTGGTCACAAGTTAGTTTAAAAAGGTTTTTATAATATTTTTTAATTATTTTAAGTAAAAAATGAATTTAAAATAATTTTTTTAGTGAAAAATTACGAACACTATTTTTCCAGCCACACTTGTGGCTGAATTCTAGAGGTTACAGAGAAAATATTATCTTTTTTTATATATAATTAAAGTAAATGACATGTTATACACCCCTATTGATTTAAAAAGAAAAAGAAAAGAAAGGTCTGCGTGTGAGCTTTTTCTTGGTGGGCTAAGCGCTTGGCGTGGCTTCCCTGACCTAGCAATGCTTGATTTTATTTATTTTAAATTTTTTTAATTAGTATATTTTTTATATATTTTAAAAAATTAGTTTTTTGATTTTTGTTTTAGTACCCTTTTCTGACTTTTTTTGGTTTTGAAATAACTAATTTTTTAATTGTATTTGTTGTGTTTAAATTTTTAGAAGATTGGTATGATTCATTTGTATTTTTTATATTTCTTGTACACTATATATTTATTTTTTACAGTATTTTTAATGTGTACAACCTTGTATAATATTTATCTTGTCTTGTTTAATAAGTTTGATATGGGTGTTGATTTGTATTATAAATTGATCTTAATAAAAAAAATTATTAAATATAACCACGTAAATAATTTATGTTACGATATTAAATATTATAATCTATATTTATCTCTGAATTTTTATAATTTTGCTTTTATTTATCATTAATGATATTTTTTCATTACCTTCACAATGGTTTGTAAATTTTTATGTGAAAAAAAACATAGTAAAAAAATTCTACATGTTTATTTTTTTAATCATGTATTAGTTTTCAATTTGATATTTATTATTATGATTTATTATTGTTAATTTCACCATTATTTTTAGTTTCATCATTCAATTAAAGTCAATAATGTATTTTTTTTTCATTTTTGTTCCTTCCTTTTTTTATTTTTTCTTTTTAATTTTCATTTTTTATCAATGCTTTTTTTATATGTATTTTTAAAAAATAATTTTTAAATTAATACCTCTTATCTGTTTTTTGTTTTTGGTTTTCTAACCTTTTTAAATAACAATTATTTTTTATATTTATGATAGATTAAATACATATTTGTTTACAATATCTTTAGTATATCCTGTATAATATTTTTATTTTATTTTATTCAATAAGTTCTATATAAGTGTTGATTTTCATTATAAATTTATTTTAATAAATAAATTTAATGAACTCAACTAGCTAAATAACCTATAACATAATATTAAATATCATAATTACATTTATCTCTAAATTTTTCCAATCATGTTTTTTTTTATTGCCAGCAACTCTTTCTTTCACTACTTACACAGTGATTTATAATTTATTTATGATATTTTATGTGAAAAAACATGTTGAAGAAATCCATGTCATTTTTTATTATTGTTATCTATTATTGTTTTCAATTTCAATGTTCAATCCAAGTTCCATGATGTATTTTTTTTTGTTCCTTACTTTATTTCTATATTTCATTTTTTATTAATGCCTTTTGTGTATGTATTTTTTTAAAATTAATGTTTTGATCAATACCTCTTCTCTGTTATTATTTTTTATAGATTTTTTAAAATAATAATATTTTTTTTAATTATATAGGGTGTATTTAATTTATGATGAGGTTAATATGATTCACTTGTAATTTATTTATATTTTACATGGATTAAATATTTATTTTTATGATATTTTTAATATATGTAGTCTTTCATATTATTTTTTCTTTTTTTTATTTAATAAATTTTATATATGTATTGATTTTTATTTCAAATTAATTTTAATAAATAAATTTATTAAACATAACCAAACAAATATATGGTTTTGGATAAAGATTTTTTTTTATTTGTTATCATTATTACTTTTTTATATTTATATTTTCCTGGTTGCCATCGTTTACTTTATTTTTTTAAACATTGTTCAACTAAGACCAACTTATTTTGTTGTTTGGGACTACAATCCGAGTTATTGGATAAACTCCACTCAAGCTCTTTATTCTTTAGAGTTTGTATAATATTGTGATAAAAAGTTGGTTTTTAAAGTATGTTTTATTTAAAAATAAATAAAAATAATATTTTTTTAATATTTATTTTTAATATCAATATATCAAAATAATTTAGCAATAAAAAAATATTAATTAAAAAAATAAAAAATGATTTTTTAAAACCATTTTACATAACAAAAACAAACGACCCTTGACTCTTGAACCATTTTACCCTCGCTTTTGCACCTGCTACCCCCCCCTCTTCACTGCCACGCCCACACACAAGTCAAGCCTTCGAAGCAGTAATTTCGTCGATCAATTGGCGTACAAGAAGTGAAGAAGCGTAGGAATCATGAAAGGCAGCAAAACTACTATCTTGACACTTGCTGAGAAATGCAAGGTTTCTGTCCCTCCTCTCTTTCTCTGCAACTCCAGAGTTTGTCACTGGTTATTGTTAAAGTAAAAATCTATTTGCTCTATTGCAGAGTATACTTGCCTCCAACTGGCAAGCTCAACTTAATACCATCAAAGCTGATGCCAAAGGAAGGTGCCCATTTCTGTTCTGACTATCGGGTTCTCATTTTCTTTGCCCTTTATAGATTAAAAATCCAAGCTTTTGTTTGTTCCTTACAAAAGTAAAAAGAAAAAGAAAAAAGAAAATTCTCAAGTTGATTAATGGGTTTCCTTCTTTTATTTATTTATTTATTTGGTGTGTTCATGTTAGCAAGGGGGGCATATACAGTTCAAAAGTCAAGTACATACTCAAGAAGGGGAAGCCATATCTCTGGGTTAATGAAAAAGACATGCATAATGTGGTAATGTTTTCACTACGGTTGTGGGTTTGCTATGTTATGTTCATTTAGTGACAATTTTTCTGCCTGTTCGTGTTTTCATGCCTATAAGCTGAACTAACAGAGCATGAAATCCTATTGCTTTGTTATATAAAGAACTAAAATTATTTGAAGAGAGTACCCATAATTTACATGATCTTTGATTTTCATTTGCGATGAAATTTATATGCTAAAGTTGTCCAATTATTATTTCTGATGCTGTTTGATTCATCCCCTTTCTTTGACATAGAACGCAATCATTGATGACCGTGCTTCATTGGCTGTTGCTAGTCCCTTTCCAGGACCCCTGGCAAATTTATTCAAATCGATGCAGAAGGTTAGTTCTTCATTTGGCTTGTACTTTTTTGGCTGTTCAGTTGCTTCAGAGATATCTTCCCCTCCCTTCATCATTTCAACTATACCTAGATATGCTGCTAGGGCCTAACATGCTGATTTGTACTCATGCTGCAGTTACCAGCTAGGATTGCGATAACTGGGAATGTTGTGCCTCTTAAGGAGGAAAAGGTCTGGCAATATATAACATAACTTCGAATGACTATCCTTTTTTGGGTGTGATAGGGGCACATATATACATATATGTATGTACACGCACGCACGTGCACTGAGATCAGTCTCTGTTAGTTTTCTGTCAACTTTCAGTTGTGCAGTGAAGAATTTGTTTGATAGAAAATGGAGACTTTTTTATAGCTGATGTTGCAGAACATTATTTCTTTGAAGAATTGGCAATGCAAGTTTAGGAGCGTTCCAAATAAACTAACTTTTAAGAATCTTCAGAATATATACCTTGCATGCTGTATCTCTATGCCTCTTGATACTTAAGTGATGTAGGAAGAAAAGGAAAAGGATATCTAAAGATAGGGTATCTGGGTAGAAAAAGAGAACAAACTCTTCATAAAATTATCTAAATATCAAAGTCGTTGTTTATTTACAGCATTAGCAGTCCTTAAAGACTATTTAAAATCCTAAATCCTTGTAGGAAAATGATTCTTAGTCTTAGTCCACAAGTAAAACAACTTAGCCTATAAAGAAATACTTTAAAAAGTTGCATGGTAATCACATGACTCTAGATTAATTAAGTACTGTAATATCATAAATATTCCAAAGAAAGCTCCCGTTATTCTCCTTGGGCTGGAAAAAACTCATCCTCTAGCTAAAATCATTTTTGCCTCGATTTGGCACATGTCCAATCAAGACTCTCTAACCCCTTTTCTTTTTTCGCCTCAGCTGTATAAATACTATAGATATCAGCTTAAGTCCCTACATGTTAAATTTAGCATAATAAGAAACATCAATTGACAACTATTTCTCTTTCTTTGACTTTTAGAATAATGAATTGCAAACCTCAAACTTGCTTCATCGACATGTATTGTATTTATATAATCCTTGAACAAATTTACTCTTGTGATTATAGCAAACTTGTAATCAAAAGAAGCAACATATCATAAATTAACAATTTTCTTTTATTGAGTAACTTTCATGTTCTCTTTGCACCCAACCTTTAGCTTATTGATAAGGAAGGACACCATTGATGACATCATCATTGCCATTACTGTCATTGTTCATGCTATGACTAACATCATGATCATCATCAAAATAAAGATCATAAATTGATGGAGAATCCTAATTCACATCTAACTCATCATAGATTGGAATTCTTCAACATTCTATTTTGGATTCTTAGTTTTAGTCCACAAGTAAAACTACTATAAAGAAATTGCTTTAAAAAGTCACATGCTAATCACATGACACTAGATTAATTAAGTGACCCTAATATCATAAATATTCTAAGGAAAGCTCCTGTGCCTTTGATCAGTAAGAGCAAAATATTGTTTCAAAGTTTGAATTCAGTGTCCTTGGAAGTTTGTTATTAATTCATAAAAATACATCTGCAACTAATATTACCATGAGAGAACATGCAAATCTATATTTAAAGTACTCCTGTTACTGAACCTAGCATGCAATAGGAGAAATGGCTGGCTTTCTCTGATCCTAGGAAGCTGCAAGATCTTGGTGTTCCAACAACTCGTGAGTTTAGTCTGACTGCTGAGCTCAGCATTGATGCCAAATCAGAATCTATTCTATGCACTGTTTTGATTTTATACAATATCATGTTGATTGTGGAAAAAGAAAAGGGAATTCTGCCTTGATTATATGCCTTTTCTCTTGTTATAGGTTCAGCTGGTTGCAGAAAGCCTTAAAGAAGTCATGCTTTCTGAACAGCGGCAGATCAATGAGGCCCCCTATACAGTTTCTGGTGTATTAAGTTCTTCTAATCTTATTACCACATCCCGAAGTGAAAACCTCAAGGAGCTATTGGATGGTGTTGAAGAATATGGTGTTTATAGATTCAATCTAAGGTACAAAACTCTCAGTTACACAGTATCAGTATACTTCTAGTGTCAGCAATAGCATCACTGAATATGGATATAATTTTTCTGAACTGAAATTCTGAAGAACAAGGAAATCCTGATCTTGAATTAAGAGAAAAGTAAGAAGTGCGCATTTATTCATGCATAATGAAAATTGAACATTTCCAAGTGTTTGAATTTATGTAGTTGGGCACAAACACATTTTAAGGTTCTGCACTATGCAACTTTGGTAGTTAAGTGGATCAAGTCAGTAGTAGAGGTTAACCTTTTCTGATAGAGAAAAAGTCATCAGAGCAGGAAAGACCATTGTATGATGTTGCAATAGCGAATCTGCTGTTGCCTCTTGTTATAAACCAAAGCATAACCTTTCATCTTTCTGAAAGGAAAAAAAAAAAAAAATGTATAGCATGTTATAGTAGAATCTCATGCAATAACGATTGGAATGAGCATCTTGTGTATGAAAAAGATAAATAAACAAGTAACGAGAATTGTGAACTTTTTGTCAGTTCATGCATGTTTATTGATGGCCATGGACGCACTCATGAAGTGGATATGGAAGCTATTGAAGCGTCTAAAGTAGATCCATTAGGTAAGACCCTTGTTACAAGAAACGATGTTTGCTTGTTTGAATATAATGTGCTTATATTGTCGCTAAAGAAATATGTC
Source organism: Populus ilicifolia (assembly GCA_015708895.1). Classification (NCBI taxonomy): domain Eukaryota; kingdom Viridiplantae; phylum Streptophyta; class Magnoliopsida; order Malpighiales; family Salicaceae; genus Populus; species Populus ilicifolia. The sequence goes on along the minus strand of SRLM01000375.1, from coordinate 2,233,085 downwards.
TCTTAACTTTGTTTCTCCTGCAGCATTTCTTTCCGCAAAGCTAATTGATGGCATCAATCGAAGTGAATCAAGGCGTAGAGCTCTAGTACTTTTTTGTTTCGTGTACTTGAATGCAGATGCAAGGGTAAGATACATGCGTGCATCATACCTTCTTCTTTTTTATACATATACACGATTACTTTTGACAGTATCAAGTATGCATGAAATAAGTTTAATTCTCCTGTCATTTGATAGGTTTGAAGAGACCATTTAGTCACGACATAGGACCCAGTCAATCAAATTTAGGGTGTTCAGCAAAAAATTGTACAAGCACACAATGATCTACCTAGTCACCTAACACGGTGCACTATACTGAGCAACTCTAGCCATTAACGAGAAGAGAAGATTTAAATTAATTTCATAACCTTGGGTCGAAGAGTCTCATCAATCAAACACTCTTCATGTCTTGCATTAAATGTTTATTAGCAGCAAAAATAAAGGAAAGCCTTACTGAACAACAAACTTGAAATGTTCATCCTTACATGTCTGACTACTAGAAAATGCCAGTTTGTTCTCCACAAGTGCACGATTACTCAAAATGACAAATTTGCATTTGGATCTCAGAACCCTCAACGTAAACTAATGTCTATTTGATCAGGATGCATTTATGCTCTGTGTTGACCGCAAGGGATTTGATGTGCTGGCAAAAGTTCCTAGTTCACGATTAAAGGATGGCACCAGTGAATACGTATGGAAACAATTCAGATTCCCTTTCAAAGAAGAGGCACATGATGTTGAAACCTTTTGCCAGCAACTTGTGAAAATGGAGGAGGAGGCTGTCAAGAAGGTTTCAGGCTACAGCGGTTTAACATGAAGGATGATTATGATGATATTGCAAGTGAAGGAATCATCCAAGAAGCATGTGACAGTGAAAGCTATGCATCTGCTCGGAAGATGGATGTCTAGAAGGGTTTTGAAGACAATAGCTTAGAATCCGAACCATAATATTTGATGGTTTATCTTGTGCATGCGCACGAATTTCATACATGGGGACACAGAGGCCTGATTTAATTCTTGAGGGGAGAGGTTCTTGTTAAGAATATGGCTCTATTTCGCTCATCAAAGAAAGCTACGGGTTTGTATTTATCATTTTTCCCATGTTTAAAAATTGGTTAAAAAGTACTGTTCATTTATTTTCGCATGGCTAAATTTGCTGAAAGGCTAGTACAAGTCATCCGCGAGAAAAACATTAATGGTAGCCCGTTCAAGAAGAAGCTTATTATATTCGAATGCAAACCCTGGGCGAACAGGATGAAACTCATTCAAGAACACAACAAAATACGTCAGTTAGACTAGCCAGCGGTTTAGGAATACCATGTTCTTTCTTGCATGGAACTATACCATAGGCGCAAAACACGAACTATAAACTGGTCAACATATATATTTCAAGCGCGATAATGTATTGGAGAAAAAAACTGGAATAAGAAAATCTTCAACGCCATGACTGACTGCAGAAAATAGAAATATTATAGTTCTAATATCCACGACGGCGATGAAAACAAACACCTAAAATAGCACCACCGCCTATTCATCATCATTATAACAAAAAGGTCAAACGGGCACACTTAATCAACCTCTTCGATCTTGGGACCAGCACCACTGCCACTAGCTGGGGGAGCATCATCATCCATGCCACCACCCATGTCACTACCGCCAGCACCTTGATACATCTTGGCGATAATGGGATTGCAGATGCTCTCGAGCTCTTTCATCTTGTCCTCAAACTCATCAGCCTCAGCAAGCTGGTTGCTGTCCAACCATTGGATAGCCTGATCAATGGCATCCTCTATCTTCTTCTTGTCATCCGCAGCCAGCTTGGAACTGATCTTGTCATCCTTGACAGTGTTCCTCATGTTGTAAGCATAGTTTTCCAAAGCATTCTTTGCCTCAACCTTTTTCTTGTGCTCCTCATCTTCTGACTTGTATTTCTCGGCCTCCTGGACCATCTTCTCAATCTCTTCCTTGGACAACCTACCCTTGTCATTGGTAATTGTGATCTTGTTCTTTTGACCAGTGGTCTTATCCTCGGCCGAGACATTCAAGATACCATTGGCATCGATATCAAAGCACACAGTAATCTGAGGAACACCCCTGGGAGCTGGAGGAATGCCAGATAGCTCAAATTTGCCCAGTAAGTTATTGTCCTTTGTTCTTGCTCTCTCACCCTCAAAAACTTGGATCAAGACACCAGGTTGGTTGTCAGAGTAGGTCGAGAAAACTTGCTCCTTCTTGGTGGGAATGGTGGTGTTCCTTGGAATCAAAACAGTCATAACTCCACCGGCAGTTTCCAATCCAAGAGACAGGGGAGTGACATCAAGAAGAAGTAGATCCTGCACCTTCTCATTGCCTTCCCCAGTCAAGATAGCAGCCTGGACTGCAGCACCATATGCAACAGCCTCATCAGGGTTGATGCTCTTGCAGAGCTCCTTCCCATTAAAGAAGTCTTGCAATAGCTGCTGCACCTTGGGAATCCTGGTGGAACCACCAACAAGGACAACGTCATGTACAGTGCTCTTGTCCATCTTAGCATCCCTCAAACACTTCTCTACAGGCTCCATACACTTCCTAAAGAGATCCATGTTCATCTCCTCAAATCTTGCACGAGTGATGGTTGAATAAAAGTCAATACCCTCATACAGAGAGTCAATCTCGATGGTGGTCTGAGCAGTGGATGACAGAGTCCTTTTTGCCCTCTCACAGGCAGTTCTCAACCTCCTAAGAGCTCTAGGATTTCCACTGATATCCTTCTTATTTTTCCTCTTGAATTCTTGAACAAAGTGGTTCACCATTCTGTTATCAAAATCCTCGCCTCCAAGATGGGTATCTCCAGCAGTGGATTTCACCTCAAAGATACCCTCCTCGATGGTAAGAAGAGAGACATCAAAAGTACCACCACCCAAATCAAAAATCAACACATTCTTCTCCCCAACACTTGTCGCCTTCTTGTCAAGACCATAAGCAATGGCAGCAGCAGTAGGCTCATTTATAATACGCATAACATTCAGGCCAGCAATAACTCCAGCGTCCTTTGTGGCCTGTCTTTGAGAGTCGTTGAAGTAAGCAGGGACAGTGACCACAGCGTTCTTGATTGCGGTACCAAGGTAAGCTTCGGCAATCTCACGCATCTTAATGAGAACCATTGAAGAAATCTCCTCGGCGGAAAACTGCTTCTCCTCACCCTTGTAGGTAACCCCAATCATAGGCTTGTCACCAGGACCAGCGATGACCTTAAATGGCCAGAGCTTGATATCACTCTGGACTGAAACATCAGTGAATCTCCTACCAATCAACCTCTTTGCATCTGCAGTAACATGACCAAACACCAATTAGCTACAGAGCTCACTCAGTTAACTCAGTAATGACTAATAGTTAAAACTACAGGTGAGAAAAAAAGTAACCAAGTTTATGCAGAAACTATAAAATACCAGAAAACAGCTTATGAAGCTTATGCAGTAACTACAAATACCAGAGAGCAGCTTATAATAAATAAAAAGAAGCTAACGGATCTGAAAGCAATATCCATCCATCTACCAAAACTAAAAGTCCAAATAGAAATAACAGATCTAAGATTTTGGTTTAATTTTTACTAATATCTAACGACAGTGTGTGCATACACAAGATCCTTCTTCGATAAGATCAGAGCAATATATATACAAGATCCTTCCTGGCTAAAATCAGAACAGTATAAAAATATCTTCTGAAAGAATACTAACCAAAGACGGTGTTGATTGGGTTCATGGCGACCTGGTTCTTAGCAGCGTCGCCGATCAAACGCTCTGAGTCAGTGAAGGCAACATAAGACGGTGTAGTTCTGTTGCCTTGATCGTTAGCTATGATTTCCACTCTGTCGTGTTGCCAAACACCAACGCATGAGTACGTGGTGCCTAGATCAATGCCGATTGCCGGTCCTTCTCCTTTTCCGGCCATTCTAAAACGATTTTAGATTAACGTAGCGGACGATAAAAGAGAAAATTGAGTACTCGGGTTTCGCCTTCTGCGATAGCGTGCGGATTAGAGAAGGGGGTGCGTATATACGTGTTTTTTTTTGTAAGTTCTGGAATGTTCTATAAAGAAAGAATGGATCTGCGCCGTTGATTTTGAGTTTGTTGACGGTTTAGATGGGTTGAAGAAAGTTCTGAGATAGTGGTTTTAACTTAATAGAGACGTTTGTGGTTTCCTTAAAGGGGTGGGTTTTCCGACCCGGTCGAGCCGACATGCGAGTTTGAAAATTAGTAATGGTACAACGACATGTCGCAAGGAGCATTGGGTGAATGATTTGTTAGTGCCTGTTTGTGGGTTCCTATGATGCTGGCATTGGTAAAGTACATGCATGGTTTCTTTGCTGTTATGTGCTATGATTGCCTGCGATTTGAATTGTGATTTTTTTTCAAGATCTTGTCTGACTTTTTATTTTTGTAATTGAAACTTTTAAGCTAAATTTATCACCTAAATTCCCCCCCTTCCTGGAAGGATTGTATTGAAAAATATAAAGCTAGGGTAAAAAACAAACACGAGTATTAAATATGATGCTTTTAAATTTGTTTGTGAAATATATTTTAATCTTTTAATTTTTATTTTTTTCTATAAATTGACCAATTCCTTTAATTTTTTAAAAATATATTTTGGTATGAACATTTATTTTCATAATTTTTTAATTTTTTTAATAAAAAGAGATAGAAGAATTATCATATTCTAGTAAAAACAATTTCTTTGTTGGCAACAATTTGACCACCAAATAGATTAAAAATAGTGTCAGTAAATTTTATTAAGTAAATAAAGTTTTATAATAGTTGTTTTGATTCTTAATATAATTGGTTGTTTTAAATTTTAATATAGCTTGAAACTCGAATTTAAAAAAGGACATAATATTTTTTCAATTTGATTTAGCAATTTAAGTTATTTTTTAGATTTAATGAGTTAATAGATTAATTTCTTGGTGTTCTAATAGTATTTGTAAAACATTTTATGATTGAAAAATAAATTTTTGAGAAAAAAACTTGTAAGCTGATTTCTAGTCACTATAATAATAACTAAAATTTAGATTGATAGACGTCAGAGTACTTTGCTTGTCGTAACATGTAACATGTAACATGTTATTTACTTATTTTTTTTTTTTAAATAAAGATGGATAACTTTTCAATTATTTTCAAAATCATATATAGTTGTTTTCTAAAATTATAATAGCGGTTGTTAGTTTTTTTCAATTAAAAAAATTCAAAAAAGATAAGTTTTATGTTTTTATTTTACAAAAAAATAAAAACAACAAATAACACCAAATCATCACTTAGCTTTCACTGTAGAAGTGGTTTGGCTTTTTCATAGGTCAAGTTGATATATTTTTCTGCAACCTGATAAAATGATATTCAAGCACAACTACTGCATTTTGATGTATTAAAACAATTTTTATGACTCAAGTTTCTAATAAGATGTTTAATTTAATTAATTACATGGTAAAAAATAACAGTAATAAATAATGAATATATCGATGTCAATTCGGATTGATATTTTTATACCATGAACTTGGATCATGAGACAAGAATTATTACATATAAAAAAAAATATAAAATTTGATTTTTAATAATTTAATGTTGAATGGTAAAATTAAAAAAAATTTAAGAAGAATAAAAAATAAAAATCAAATTTAACATAAAAATAAAATCATGTAATATGATGTAAATGTTCTTAAGCAATCTGAATATAAGGTATGAGACTATACTATCCTCGTGAAGAACAAAATAAAAATAAATAAATACGTTAAATTTTTTAAAAATTAAATATTAAATGATAAGATAAAAAAATCAATGTAAAAAAATAAAATAAATAAAATAATGAAAATCTAAATTAATATTTTATATTTATGATTTAGATCATGAGATCGAGATCGCCATATAAATTTTTTTATAAAACTTGATTTTTAAATAATATAATATTCATGGATAAAATTAATATTGTTTTTATTTTTTCTTTGCATATATATATATATATTTATAATATGAATATACCAGAAGGGATAAATCTCCATCCATCAGCAATAAATCATTAACAACATTTTAAAACCTGTTCGACAATTCATCTAACTACACGGTAAGCAACGTAAACAAATATAATCTCAATCCTCAACTATTTTTTTTATCAAAACAATCACCGATCACGGTTTTCGGTTTTCTCAAGTGAAATTTTTTAACATCCAAAATCAATGAAAATTATTAATTTAAACCATCCAATCCAATCCAATCCAATCAAAAGATGAGAATAAAAATAAAAATAATTTAATTTAATTAGAGAGAAGAAGGATTATTTCAGTTGTGCACTGAGACATCTCTTTTGATTAATTTGTTTTAGAAATTTTTTCTCATCACACGAAATTTGCACTCAGAAACACAGGACAAACAAACAAGCACAACAACAGCTTACAAACGCTCCAACTGTTTGTCCCGTCTTAATTAAGAGAAATGACTTAATTTGAATGTAATGTTGTTTATTAGAATGGTTGCTCAAGGTGTTCTCGTATAAACAGAGAGAGAGAGAGAGAGAGAGAGAGAGAGACCTGCTTAAGCTGATGGTGACGGTGATGGGCCCTTGAGAATTCATGGTTTTAGAGAGTTCCTGCTCAGATGCGAAAAAAGATGGCCCTTTTTAAGTTTTGACAAAGATAATCGACGAAAAAAACGAATAAGCGCCCTCGTGTGGCTTAGTTTGGACTGGAATCCATCAACTACATTGATCTCAGAGGGGCTTTCACGTCTTTCTTAGAGACCCAATTTAGACGCACAAATCTTTGGATTTGGTATACACGGGCTCATAAAATTTCGAATTCTGGTTCTGGGCTTCACGTAATAGCCCTTCCTATTTGTCATTCAAAACCCACAGCCCTGTGACATTGCTGCTGCATTTCCGAGAGTCTGTCCAGTCGAGCTCAGTAACATGGTTGCTGTTGTATTTCTCAAATCTTGGCTTTGTGATATAAATATGTTTTTTTTAAATAAAAAAAATATTATTTTCATATATTTTTAAAGAATATTTGGACAAAAATAAAAAAACTTTTTAAACCAAAAACAGCAGCTAACTGCGGGGAGATAGAAAGATTTCAGAGAAAAAGTTCAGAGAAAAATAAAAACTCGAGTTCCAGCATTTCAGTAGATAATGTAGTTCGAACAGATAGATGTAAAAGTGACAGACAAGCCCGCTCAAGAGGACCGTCAAATCAACAGCCTGCCTAAAGAAAATGGGCTACATCAAAAATAAGAAAATATCCCAGAAGACAGGCATGAATCCGCATAAAAATAAAACCAAAATTTCCATCATCTTGCCATCAACTCTCTTAATCGACTTCCTCGATCTTAGGACCTGCACCGCTGCCACCAGCTGGAGGAGCATCATCATCCATGCCACCACCCATGTCAGGTCCAGCACCTTGATACATCTTGGCAATAATAGGATTGCAGATGCTCTCAAGCTCCTTCATCTTGTCGTCAAACTCATCTGCTTCCGCAAGTTGATTGCTGTCTAACCACTGGATAGCCTGGTCAATGGCATCCTCGATCTTCTTCTTGTCATCGGCAGCGAGCTTGGAGCTGATCTTCTCATCCTTTACAGTGTTCCTCATGTTGTAGGCGTAGTTCTCCAAAGAATTCTTGGACTCCACCTTTTTCTTGTGCTCCTCATCCTCTGACTTGTACTTCTCAGCCTCCTGAACCATCTTCTCAATATCTTCCTTCGACAACCTACCCTTGTCATTAGTGATGGTGATCTTATTCTTTTGTCCTGTAGTTTTGTCCTCTGCCGACACATTCAAGATACCGTTTGCATCAATATCAAAGCAAACAGTGATCTGAGGAACACCCCTGGGAGCTGGAGGAATGCCAGAGAGCTCAAATTTGCCAAGCAAATTGTTGTCCCTTGTTCGTGTCCTCTCACCCTCATAAACTTGAATGAGCACACCTGGTTGGTTGTCAGAGTAGGTTGAGAAAACTTGTTCCTTCTTGGTGGGAATGGTGGTGTTCCTTGGGATCAAGACAGTCATGACACCACCGGCAGTTTCTAGACCAAGAGATAGAGGAGTAACATCCAAAAGAAGCAGATCCTGCACCTTCTCATTGCCCTCACCACTCAAGATAGCAGCCTGTACTGCAGCACCATATGCAACAGCCTCATCAGGGTTGATGCTCTTGCAGAGCTCCTTCCCATTAAAGAAGTCTTGCAAAAGTTGCTGCACCTTGGGAATCCTGGTGGAACCACCAACAAGGACAACGTCATGTACAGTGCTCTTGTCCATCTTAGCATCCCTCAAACACTTCTCTACAGGCTCCATACACTTCCTGAATAGATCCATGTTCAGCTCCTCAAATCTTGCACGAGTGATGGTTGAATAAAAGTCAATACCCTCATACAGAGAGTCAATCTCGATGGTGGTCTGAGCAGTGGATGACAGAGTCCTTTTTGCCCTCTCACAGGCAGTTCTCAACCTCCTAAGAGCTCTAGGATTTCCACTGATATCCTTCTTATTCTTCCTCTTGAATTCTTGAACAAAGTGGTTCACCATTCTGTTGTCAAAGTCCTCCCCTCCAAGATGGGTATCTCCAGCAGTGGATTTCACCTCAAAGATACCCTCCTCGATGGTAAGAAGAGAGACATCAAAAGTACCACCACCCAAATCAAAAATCAACACATTCTTCTCCCCAACACTTGACGCCTTCTTGTCAAGACCATAAGCGATGGCAGCAGCAGTAGGCTCATTGATAATACGCATAACATTCAGGCCAGCAATAACTCCAGCGTCCTTTGTGGCCTGTCTTTGAGAGTCGTTGAAGTAAGCAGGGACAGTGACCACAGCGTTCTTGATAGTGGTGCCAAGGTAAGCTTCGGCAATCTCACGCATCTTAATGAGAACCATCGAAGAAATTTCTTCAGCAGCAAATTGCTTCTCTTCACCTTTGTAGTTCACTTGAATCATCGGCTTGTCACCAGCTCCAGGGACGACCTTGAAGGACCAATGCTTAATATCACTCTGAACTGAAGCATCACTAAATCTCCTACCAATCAAACGTTTAGCATCTGCAATATATAAATCAACACCAATTAAAAATCACACTCACTTGAACAAACGACAGTACATTAAAACAACTTAATTAACAGACACTCCACACCTTGTGAATCAACACCAATCAATAATCATCCTATCAACCCCAGTTTAACAAAGGAACGTCATAAAAAAATATAGTGACAGATATACAGCAACATATTGAACTCATAGATCCAACAACTGAAGCAGCGATCGGATTATATTATGTATTAATCTATGGAAATCGTATAAATAAAACAATTTCTATGCAAGAAAGATGCGCTCAGAATTAATCATTCAAAAATCCCCTTCCAATTATTTCTAGAAACGTAGTAATCACTCCTAAATTACACACACATAAGTTAAAATAATATTCAGAACTCAAGTAACAATGGCATCGTACATTGCGTCGAGATGAAACCTTCCAAAACAGATTTATAAATCTACAACCCTAAACTGCACCCTAAACACATATCATTAGTCATAATTCAAATCCACAAACAAAATAAAAATATTGAATCCAGATCATAAAAAAAGTCAATATCAAGAGAATACTAACCAAAAACGGTGTTGATGGGGTTCATTGCGACCTGATTCTTGGCAGCATCACCAATCAAACGCTCTGTATCGGTGAAGGCAACATAGGACGGTGTCGTTCGGTTGCCTTGGTCATTGGCTATGATTTCCACTCTATCATGTTGCCAGACACCGACGCATGAGTAGGTAGTGCCTAGATCGATACCGATAGCCGGCCCTTCTCCTTTTCCGGCCATTGTTACTAGATCTAAAAATAGCGCGGCTTGGAAATTGAAAGAATAAAAATTAGGGTTTGAGTTACTAGAGAAATAACGAATGAGAGTTTCCGGGGGTTAGTGGGGTATTTATAGCGAGTTTTTTTTTTGAATTCCATTCTAGAATGTTCGATGCAAAATGGGAGTTTATCTGGGCCGTTGGTTCTCGAGTTTACTGACGGTCTGGATCTGTTGCTTTTTCTCTGGTTTTCAATTATGGAAGTTTCCGTAACGCGTGTGGTCTTTGTTTGACGAAGTCGGCGATACTGCGTGATACCAAACGGCTTGTCGTGTGAAAAATGCATTCGTTATTGACAACCCGGATTTGATTCACCCTTTAGAGAACACGTCATCTCCTTTTCAATAGGAAAAATAAAAATAATATATATATATATGTATGTATGTATGTATAATTAAAACATATAGGGAAATTATCGTAGCATTTTTTTACTGCTCTCTCATTATTTATTGTATATTGTGGTAGTTTGACTGTTTTCATTTTAGTCTTTGATTTTTTTTTATTTGATTACATTCTGTTATGATCTGGCTAATTTCTTTGATTTTTTTTTAAAAAACAATTGGAATACTAGGAGTCAAAGTGTAAAATGAGGAAAAATTGCATGGCCAGTCTAAAATTTGCATGAAAAAGGATTTTCAGTCCACCTATTTTTGTTTTTTCCCCCTCATAGTCCCACTAGCTCTTGGACTTTCAATTTTAATTCAAACATTCACTGTCCTCTTGTTTTATTCTATAGTTTTATGAAGGGGATAAAAGGTATTGATTAGCTATATACTGGCTATGAAAAATATTATTTTTTGTATTGAAATTTTTATTTGATAATATAAATTTTATTAATTAGTTTTTACCCTTTTATTTTGACAGGAAAAATAAATTAGTTTGAGACATGATTTTTTCTGATTTTTTTATTTTTTTAAAATAATTTTTAGAGTATTTTAAGTTAGTTTATTGGTTTATTAATATTATTATAAGGATATTTATTACTTATATTAGTGCAAATAAAATTTTCAATAAAAAAATATTTATTTACTGATCACTTTACTAGCCAGCAGCCTGTCCCACCATTCTACTAACAAAAGAAAAGGAAGAAGAAGCAAGCAATTCTTTTATCTTCAGCGCAAAATCACTGGGCCATTTATTTGAATACCCAACTTAAACATGCATGAAAAAGAATATCATTTTATTAAATTTTATTCAAAGTATATTTAGTTTCATGATTTTATAGTGTTTCTTTTTTAAAAAAAATTATCAAATGCTTTCTTCGTGCACAACTTATTGATTTAACTTTGTTTTTTTATTTTATTATATATATATATATAATTATCAATTCACTGTTTACAAATTTTTTACATATCATTATATTTTTTTTAATTTTATTGTATTTATTAAAAATTAAATTTTTTATTTTTTATAGAATTATCAGAATCTTATGATAACTTAATTCAAATTAACTTCATCCTTTAGTTAGGTTATTTTTTTTAATTATTTTTTTCAATATTAGATAAGTTATAAATTAAGCCTTGTATTTTTTTTGCCTACTCTTATGAAGCCATCACAATCTCATAATTTGGATCATAAATTTAATAAGTAAACTCAAGTTTTTTTTAATATTTTTTTAGTATTTAATTGATTGAGAATTAAAATTTATAATTTTGTTATATTTTGTTTTTTATGAAATCACTATGATCTTAATATTTTTTTAAAATATTGTTTGATATGATAATATTTAATATCTATCAGATTTTGAGTTAAATATTCCTTTTTTTCTTGTAGAAAATACATTAGTAATATCTAATTATTTTTTTCACATTCTATTGTTTTTATCCGATCATAATGTGTAGATCAAGCTAACGACATAGCTGAAGCCTAATTCTCGCAATACACCATGAATTTTAGCCCTGAATTAAGTTAATTATCCTCGAGATAAAACTTCTCAAAATTCCACCCCCGAGGAATAAATCTGTTGCAATGTGCTCATCAACCGATTCTAGAATTCTATCAATTTTGACAACGAAATGGTCCTCCAACACATCAAAAAGCTTTTATTTAAAAATAACACTAGACATGCGAGCACTAGGGGCTTGCTTTGAAATTGCACGGGAGATGGCTTTATGGTGATTCTGGCGTCGTGTTTGTCTGCGAAGACAAATTACGTGGGCTGCTGTCCTGGGTTCGAGAATTATCTAGCAATAAATATATAAACAGACAGAGTTCGAGATGATTAAATTTCCAAAGAATTATTGGATATAAAATCGAATAATTCAAGTGCGAAGCATGTTACAAGAAATTTACCAAATGAAACGTTACTGCTGATATTTTACTAATCTTTTTTGTGCTGTAATGATTCCAACACTATCAATTCAGTAGAATGGGCTCATGATTGGTAGAGTGGGAACAACAGCATCCTAATATAGTTATCAGAACCCAAATGTGACTAGCGGGAAGGACCACATTGCAAAACTAATTTTGTTTAAGGATGAAAGTATGGAATTTTTTAAGTTCAGGGTGTAATTTGGTTCAGGGGTAAAGCCTAGGTGAGTATTATTACAATATGGTCGTTTCACTATTAGCTTAGAGCCAAAGAATCCTTAAGAACTGTCCTAATCCCAGTAAACTAGCAATTATTGAGTTAATTTCTACATTATTCGAAGTCATGCTACAACAGCATATAGCCATTTTGAAAACTAACCCAGTTTTCGTCAGCAATTATGCCTGATCAAAAGGTAAATAACGCTGTTGCGCTTGTTTGAAGAGAAAAGCTGCCGTAACTGTAATCCAAGATAGCATGTTAGGCCATTGATTTTCCATTTCACCAAGGACATGAAGGTTATGTCACGGCCTGGTCATCAATGTGTTTTGAACACCAGATCAATTATTTCTTCCTTTCTTCCACATCTGTATGCAATCATGTAAAATGTTATGTATATTTGAACTTGAACTTGAACCAGGTAGGATAGCGAAACTAGTACTATACATGCAACTTTGATTTTTCAAACAATGGGACTCAAATTACTGTAAATGATAATTCCCATGCTGATGGAGAATTACATGGATAACAGAGTTTGAGAATATAGATTGGTGTGGTGCTGAAATACTTCTAGATACCATTATCCTGATTAGTTCCTTGACTTGAACGAGAATGAAATCATAGATCTGCTGCAATTGGCTCCTTGACAACTTGAATTTTTTATCCTAATAACTTCATCTTCCATCAACCTACCCATACCAGCACCATCATCCATGGAAATCTTTATGATGATTGGATTGCAGATGCTCTCAAGCTCCCTTATCTTGTCAGCAAAACCATCTTAATTTCCGTGAGAGCTGGTTGCCATCCTGCAATTTCATGGCCTGGTCAATCGCACCTTCAATCTTGCTCGTCACATGTGGCCAGCTTGGAGCTTCTCTTCTCATCCCTAATAGTTATTCTCATGTTGTAGGCATGATTCTCCAACTCACTCTTTGCCTCCGCCCTCTTCATGTGCTCCATTTCGTCCTCTGAGACCATCCTTTTAATTTCTTCTATGGACCACCTGCCACTGTCATCGGAGATTGATAGTCTTCTTCTGACCACTGGTCACATCCTCAGCTCATCACATCCTCAGCTGATAAACTCAAGATACCATATGCATCAATGTCTAAGGGTTATTTTGATCCGAGGAACACACCAGAGAGCTCAATGTGCCCAGTAAGTTGGCATCTCTAGTTTTTGTTCTCTCCCCCTCACAAATCTTGATCAAGACAGTAGTTTGAATATCTGAGTAGGTGGAGCATATACCATCCTTTAGTGTGGGAAGCATAGAGCCATAGAGTTCATTGTGATGAAAACATCCATAACTCCACCAACAATTTCCAACCCAATGGACAGAGGTGAAACATCTAAAAGCAGCATGTCGTCCACCACCTCAATGCTTTTATCACTCAAGATAGTAAGCCTGAACAGCAGCAAAATAAGCAAGTAAGCAACTATTGATGCTCTTGCAGAGGTCCTTACTATAGTAAGTAAAAGTATTGCAATAGCTGCTGTACCTCGGGAATCCGACTAGAATCACTAACAAGAACAACATCATCGATGCTGTTTTTATTCACTTTACCATCCCTCAAACACCTGTTTACCAGCTGCAAATACTTTCTAAAGAAATCTGTGTTCAGGTCCTCAAATCTTGCACCAGATATAATGGAATAAAAGTCTATAACTTAATAAAACGAATCGATCACAATGTTGTTTGGGCAGAATACGAGAGACTCCTTTTGGCTCTCTCACATACAATTCTCAACTGCTTAAGAGCCAGTGGATCTCCACTGATGTCCCCTTTCCCCTTCTTTTGAATTATTGAACAGAGAGATTCACCAATCCGTTATCAAAGTCATCATCTCGAAGGTGGGTGTCTCCAGTAGTGCCTCACACTTCAACTATATGCTCTTCGATGAAAAGTACCGTCACCCAAATCAATGATCAGCACACTGTTCTCACCAATATAGTTTGTTTCCATGTCAAAGCCATAAGCCATGGCAGCATCAGTGGGCTCATTGATAATACGAATAACATTAAAACCGGCAATCGTGCCAGCATCCTTTGTAGCCTACCGTTGAGAGTCATTAAATTAGGCAGGAACAGTAGTCATTGCATTCTTCACAGTGATGCCAAGGAAGGCTTCAGCAACCTCACGCATCTTTCGGATTATCATTACAGAAATTTCTTCAGCAAAAAACCTCTTTTCACTCTTGTAACTAACCACAATCATGGCCTTGTCAAGCGGACTAGCAACAACCTTGAATGGACGTGTTGGATATCACTCTGAACAACAACATCACTAAATCGCCTCCCAACGAATCTTCGTGCATCTGTATTCCATCACCAACACTAGCTTTAGGCACAAAACTTGTTTTCTTTTAGCATAAAATTCCCCTATAAACTAACTTGAAAGAAACAAAACTTTTCAACGAATCCTTGCACAAAACCAGCAAGCAAAAATATAAACCACACGAGCATAACATGATCTAAAATCTAAAAAGAATGATGTAAAGTTATTTTTAAGAATACTAACCGAAGATGGTGTTGACAAAGTTGAAAACAACCTGGTTCTTAGCAGCATCACCAATCAAACGCTCTATGTTGTTACCGTGATCATTTAGGATGATCTCAAATCTTCCGAGTTGCCAAACAACAATGCAAGAAAACGTTGTTCCCATATCAAACCCAATCATTTTAACAACACATTGGTGCATTTGGCAACTGAACTGGATATGACAGAACAAGTAGAGGTCCCGTCTTTTTCTCTCACAGCCGCCACTGCTATCACCACCGTCCTACGGTCATTGCAATTGCTGTGCGTCCGTAGTCCTCATCATTCTTCTATTTCTGCTTTACTGTTAGGAAAAAGTAAACAAGGAATCAGGAGTGGGTTTTCTGCAACCCTACAAGGGGAATCAAAATCCCCAGAATCTTTTCAACGCTCGTGGATTTCACGTTGTTACCGTTAGACGTTTCATTTGCTCTATCATACTCAAGTTGGGTTGGGCCCTGGTAAGCCAGTCTTGCTAATATAGGTTCAAGCCTGTTTATTGCTGATTCAGTTCTTAAGCCCATAAATTCACTCTAGATTTTCATACCACGAAATGGATTTTGTTTTTTCAATGGTTTCTGGGCCAATCAAATTCTCTATTTTTTACTTTTTAATTGTTGATGCCATTCATTTTATATGATTAAGTATCTTTCATATCAAACAAATATCTTTCTACTTCTCGACAGAAATGGCTTCTTTACTTTTGTCAGGTCAATTGTTGCATCAATACAACTTCGTACGAGAGGGCTCGTTCATGTTCTGCAGTACCCTGTGAATACTCCGCCGGCATGAAGAGTATCCGGCTTCAATCATTTCTACCTCAGTAGCCAAACCAGCTTGTTGAATTCTTTCATTTAGAGCACAAAGGATGCAGAAAGCCTTGACAAGAAACATACCCTACAAGTACTATGAAAACTTAAGGAAAAAATTCACGTCCAACAGATTCAGTCATCTCTTCAGAATGAAATCGCAGTTTCATATATACATCCTTACACATCTGCACCAGTGCATATTTGAATAAAAATGCCAGAAATGGCAGCTCATAGAGTGATGTAATTCCAAATCCAATATATTGTAGCAATTCGACTGTTGTGGTGAGATCATACCGATGTTTTAACTTTTCAGTCCCTGCTTCATTCTGGTCTAAACAATCTTTAATCAAATAACAAGCAATGAGCTGATCAGCAGAAGAAAGTCAAGACAACAAGGCCAAAAAAAAACAAAACATGCAAGTTGTAGCACAACCGTATTGGAATATAAACAGAAAAGGCAGTTAAAAACCACCTGGAAGAAAATAGCATCTGCTTCATCAGATTTGAGCTTCTCATCAGTCTCCTGGAACATCTTCTATAAGTCTTCTTTCGACAACTCATCTTGTGATTTGTGTTAAAAAACCAACTCAATTTAAAAAAATCTAAAAGTTTAAACTATAAATAATATCTCAAAATATAATTTATATTGTTATTTTTACAGTATTTATATTACTTTGTTCTTGAGTTTTTATTAAATAAATAAAAATAATAAATTCAAGCATGTAATTATTTAGTCATTAAAGCATTAATATCATATCAAAGAACAATCTCAATTTTTTCAATTTAAAAATTTAAATTGTTAAATAAAATTTCAAAATATAATTTATATTATTTTTTAAAATACAACACCACTGCACACATCCTTAACTACCACCTTCGAGATACCATTTAAATTAAATGTCAATGGGACACTTCAATCTGAGGAACACCTCTTGAACCTGTGGCACATAACATGCCAATTGATATATAAAATCCCTCAAAAACACCTAATGCTGGAACGATGAAATTTTTTCAAACATAATTCTTTAGCCGGTACTTGGTAAAGAATACAACTTCTAAGCATAAAATTTTGTTTCTTTACGTGAAGTATTTACCTTACAAGTTACAACCTAACAAGCAAGAAAAAACATAGGCGTAAGAAATAAAATATATTTGCGATTCAAAATATTAAATTCTCTGAACAAAACAGAGTGCTAAGTTTATCCTTCTTTTCCTCGAGTACTCACCAAAGATGGTGTTAATGGGGTTGAAGAGGCACAGGTTCTTGTCAGCATCACCAATTAAGTGATCCGTGTAGGTGAGGGCATCACAAGATGGTGTCATTCTGTTGCCTTCACCGTTTGGTATTATCTCATCACAAGTACGTCGTCCTGGGATTGATTCCAATTTCTGGCCCTCACCTTGTTCCTGCCATTATTGGAAAGAAGTATGTACAAAAAGAATACCAGATAAAAAGGATCGGGACAGTTTCGGGTGAGACTTGAGTTTGAGATCAGGTCACCATTGACTTGAATGTAAAACGCACGGAATTCGATAATATAGTACCACATTTTTACCTCTAGCACAAAAACTGTTATGGTCAATTTTGGTGTTTGCACAAGGACTTTGGGAAACTTATGTGATGATTGTTCATTTATGATATATATGAATGGAACCATAAGCTTGTTCTGACTAAGCTCTCTGTATAAGAATCTGCAACTTGTGGTCTTGACAGTGTTATCAAACAAACAAGCAATGAGCTAATCTTAGAAAAAGCCGAAGACAATGAAGCAAAACCAGAAAATATGCATCTGCAGCACAACCAAATTGAAATGTGTAATCTGTAAAAGACAGTAAAAAAATCACCTTTGAACAAAATAGCAACATTTCACCATCACCATATTCTAATCATCGAAAGAAAGCTTGTCGATTTCATTAATGATTGGACCTGTGCCATTGCCATCACCGGGATAAATTAACATCACTGCCCAATGTGCATGTCAGCACAAACTGCCAGATAAATCACAGCAAGGATGGGAGTGCACACATGCTCAAGCTTCTTCATCATGCGCTCCAACTCATCTGCATCTGTAAGCAGCAACACATCACAAGTACCACCACGCGAATAAAAAATCAACACTTGCTTCTCACTAAAATCAACTGTATTCATATCAAAACCGTAAGCCATGGCATCGACAATGGGTCCATTGACGATACGCAAAACATTCAGACCAGCAAGTGCATCAGCTTCCTTTGTGGCCTGCCGTTGCGAGTAACTGAAGCAGGCAGGGACTGTGACCACAGCATTCTTCACAGTGGCGCCAAGGCAAGCCTCGGCAATCTCACGCATCTTTACAAGGATCTTTGAAGGGATATTTTTTAGCAGTAAAACGCTTCTCTTCCCCGTTGTAATTGACCACAATCATGAGCTTGTCATTGGGACCAGAAATGACCTTGAAAGGCCATGGCCGAATACCACTCTGAACGGAAACATCAACAAACCTCCTACCAATCAACCTTTTCGCATCTGTAACACAAATGCCGATAAATAATTAACTCCCCTGAAAGTAAATTGACTGTGGATAATTCTTAGCTAATATCAAATTGATATGAGCTTTTAGGCACTGAAATTTGTTTTCCAAGCAACAGAGAGCATATAATAATTAATAAACCATACGTTGAAAACTAAAGAAAACACACCCAAAAACAAGAAGAAGAGAGATATTATAATGCCCAAATCAGCACCAGATAAGCAAACAAAAACAAGAAGGCTTACCTGAATCTGCTTCTACAGTCACCGTCGACGCCTCACCTTCGGGGTACTTATTAGGTGCCCCCTCTCCCTTTAAGCTTTTCAGATGAGATCACTAGTTATCAGCATGGTCAGGCTAACGGCGTTCAGGGTCCTGTTTAGCTTTGTCCCAAGCCCATTTTCTCTAAAGTTGTGGTAAAAACCTTCATGCTGTATACATGGGGTTGCTTTAGATCTTGATTGATGCTGTAGATGGGCTGAGTCTCCAGGTCCATTGTCACGACAACAGGTTTGGGTAGGTTATACACAATCGTCTAGGCTCCCTGTTTATCGAGAACATGATGGGGGGGNGGGGGGGGGGGGGGACACCTTTTTCCCGCCCTGTTAACAATCCCTTCATAATTACATGAAAAAACAAAATATTGTTTCATATATTATAGCTTCGGTACATGGTGAAACATAAACAACAAAAAGATAAATTCAAATATAGATTTGGCATTAAAAAAAAAAGTGTTCCAGGAATATGATTGCCAAAAAACTAAAAACAATATTGCTAGGATTAAGGTTGTGAAAAGGTTTGTTCCTCGTTTTTTGTTTTTATTTCTTTGCGAGGAGAAACCCCATATCGGTCTGTACAGCTCTTTATCATATATCAATATAACTTGATATCCTCTTACGTTCATCTGAAAATCTTCTTTCAATTCAAATCTTTTAAATAAAATAAACAACTACGGGGTCGTTTTGTTACTTAGACATGTCGAGTTGTCAGCTTTCTAAGCTTTTTTTTTTTCACTGAACCCGTCAACGTATGAAACGGACCAGTTGGTCGGCCTTGTCATGGCCCAGCAGGTTTAAATAAAATGCAGAGCTGGGTATCATGGACCATTGATTCTTTTACTGGAAAAACAAGTTGAATTCCTCCATCATGAAGACTTCTCTGGACAAATATTAGATGCATCAATATAGTTATTAAGGATTAATTAATTTCCAATTATAAATTAAATTATAGCTGCTCGAAATCTGGCTAAAATAATCAATTTTAGCTATGAATATCATCCGAATTATGGTTTCTATTGTCGATATTTAAATATAATTGCGTATAGAAAAATAATTTAGGAAGGATCGAAGCAGCCAGCTCTGAGAGGATCATAATTGAGGTCATGCATGGGTCTCACATTGATCTTGCGTCTTTGCTTTCGTGTGAAAGCACCATGAAATTTTGGCGCAGAAGATAATGCAGGATGGACCACTATTTTTATTTATTTTTTCAATGTTTAAAACTTCACTCAATAAAACTAATTAGCAACTGTTAAAATATTTAATTAACCACCAAGTTGAGCTGTCTTGAAACAACTAATTTGCAATCCAGCCTCAAGAAAGAATATTCTTCACCGAGATAAGCACGTGAAACCCTTTTCGAGTGAGATCTGTCAGCTTCTTGATATCCATTTACAGCTTCCATACTTTACATATGAATATTTAACAGTATTAATTAATTACTGGCTCGGAAAGGGTTAAGAAATCTTTAATTCGATGTTTTATATGATTATTATATACGTTTTAGGAGGAAGGAGGGGGTGTGGGGAAGAGAGGTGACAAGTAGGGAACAAATAATGGGTGGCAAAAGCTGCAAAACAAGCTTCCTTTCCAACCATGTATCTACACAAGAAGAGTTGCTTTTTGCATGAAAATGAGTTAAAGATGATATTGTACCAAACATTGATTAGATAGGGGAATTAGATTCCGACACCACCAATCTATAAACAATTATATATTTTATATAGTTTTATTAAGCCATGCGTTGCAGATACAAGATGACCATCACCAAGATTTGATCTGCAACATGTATTGATCCCTCTCGAGACATTAATTTTCCTTTTTTATTTTCCAAGCAGTGTTTTGAAAATCCGTCTGGGTTGGCTTCCACCAGCTCGAGACATCAGAAAATCTCTCAATAATTGTTGCATTTTTGTTACACTATCTGGAAGCACAAAAAGATGAACTCTGGTCATACTGCAAGCCTGATCGTTAACCTTGCTGGCATCAGTTGGTCAGCATTATCAATTTCTTCCTCTGGAGATGTTATTGCACTTTAATTGCACATTTTATATTAAAAATAGATTGATTTTATTAATATTAAATTGATATAAAATTAATAAATATTCTCTTTACATTTTTCAATAAAAAATAAACAAAACCCTTCACAACGTTGATGAATCATAATTTCTCAAACACATACCATGTTTTCATGGATGGCAAATATTTGAGATCAACAGCAGAGTGAAAAATATGGGATTGGATTTAATTTTGAAGCCCTCATCCCCCTACTTCATAGGACTACATATATCAGCTCATGAGTGGAAAGAAGCCAGAATTCCACGGGTAATCCTGTTTTTGCATATCAAAGAAATTATAATAAAAGAGCATGCTGTTTTTATCCTTTCACTCCTAAAAATCCCGTGAGAGGACGAAGTTGTGATTAAATGCTTGTTTCAATTATGTGAATTAAGAAAAAAAATTAATCTGAGTATTTATTTTGCTACAGAGAACCCGTCCCCAGTAATTTTCCAAAATGATTTTGGGTTAAAATGAATTAATTCTGTTAAAATGTTTTTAATGAATTTTGACATATTTAATTTGAAGTACAGTAAAAAGCCATCGATTTTTTTTTAAAAAAAGTTCAGAAAACATCAGAAATACAGTGCCGAGGTGGCTAGGATTTTAGCAATGCTTTATTTGTATGATTAATTAAGGTTATCTCCTAAGTAAATTAATATTATAATGAGCTACTCTCAATTATAAGATACAGGCAACCCGTTATTAGATATATATTTTATATCTACGGTGGGGGTGATTGTATACTTAGATATGGTGGTCTTGTGATTTGACATGCTAAAAAAAAAACAATGAAAAAAAAGTAATCATTGCATTTTGCCATTGAAATACAGGTGTAATTCCTATCTGGAGTTGCGATTAATATTGTTATTAGATGTTTTTTTATAAAAAAAATTATTTTTATTTTATTTTTTAAAATTAATTTTTTATATTTTTAAATTATTTTAATATGTTGATGTTGAAAATAAATTTTAAAAAATAATTTTTTTAATTATTTTAATAAATTTTCAAGCAAAAAACATTATGAAAAACTATTACTGCCACATTATTAAACAAATTTAAAAGAATCTAACAATAAATAAAAAAATAGAGTGGGAAAACGAGTATATTGCACCTACTTTACTGTTCAAAATGAATAACTATAACATTGTTCATTTTTATAGTAAAGTACATGCATTGTATGTGAAAGAGTAATGTAAAATTATTTTTGAAATTTTATATAGTATCTTAAATATTAGATTCTTTTGATTCTTTGATATGATATTAAAATCTTATTGATCAAGTGGTTACGAGTTTAAATCTTATTATCTTTTTTTAATTAATAAAAATTAAGTACAAGATAATGTGAATTTATACAAGTTTTAACTCTAAATAATTTTTACTTGAAAAGGTATAGTTGAAAATAATATAAAACTATTTTTGAAATTTTATTTAACAATTTAAACTTTTGAGTTGAGATTATCATTTGACACTGCAACCCAATTATTTTAGAATGGAGAAAAAATAGATTGTCACCCACACTACTATGTAAATGTGATTAATTTTTTTTAACACAAAAAAGGTAGGTGTTGCTAACATGTTCTCTGGTATAAAAAAATTAAATGGTTTAGAGATTAACTTGATTTAACTCAGTTAACTTGCTGAGTTTAAAAACAATTTACATGATAAAAAAACAACAATACACATAAATGTTCTTTAAATCAAACAAACAAAATGACAGAATATTTATTTGAAACCATGATAATTTCATAAAAAATAAAATAAAAAAATCATGGAGATCAATCTAAAATAAACCAAATTTAAGTATAACATTAAAAAGAAGTCAAGATTTTTTCCCAACAAAAACTCAAAATATAAAGATGAAATTATATATATAAACAAATCACTCAAAAAAAGCCCATCGCACCTTGGTCTTAATAAAAAAGCCTAGATGCTTAGCTTCCCATGCAGAGATTGTGGTGACCTGAAGGTTGGTGTAAAATTTAGACATGGGTGTTTTATCCCTAAAAGTTCATCTTTAAACCTTTTTTAATGGAGAAATATATAAAAATAAAATCATACTGAAGATTTAAATAAGTATGTTTATACCTTCAAATGCTTCAAAAAATAGTTCAAAAATAAAAAAATTAACTTGAAACTCAAAAACTTCTTAATGTTAAATATACTCTTTAGGTAATTTAAATATAAAAGAACACTGAAGCAGAGTTAATCTTATTAAATGAAAATGAAACTTGTTGAAACCAATATTAATTGTTATGGTAATCAAGTTTAGTATTAATCAAAATTTTTATTTTACCATCAAAATCAAATGATTTTTTCTCTCACCTGAAACTAGGGATATAAAATAAGAGAAAGGAAGATTTGGATCAAAGGTGGATTTTTCAAAAAAACCGAATTAGATTACAATGGATAAATTGCTAAGTAATAGAATTAAAGTTATTTTTTTGAGGCAATTTTGAAATGACTATCTTGTTTTTTCATGTTTTTGGTTTAAGTCCCCTTACTTTTAATTTTATGTAATATTAATTAATAAAAAGCAACTCACCTTTAATTTTGGTTTCTTAAAGATCAAGTCATCCAAAAAAAAGAAGTTTGATGATCAGGAAAAAAAATCATTGCTTTAATAAATACTAAAATGTAAGGAGATGAATAATATTTAGAGTGTGTGTGTGTATATATATATCAAAAATAAAAAAGGGTCTTTTGCTCAAGTAAATAATTTTTTTTAATAATTATGGATATTTAGATTAGTTTATGTATATATCAATTAATTTTTTAAGATTTTAAAATTAACATTCAAATCAAATAAATTTTTAATAGTTATGAGAGTTGTAGCAGGAGCTAAAACTCGAGTAAATAATATCGCCAAAGCATTTGTGTGCTTATCACTGCAAATAATTAGCTAGCTTTGGTACTATTGAAATATTCAAATATGCGCAGATAAGACTAGGAACAAAATGGAATTCAATCAATGCATGTATCCTTATCAGCTAGACTTTGAATCTCAGAGAGCAAGCATGGGCGCGGTCATGAAGTCATCATATCATGAGTGGCTATAAACATTGAATTCCATCTCAATCAATTAGACTTTTTCATCACACAAGCAAGTATATGCATTAATGTGTGCATACATGTCTTAATTTCGAAAGAATCGAGTCTGATCCCAAAGCTACTGTGGTGGTTGCAGATGGAGAGGTCTATATGTGGACCACAGCTCTTGCCATTGGAAAATATGGGGCCTCGTCTCTTCTTTTTCAGCCTTAGTACTGGTGGCAGTGTTGAACAGTTTAACATTATAATAAATGTTAAAAGTCTAATATCGGCTCCGACTCGTTATTCCAGAAGTTTGAACACTCTCTCCCCCTTTGCAACTTCGCCACCGGCTTAACTTGCATTAGCTTTACTTGCAATAGTTAAGTAGAATAAAAAATAATTACGAAAAGAGGATATTTTAGTATTTATATTTTTTAATTTACATGTAAGTATGCGTGTTATCTTTTATGATTTGATTTTTGCGAGTGACTC
Source organism: Populus ilicifolia (assembly GCA_015708895.1). NCBI lineage: Eukaryota > Viridiplantae > Streptophyta > Magnoliopsida > Malpighiales > Salicaceae > Populus > Populus ilicifolia. The sequence continues at coordinate 2,208,926 of SRLM01000375.1, read as the reverse complement.
TCCACTCATACATCGCGTTTAAAAGTGTTTTCATTTATATATATATAAAGCTCTCTCTGTCTCTGGTGTCCATTATTTTTTTGCCAGCCATATAAAGTAAAAATAGGATGCAAGCTTGTCTGGCATCGAGTCCATGCTCCATATTTCTTAAGAGTGGTATCTAATTCCATCTCACGAGAGCGAGAGAGAGAGAGAGAGAGCCATTTAATTTTCAATATTTAATATATATTGATTTTTCGTTTATTAAAAGGCGCATCGATGAGCTATGATTACACAATGAGGATAGATAGTCGAGTTTTAATATGCAACATCCATCCGTAGTTAATTATAAGCAGAAATACTCCTTACAAAACCTTGAGAAGAAAAATAATCGCAAGTGCTTTTATAATGATAAGTTACGCTATCAAATTGTCAAAAAGTTAAAGAATAATGCCATACTAATAATGAATTATAATTTCATATAAATACACGTTGTAATTATGAAAACTTAGGATGCTAAACTTGTTTGTAAATTAATCATTTTTGAAAGTAAAAACACATAATATATGCTCAAGCAGATTTATTTTTATTTTTTGTTTTTTATATAAGCAAAAGAGTACAGGGAACGCCTATGAATAGGCAACAAGAGAATCGCACCAAGCAGGATTGAAATCAAAATCACACTATATTTCAATCAAAACCCATGCCACTGCTTCTAAAGTGCAAGACCTCATCAAAAGCAGACACCAATTACGATCAACTAGAAGAAAATTCTGCAGATTTACGTACGTTGATACCACCCAAGAAGACCAGAGGAGCACAACTCCACCAGCCAAACTTAATATATATTAATTAGTTGTTTTTATGGTTTGATGCCACTTCTGCCTTGCATCACAGGCCTTTCTTCTCATCACCAGTCGCGCATTACCATTTACGTTCGGGTCGCTGTATGAAATCACACCCGCACTCCCTATTATGGTCTACGCGCATGCGTCAATGAAACTAAGCTCTTTCATATGCTTTACTGCAATATCGTAGCTTGATAAGGAGAAGATCTCTAGTTTCTCGAATATACATGGATATTGAAAGTGATGTGTGCATGCTAATGTATGCATGCTAATGTATAGGGAAAGAATGTGATATATATGCAGCAATTTGCTAGCTACTCATTACATGGATGCAGGTAAAGTTTCTTCAACTTGGTGCCATCTTTCCACCTCTGCAGGGGGGCAGAGCTAGCCCTTGCATGATTACTCAGAGATGCAGGATGTGTGTACGATTGAAGGGAAAAGCGATTGTAAGGACATTGTCCATGCATAATAATGCAACCATTTAACCAAACCCTTTTCTTCTTCTCCTCTTATTTTGGACCACATTTGAAATCAAAATGGTCATGATATGAGGTTTGACAAATTTAACATAGCACAGCCAATCAGTCATGAATCCAAGTACATTCACGCACCGTGGGATCGATTCATCAAAGTCGTCATAAGGGTACACCACATTCCATGAATAAATTAACCTCGTTAGTTTCTTAATTTAATTTGACTTCTTTTCCTTATATTATAAATTGCTGTTTCAGAGAGAGAAAAAAAAAACAGAAGAAATTATAATTAGGAAGCGATTGCGTCGATCTTTTGCTCACAAATAAGTTTGAACCATAAATATTAACGGTGGAATGAGTCTCACTGTTAGGCCTTATTGATGAGAGATATAAAATCATTGATCAGTATTAATTTTTCCCGTCTAGTTAGAAAACAATCACCCAATCTTTATTTAAAAGAAGAAAATACGATCACATCGATATAAATCCGACACCTAAATCTATAGAAACAAAATTAAAAGAATAGGTGAACTAAAATGATGAATAAAAAAAAAGAGAAAGAGAGAGATGTGCCAGTGAGAATCATAGACAACGGCGAAATGGTTGTTTCTTAAAAAAACTAGGTTTTTGTTCTTTTAGAGAGGAAAGGAAGGGAGGATCGACCTTATATCCTTGCTCTTTTCATTTGGTGTTGGATAACATGATCCATTATACGTTTTTGTTGAATATGTTTTCGAAATAACTTTTATTTAGCCGGGAAAAAAAACCAGACAACAAGTCAGCAGTTTCACGATAAATATAATAAGGCATCGAATCATGTATATACCAATTCATGGTATTGGTACCAATACCTTTGGCCCAAATATCCCTTCCAATAAGAGACGTACATTCGTGTGGGATATCAGAGGATGAGATTCCATATACGAAATGATGTGCCATATATATATATATATATATATATATATGGTGATGATGATGATGATGCAAAGTCTTGGTCCACGAAAACTTCAACATAAAATGATCTTGGCCTCATGCTTCATGCGGGGACCCTTCGGCGAGACCAACTTTTTCACCGACCCAGATAGAGATATATAGCTGTAAAATGTGAGCATATATATCATATCATAGACGTACGCAGAGCTAGTTCACAGAGAGATTGGTAGGCTAATATAGACAACAAGGTGCTGTAGGACCCAATGAGGATCCTACGTGGCACTAGCGAAAAGCAACGATGTCCCGACCGTGAGCATCTGATGACGACTAGTCTCTTCAGCCCACAACCGGCGGCTTGGGCGCCACTGACACCACTATCATCCTTTCCTGAACCTAGTGAAGATAACCTAACCCAAGGAAAATTAATTTGAGGGCTTATGATTGCTGCATTGCCTATCAATAGTAAAGCAAAACCTGTCCTGTCGTTCCAAATGGAATATATTCCAATCCATCCACAAGAGTTTATAAAAGCACTTGATTGGCGCCTTGGTGATCTCTTTGATTAGCAATTTTTCTCACTTAAAGTAGTTTTTGACTAGTTTGAGATGCATGCACTCCTTGCTACTCCCTTTCCATTTTGATATATATATATATATATATTGCAATTAATTGATTCAGTGAAGCCTAGTGCTGATCATCCTCAGATCCACACTAAAATTCCCAAACTAATTAATGAACTCGACGCAAAAATTCAGTTGATATTGCTAGAAATCTTTCTTTTCCCTTAAAAAAAACTTTTGCCATTGATAAATACTACTGATAGAACATAGCGGATTTTGAATTTTTTCATCAGGGCCTTAGAATTTAAGTTGAGTATCTGTACGTGGATTAGTTGTGGTGCATCTACTGATCTCTGTGAAATAAATTGGCCCAAGATTTTCATGAGTCTTTGATGAAAACTCCTAATTTTTAAATTAGATTACTTTCACGTAATATTATTTTCTTAAAAAAATATCACCTCTCTATCATACGTGGTTTTATCCACTGACCATGTGGATTCTGATGTTTCCATTGACATGTATTGGTCCGAGACTTCCACTAATTTTTCATGAAATTTTTTAATTTTAAATTTTTTTAATTTTATCATGTTTTCATCTGTCTTAATTAAGTGATTTTACCCGCTAAATATCCTATACGTGTTGTATGTTTGGAAATATAGTTAAAATTATTTTTTTTAAAATTAATTTAATTTATATATTTTTAAATAATTTTAACATGTTAATATTAAAAATAATTTTAAAAAATAAAAAATATTATTTTAATATATTTTTAAATAAAAAATACTTTGAAGTATAATTAGTATCAAATTTTCAAACACCGGCAGCTATTATGTTGGTTAATGAATTTAGAGCCGGTATTAAGTGATGGTGACATTAGAAATCATGCATAAATAAACAATAATAATAATAAAAAAATTCTAGACATTAACAGTTATATTTTTTTTTTGACAGAAAGTTCAAAGAATGTTTAGACCTATTATTTTTATGCGGTGTCTAAATGTAGACGACATAGACTATTTAGTTGATAAAATTATGTGGTTCCATCAAGTTTGAAATATATTCTTTATTACATTCAAAATGAGAGGACTAATTAGCAAATAGAAAAGTTATTTTTTTATTAAAAAGAATTACTCATTTAACGAAAACACAAAGTAGTCACGAATCTTCAAAACAATAACGCATGGTCATAAAGTTGTATACATTTATAGCCATCCATCCGGCTATTAATACTGTTCTGTGTATCATTGATCCTAACTTCAATTTCGTCATACGCAATTCACTTTTTTTTACTAGAAAAAAATAAAAAAAAATAATTTATGGTCCCTTAAGCTGGTGCTGATGTGACCCTATCTTGTAATTTTTCCCTTTTTTAAACTTTCAATTTCACTGCAAGAATAATTTGTAATTGAGGTTTTCGTAGCCACCCTATTGGCCTGAAATTAAATTCTGATTAAAAAAATAATTGAATTTCCTTTTAAATTTTCCATAAATGTCAGAAGATTTTTTTGAGTGAATTACTTGAAAATGGATCACGATCCTCAGATATTTTCGAGAACATTAATTATTTAGTATATTCAAATCAACGATTTTTTTATAACTTAAATAATCAGATACTCCTATTTGAGAAGCACCATTCTATATATATATCTTAATTCCCACAACAACCACGCAGGCAGCAAAAACACAGGCCGGGCTTGGGAGCAAATAGTTCCCCGATGGGAGTTGAAAGTGAATGGTAATATTAAAGAGAGTATATAGGGCACACAAAACTCTTTATTATGACAATAATCTACGTAAAGAAACAATTAAAAAAAATAAACTGTCGCAAAATAGTCATGCAAAAATAGCAGTAAGAAAAAAAAAAAAAAACAGGGGACAGACGCAGGGAAAAAAAGGTACATTCGACAGTGACAGTTCCACCAAGGATGCCCTTACCAAGACCTGCTTTTCTAAGCTTTTTAATTCTCTTAATATTTAAAATAAAATATTAAACTTCACTGCTCTCTGCATGGCCACTAATCACAATATACAAGAGGTCTGGAGGATGTTGTAAATTAAAAACGAAAGAAGCTTACGGGTTAAGATACGATAACTATTCACTTCATTCCTTTCAAACCCTAAGCTTTAAGAAATTTAATAAAACAAAAGGAAAGAATTTTGAGGAGGAAGATGGTTAAAGAACAAAATAAATAAACACACAGACGCCTCCTTTATCTTTCCATCTCCTTCTCTTTCTGTCTGCAACTCTCTTCCCTTGATGTGATTCTCCACCATATCTCCCCCCTCAAAAAACCCTATCAAACTTTACAAAAGAGAGAATTAAAGCTCAAGCACCATGGTCTTCTCATCCATTCCGGTCTATCTAGATCCACCCAACTGGCAGCAGGTAGTTCCCCCCGTTTTATTTTCTCTCTACTTGCGACTAGATAGCTAGCTTCCTCTCCAAAAAAGCAATTCAAAAGATAAATAATATTCCTATCCTTCACTTTTTTTTATTTTTATTTTATCTCCTCTTGAATATACTAAATATTTGATTTCTTTCTTCTGTTTTTTTTTTTACTTTTGATTTTGCAGCAACATAATAATCAACCTCCTGCTGGAGCTGGGAATGAAAACCCTCAACTTCCACCGCCGTCAGGACCACTTACAGGTGGTGGCGATGGTGGTGGCACCACTGCTGGCTCAATCAGGCCTGGATCGATGACTGATCGAGCCAGGCTAGCCAAGATTCCACTACCTGAGATGGCCCTTAAATGTCCAAGATGTGAATCAACAAATACCAAATTCTGTTACTTCAATAATTATAGCCTCACCCAGCCTCGCCACTTTTGCAAGACTTGCAGGCGATATTGGACTAGAGGAGGTGCACTAAGGAACGTGCCAGTTGGCGGTGGCTGTAGAAGGAACAAAAGGAGCAAAGGAAGTGGTAGATCAAAATCTCCAGTTAAAGCTGGGTCTAGCTCAAGTGGTGGACTTTCTTCTAATGGTGGCACTACTGATATTACAGGGAACATGGCCACTCCACCACCACTGTTACCAATTTTTCCACCTTTACATCATCTTGGTGACTATAATTCCCCAGATATTGGGTTAAATTTTGGTGGAATCCTGCCTTCAGTTGGGGCAACAGCTGCTGGTGGTGGTGGTGGTGGTGTTGAATTTCAGATGGAAAATAGTACTACTTCAAATAGTGTTGGTGGATCTGTTTTATCCAGTGGACTTGTTGAGCAGTGGAGATTGCAACAAGTGCAACATCAAGTTCCGCAATATCCTTTCTTATCTAATTTGGAACCATCAAGTGGATTGTACTCATTTGAGGGTGGAGGGATTGGACCATCAAATTATTCTGGTCAGATTCGGTCGAGGCCATTGGACAGTACTGGGGTTACTCAGCTAGCTTCGGTCAAAATGGAAGAGAATCAAGGGTTGAATTTATCAAGAAATTTTTTGGGAATTTCAGGAAACGATCAATACTGGGGTGGGAATAATGCATGGACTGATCTTCCGGGTTTCTCTTCTTCTTCTACAAGCCATCTACTATGATTTTGATGTGTTTTCTATCCAAAACTCCACCCAATCTTGGTGTTTTCTATTGTACTACTACAGGTTCACTAAAGCTATCAGTAATTAACTCGAAGAAAAAAGACGTGTTTCAAGTTTCAACCAATTATCCTAACTCTGCAAGTTCCAATCCCTAGAATCTTTATGCTGATCGACGTGAAGGATGGATCAAAGAACTTGTCTATTCATGATCTACTGAATTAAAGAACTTAGAAATGGTAGGGCTTCTAGTCTTGTAGTTTATTTTTCTGTTAGCAATTTTTTTCCTTGTATTCTATTCTATGAGATTATGTTACAAAAGTAGGGTATATGTTTTCATGGAGTTGGATATCTGACATGAATGGCTTAAATTATTATAATTGGCTTATCAATATAAGCAGCGCAGTGTACTCAGGGATCAATTTTCGTTGATATGATATGTGAAAAAAAAAAAAACTTCTTTGTTTGAACAATTTGCTTCTTCTTTCAATCTGTGAAAGTTATGTTTTCTTCTTTCTTGAGCATCATCCCCAAAACGTGGAAGAACATTGTGTACATTGTCTAATTATATCACGAGGATCTTTATCATTTGCATTAAATTCATGCATCCTTGTCCTCTTGATCGAGTTTGCTTTAATCAAACCTGTCTTTAATGCTAAAACGAACCCCTCTAGCGAAGGAATTCGGCCTTTATTCTTATTAAGTGAAAGTAGCTTCATAGTTCGACGAGCCTCACTATTTTCATGAAATGTACACAGGTCTCCATACCCTGCAAGTCTGCAACTCTCTTTCTTGTGCCCGTTATGCTGATAAAACTAGAAAGAGAACAACCACGTACACTGATGAGACAATGTTTAGGGTCTACGTGGCCTTTTAAGGTTAACACAGTGGGCAATCTCCCTTTTCTGGCGAGTTCTTGATGGTTATGTTATACAGTTTGTGTTTGGAGATACATAAAAATCAAGTGCTTCCTACCATGTTATCAAAGCTTCATTGATCAAATTAAGAATCATGAGTTTTGAATCTAGCTACCATTCCATTCTTTTTTCTAATTTAAATTGAATACAGACCAGATAGTGATGAGTTTGTGCAAATCTTAAATCAAAATTGTTTTAGTAATATAAAATCGTATGGTGGAAACTTACCTAAACTCTTGGATTGGATTGAATGGTTCCCTGACTCTTCCTTGATCTTTCTTAGTCGTCAAGATTTTTTTCTTCCTTTCTTTTTTCTTAGTACCTCGCATCATCGAACTTGAAGTGAGTCATTCATTAATTTCCCGGTAACCTCAGTTCCCTTAATCATCCATTTCCCCAACTTCAAATTCCTAAATGTCTCTTTGCCCTCATAAAGTCTTAGGAATTATAACCTGGGACAAGTTATTTTTCACATGCCCAAGAAAAATCGCTGTTGAGCACATTAAGCTTTGTGCCCTCAACTTCTTTAGATTTTGACGCAAAAGTGACTGAGTGAGAGTTGAGAAGAGAGAGTGGTAAAGAAGAATATGGTTTTGGAAGGTTTTGGACGTACTTATTTGTTTGTTTTGTGTGGAGACTGAAAATGATTATACAATTATGGGTGATTGACCGATTGAGAAGTACTTATTTGTTGTATCCGTGCTTGTTAGAGACTGAGAGTGCTAGAGATAGATGTATATGGACAAGAAGGTGCTAAGGAAAGAAACGCCAAAATTCCACTCAAATCCACGCATAGACACCCCATGATCTAGTATAGGATTCTTGGATTTTGTTTGCGAAAAACTACCGTAAGACTACAGTCTCTAGTCTCTAGTCTCTAGACAGAGTCAAAAGTTATGCAAGAATGTACAAAAACTGCTAGAACTTCTTCAACTTTTGTTTGATTTTTTGTTCCCTGACCAATATTATAAAAAGAAAAACATAATGTCTGTAATCTCAACCGTGTTTTATGGGGATTATGATCGTCATTATTGAAAATCTTTGTTGGGTTTGAATCTTAGTATAAGGGAATCTGGGATTTAGATCTGCTTTCCCAAAAACCAAGGCTATTACCATAAAGGAATAAAGCTATTTCTAATCTGTTAAAAAAGCAAATCTCTCTCTCCCTCTCTCATGAGATTGAAACAGTGATTATGGACATGGGTTTTTTGTGGTCGGTTGGTTGTGAGGGATTTTGATGAATGACGAGAGTGATCCGAAAATTGTCGATCGAAATGTGACTCGGTGAGGGTGTGGGTGATAAAAGAAAGAATAAGAAAACATAGACAAGAAAGAAACAAGGAGAAGAAGATTTGAAGAAGGAGCTCGGAAATCCAAGCGACGGCATGTTGTATTAACGTTTTTGTTGATGCCACATGTAATGTTATAGTTTAGGCGTGAGGATGCTCTCTCTGTTTCCATGGCAGCTTTCGCTTTTGAGGTGCATTGTTTTCTACTTCTTTAAATCTCTCTTTCCCTCTCCCTCATGAGTCTCTGAGATTCCAGTCTTTCACTCCTCACGTTCTTCCCCATGTGCTCGATCATGCAATTTGTTAGATTCCTGCTCATTCTCGCTTTGGAAATTAATCAGAGGTTGCTTTTTTTTTTTTAAGAAAAAAAAAAAGAATGGCAAAATGAAGAGAGTGCCACGTTTTTTTATTTTTCAAATTATATATAAAGTGAAAGAATAACTCAAGTTAGATTTTTTTTCTCAAACAAATATTTAAATAACCCATTGACATTCACCTCGGAAAAAAAGAAGAAGGAAGCATAGATATTCCAAGCTGTAATTCCTGTATATATATATATATATGTTCTTGCTACTGTAAAAATATTAATGATGATAAACAAAGAAACTCAATTTATGAACAGCTTTTTCAAAAGTATATTTTAATTAAAAAATATTAAAATATTTTTTATTTTTTAGCATTAACATATTAAAATCATGGAAAAAATCTAAAAAATATTAATTTAAAATAAAAAATAATTAAAAGAATACTTGAAAGGAAAAGTTTTGAAAAATAGGACTGTAGAGTGTCGTCAGCACTGCCTATTCAGTCGCGCTCAAGTTTTGCGTCGGCTCTTACTTTAGCCTGGCAATACCATGGATTATTGCGATGACGCTGGACCCACGTACTCCCTCGTTTCTATTTTTCTTATGTTAATTTATATGTATTATTACGTACTCTTTTTAAGAATTATGAAAGTACGAATGTACTAATAAAAACAACTTAAATGTCTTTTATTATGATAAAAAAAAATCATGTGGGCTTATGTTAATAATGGTATACTTTTGATTATAAGATTAGTAAACTTATGAGCTAATTATTGAAAAAATCAACAAGTAAAACGTACTTTGGTTTATATAAACTGTTTATAAATGAGCAAAATTCTTTTTCAATAAGTGCCGGAATATCATGTAGAACTATGACTTAACTAGGCCATGATGAATTATAGTATATGTTGTTAATCACTGTGTCGAGCCTAACACAAGCTTAAACTACTAAAATCGTCCGTACGGAGAAAGAAACATCAAGGGAGAGCGCTTTAATCTTTTTTAGAATTATATATGGAAATTAGAGTTTATTTATTTTTTGGTTGATTTGTGATCAAGATGAGAAATAATAAGTCACTTTTATTTATTTTTTTAAAGGAAATTAAGCTACTTTTGTTTAGTTTCCCATGGAAACTCTGATCATGGAATCCAAAAAAATAATTTATGTGAAAAATCAAAACATTCATCCAAGATTTTCTCCGAAGTTTGGTTTTTCCTCGAGAGAAATTAAGAACAATATCTCCAGTAAGTAGAAGAGTGAAAAGGTGAATATTCGAAGTGGATTTTGACTGAGAAACAACCTCTGATGACTATTGCATCATTGTTCTTGAGGTTTTGTCTGCTGATTCGTGAACTTATGATTGGCTAGATGTTTCTGTTTATTAGATGCAGCACGTCAAAAATCGGGAAAGAAAAAAATCAAATACCTATCCCTTATTTAGTATGTTTATGCGCACCTACGTCATTGACCAATACCAGCAGCAGTGCTGCGTTGTAGACTTTATGAGCCATGGTAGCGAGGAAGCTAGCTAGGAATGAAAGTTAATTACAAAGACGAGACAAGGTTTAGTGATTAATTAAGGCACTTGTAGGCACAAGTGTATCTTATTTCTTATTCATCTAATTTTTAATCTTGGCCTAGTTGACATATTTTTGTTCGTGTTCGGGGCTAAAGATCTCATGGGGTGAATGTTTATACACTTTCCTCTCCCTTACATCATTTATCACATAAAAGTTATTGGAATATTGCGTGGAGAAGCACTAATTTTCATTCAAACACAGCTTTGTAATGATTCTACTATATATATATTGCATCCTGCAATAATTATGCAATCACACATGTCTTCATATGGAGAGAAAACACATAGATATAGAACCACATAGTTGACCAATCTCCTGAACAAGGACTCCTTTTTTAGCCCCCTCAATGCCGGACACATTTTTTTACTTACACTTATAGATAGCTAAATCCTCATGATCTGTAATTATCTTCACTAGTATAGGAGAACATCCCCACGAAAAAAATCCCAAATGCCCTTTGAAATTGTGCTGGCGGGGATATTATGCTTGCAGGGCAAAACGAAAAAGGAGATCCCATTTAGAAGCATATATAAGTAAAAAGCAATAATTAATATCACCAAGTATATGCACCATTATATAAAAAACACGTCCCTTTGTCATTTTATTATTCTTTTAAGAGAATACTGATTTTACAAAATAGTTTTCATTTGGTTATAACATTTCACAAAATTAAGTACCCGAGGATCGTTGCAGCCAAACTTACAAGAAACTCCACCATCAAATGTTTCCTTTTCTTGGTGGCGTATTCCCTAAGTTGTTAAATGCTTCCCGAATCCAATATTTCAATTAGGTGAAAAATAATTAAATAGTAATTTGGTCATTGTTCATGTAGGTTATAGTTATAATCAATTTTTCCAGTCTCCCTCTTCTTTACTCGTAATTGAAGATGATGTTTTGAGGGCATCATTGCGTTAAAAGCATATATAATAACAATATTATAGTATGTTTGTATTAATTTCCAAGGCTAGTGATTTCACAGGCCCTTAAATGCAATCTGGAAGGTGCCGTGGTTCTTTCCCTGCTGAATTTTACTTTTACCAAATAAGTTAAAGACAGCGATCTCTTTGATTTTTATTGTTTGAATCTATCTTTATTCGTATGTGATAGAAAGATTCTATACTAATTCTAGTATTACAAGCTGTAAAGTCGAAACTAATTTTCAATTCTAAAAAAAAAATGCTAGCAAGGTAGTTTTGAAATAAAATGATTAAGATTGGAGAGGTTATCTTTTTTTTTAAAAAAAAATATTAATCTTGGACTGTTGTAGAAAAGAAAAACGAACAGGTAAAAGATACTAGATTAAGCAGCACTTACACAAACATATACTAGGGCAATGTTCAGAAAGGTTATATATGGAGGACCATTGCTATATATCATGCGATACATACAGGAATGCTCTTTCATTAGCAGTCATGTCTCATTCACATACAGGATGGCTCAAGTTTTCTTCGAAGATATTCAGCCACCAGATATTTAACTTTTTTCATATAGATGCTCATAACTATCTTCATGCTTAAGTTATAATGCATGTGTATCTTGGCTTTACTGAAAGCTCTTGCTTAGAATTCCCATTCATGCTATCCTAGCTAGCTGACAAGTGATTGGGGACCTTAGTGCTAGATTATATGAAAAATCGATTCTGCTAATCAAGCAAACATCTTACACTGTAATTATTTGTAGTGCATGGGGATGCTTTTTTTGCCTACAAGGTTTGACCGAGGATTACACCAATAAAAAGCCAATTATATGGTTTTGGTTGTTGTCATTATCTCTCTCAAAAGATCAGATCAAGAGTTGTCGTGTCTGGTAATTAAATAACAGGCAAAATTGTGGATATATAATGTATAATTGTCTGTTCCTAAAAAGCATTGATTCAAAAGAACTTGCTAAGAAAGTGTATGGCCATTAAAGAGGTCGGTCAGAGGACTCCCTGGCTGATATAACTCCGTAAGTCTTTCTTACGTGGCTACAATATTGGGGTCTTAATTACTTGATTATTTGCCTCTGTTTAAATTCATATGACGTCGACGTCCCACTCACTTTAGGCCTTAAAGTAGTCTGGATATATCATCATCTTGCACTATTTTTATTTGGATTTGAGAAAGAAAAAAGAAACCTCTTTAATCTAGCCCAACTCTTGAGCTACTCGTTACCAGAATTGGTCGTGGCAAAACGAAAAAATGGGAACGGGTCCCGCGCCATTCTCTCTCGGTTCTCGTGATTCGAGACTCGAGAGTTAAAACAACTTTGAGAGGATTTATGAGCTTTATTGGTGCTATTACTCATCAAATTTCTACCTTTGATTGAGGTGATTCCATGATTAATTGATAATGAGATAGGGCATTTGACAGACAAAACCTTTTTTCAACGAGGCCTTCCCTGTTTTGACTATTAGCTACAGCCATGTCATGTCAGTTGTCCTTAAAGTCTTCTTAATGTCAATGTAAATGATACTTCCGGCCAAAGTTAATGTTACTTGAAATTAAAGTATGGATCTTCACTCTTCAACTCATCAACCGCAATTAGTATACTAATAGCAAAGGTTATTGATTTGAGCTAGCTATAAGAAAATGACTTATTCAGTTTATATGTTGATGTTGTTCTTATAATTTAAAAATATATATATTAATATCACGTTTATAAAAAGTGAATTTCTCCCTTAATTAACGTTGTTATAAAAAAAATATGTTAAAATTCTTCATAGATTTGATGAATCATTAATGTCTTTCACGGCAATTTTTGAACTTTTCATGAATGAAAAATAGAGATTTATGAACTTTCAAAACTATTTTTTTTTTTTTTGAAAAAATGGCATGTTTCTTTCAAATCATGAACGTAGACAAATCCCTTTCTACCATATAGATCAATGGAGAAAAGAATTGCATTACCAAGCACCATTAATGAAAGATTTTAGTCTTCCAACATTGTCACTGGACATCAATCTCATTCATATAACAAAATAAAATATCAAAACATTTACCCAATCGATAGGCATAAAACTCTCATTCGAATAGATAATCATATCAGCAAATAATATCTGAAAATACCAGGCTTTGATACTAATAAATAAACAAAAGGATGGAATAAAATCTTATATGTAGAATTGAAGATAAGAAAAAAATCAACAAGATAGAATTTCAAAACTTTTTCATATGTAAAGGGCCTAATTTCCTAGTCCTGAAGACATTAAAGTTTTATTCAAAGAGGGAATTGTATTTGCAAATCAGATTTGAAAAAAGCAGGCTGCCTGATAACAAGAAGAAATGAATAAAAGGTGTTGCTGTCATTCAATCTAAGTTATGAAATTCGTAGGTTAATCTTTTGATTATAAGATATATTAACATTTTATTTGGTCTATTTTTTATTGCCACCCTATATATGTCGAGATCGTTTTACATATGCTTGGGTGAGAATTTTTTTTCTCTCTCATTTTTTCACTATGATCAAACATTTAGGTGAATTGCACTCGGTTAGGTTCCAACTAGTAGGCCCATTTGGATATCATGACATGGACTAGTGGTGTGCATCATGGGAATCTTGGGTGAATGGGTCCCCGTGAATCGAAAATGTTTAACCGGCGGCAAGATCAATGGTAGGAGTCCTGGCTAGAAGCTTAAATTAACCGTAGTGAGGTTGTGGGGATACAGAAAAGTGGTCACAAAATCATATTTGACAGGCAAAAGACACTGGTTCCATGCTAAAGAGAAGGCCTGTTTAATCAATTTAAGGCCGGCTTTAGATTGTACCGAAGCTCATCACATTCTTCAAGATAAAAGGGGCGAATGGCTGCACCCTAGGCAACTCGGAGAAGCTAAAATTCTCTCACGTTTTCTGTTCTACCATCTGCTTTTGACCCGTCCTATTCTATTATCTGGACGCCAGTTCAGGGAGAATCTTAAGTTTCCATGGAACAGAACGAAGGCTGATTTAATGCGTTCACGTGGCAAAAGCAATTGCTCAAGATTGCGCAGGAGTGACCTGAGAGGGCACTCATGGGAGGAAATTAACCATGCCGTTCGGGCCCAATTCAGCCCACCAAGCTGGGTTTTGTTTTGCAACGAACAAGAAAGGTCTGAATTTGATGGGTGCATATGGATCACCTTTAATCGGGCCTCCTTTTTTTTCTCCAAGAAAAACGATGGTGAGCAGCTTTACACTTGGCTGAAGTGCGGGGGAATCAGCAATCCATGAGCTATGACAGGTTGAATGATCACTAAATCATCAATAATTTGAATCAATAAGAGTCTTGGAATAGAGAATTTTCTTGAATATATTAATCCTGTTGTGGAGGTTTGCATAAATTTCAATTAACAGAAAAATAAATAAATCTGATACACTAAAGCTGCGAGTCCCGTGACAAACTTAATCATTAAATAAATAATAAAAATGTTTATTAATTCATAGTAAACTATAAACATGCTCCAAAACGACACTTCTTAGAATTAAATTTATAGACGGGCGGTGGTTTTTACTGAAGGGGGGTTGAAATTCCAAGTTCGAGTTTCATTTTTATCATAAATCCTGATTAAACCGGAACGCTCTCATAAAAAATAAAACAAAAAACACATAATCGTACATGTATGAGAGACCGCATATGTTTTTTTATACAATTTATGTATCGTGCAATTGGAGAGTTGAGATGGCTGGTGGTTGTTGAAGAAGGAATACCAAACGGGCCATCTTTAAGCCAGGAAGGGCCCAGGGCGACAGTGAAGTTATAGCTTGAATAGAATATGAAAACATCCACCACATTTTATTTGTTCATGTCATATGTTAAACTTATCTCGTGATTAACTCGGTGCTAAAGTTTAATTTATATTATATTTTTTTTATTGAACCGGTTAAAATATATTGATTTAAAACAAATTAATTGATATTTTAGTCAAGTTTTTAATGTTTTGGATAACCCGATCCAAACTTGGTCGTCTTAACATTAAGGGAAAAAAAATGTTTTTAAAGGGCTGTCTTTCCCATGCCCCAGGACGAGAGTAGCTTGCAACACCAAAAATTTGCTTCAGGCCAGGCCACCAATCCATGGTAGACGACAAGTGGACGACTTATCTCTCAAGAGCAATGTGAAGCCAAACCACCTTAGTCAAAAATGGTGGGAGAAGGTGTAGCCATCCTTAGTCAAAAATGGTGGGAGAAGGTGTAGTCATCCTTTTACACCTTAGTCAAAAATTGTATGCACCAAATTGATGTTATTTGCCTAACTCCTTGTCTTTTG
Source organism: Populus ilicifolia (assembly GCA_015708895.1). Taxonomy (NCBI): domain Eukaryota; kingdom Viridiplantae; phylum Streptophyta; class Magnoliopsida; order Malpighiales; family Salicaceae; genus Populus; species Populus ilicifolia. The sequence goes on along the minus strand of SRLM01000375.1, from coordinate 2,193,271 downwards.
CATGGATACTTGCCTATAAATAGGCAATGCATCCAAGCATAAGATATATCACAAGAAGAGAGGAAGAGAGGGTGAGAAGAGAGTAATCCCACAAAATTGTGAGGTATTTGTGAGATAGTAAGTGAGGTGTTTTCTCCTAATAATAGAGAGATTTTGTTATTCTCCTATTAATAGAGAGAAGTTGTATTCCCACATTACTTAGTAAAATCCTTCTATACTTACCCGTGGAAGTAGCCAAATTGGGTGAACCACGTAAATTCTTGTGTGTCGTTTCTCATTTTATCTTATCCCTTACCTTTTGTCTTGTCGAGTTTGCATGTCAGCATCCTAACAGTGGTATCAGAGCATCCTGGTTGGTGTTGTTAATACACAAAAGTTATTTGTGTATACGGTTACTATTCACGTATACGGCACTATTCACCTATACGGCACTATTCATCCATACGATACTGTTCACATACATTACTGTTGGCGTATATAGAAAGTCAGTGCGGTGATTAAATACAGTCTAGGAAGTTCTGTCTAAGGAGATTGGGTTTTAAGCGGGACCGTTTGTGACCCCTCCAATCTTTCCTGGGAACTTACTTAGTGAAGTATTATTCACACGATACTATTTCTATATACGTTGCAGAACTGTGAAACGGTGATAGTTGAATAAATCTTGGTGAATATAATGGCAGCAAAGTACGAGATTGAGAGGTTTAATGGGAGCAATTTCTCACTGTGGAAAATGAGAATCAAGGCAATATTAAGGAAAGACAATTGCTTGGCAGCAATTGGAGATCGACCCGCAGAGATCACTGATGATACAAAATGGAATGAGATGGATGGCAATGCTATTGCTAACATACATTTAGCATTAGCCGATGAAGTATTATCAAGTGTGGCGGAGAAGAAAACAGCTAAGGAGATATGGGAGACTCTAACAAAGCTATACGAGTCCAAGTCTTTGCACAATAAGATTTTCTTAAAGCGGAGACTTTATACCCTTCGAATGGCAGAAACCACGTCGGTGACTGACCACATCAACACAATAAGAACTCTATTTTCACAACTCACTACATTGGGTCAGCAAATAGAGGAAAATGAACGTGCAGAGCTTTTACTTCAAAGTCTTCCTGATTCGTATGATCAACTCATTATCAACTTGACAAATAATATCCTCTCAGATTATCTAGTCTTCGATGATGTTGCAGCTGCTATCTTGGAAGAAGAAAATAGGCGCAAAAACAAAGGAGACAGAAACAGTTCAAACCAAGCAGAGGCATTATTGGTGTCAAGGGGAAGATCAATAGAGCGTGGCTCTAGTGGGAGTCAAAGGCAAGGGAGGTCCAAATCAAGAAGTAAGAAGGCTGTGAAATGCTACAATTGTGGCAAAATGGGGCACTTCAAAAAGGATTGTTGGTTTAAAAAGGGTATAGAGAATGCTGCAGAGTCATCAAAATCTCAAGGATGTGTTGCGAGCACCTCAGAAGATGGAGAGATTTTATATAGTGAAGCAGCAACAATCTCTACAGATAAAGAAGAACTCACTGAGGTCTGGCTAATGGATTCAGGAGCAACATGGCATATGACTCCTAATCGAGATTGGTTCCATACATATAAACCTATCTCTGGAGGCAAAGTGTTCATGGGTGATAATCATGCTTTAGAGATTGTCGGCATTGGCACCATCAAATTGAAGATGTATGATGGCTTAATTCGTACTATTTCAGAAGTACGACACGTGAAAGACTTAAAGAAGAATCTTTTGTCTATAGGACAATTTGATAGTCTTGGCTGTAAGATCCGAACAGACAATGGAATCATGAAAATCATCAAAGGAGCGCTGGTGGTTTTAAAGGCAAGAAAAACAGTTGCAAATGTATTTGCATTAACAGGAGAAACACATCATGAGGCAGAAGTGTCAATCGCATCAGTCAGTCCTACAGAAGAGAAAACAATGATGTGGCATCAAAAACTAGGTCACATGTCAGAAAAAGGTTTAAAGGTTCTCTCTGATCAGAAGTTACTCCCTGGGCTTACAAAGGTTACTTTACCTTTTTGTGAGCACTGTGTTACAAGTAAACAACACAGGTTGAAGTTTGGCACATCAACAACTAAGAGCAAATGCATCTTAGACCTGATTCACTCTGATGTTTGGCAAGCACCGGTTGTATCCTTGGGAGGAGCAAGATACTTTGTATCATTCATAGATGACTTCTCCAGGAGATGTTGGGTGTATCCAATTAGAAGGAAGGCAGATGTGCTTACAATCTTTAAAATTTTCAAAGCGCGGGTAGAACTTGAATCTGAAAAGAAGATCAAGTGTTTGAAGACTGACAATGGAGGAGAATATACCAGTGATGAATTTGATAACTTCTGTCAACATGAAGGTATCAAAAGGCAGTTCACAACGGCATACACTCCACAACAAAATGGAGTGGCAGAGCGGATGAACAGAACTCTATTAGAAAGAACAAGAGCAATGTTGAAGACTGCAGGTCTAGGAAAGTCATTCTGGGCAGAAGCAGTCAATACCGCCTGTTATGTGATAAATCGATCTCCATCAACTGCAATTGAGTTGAAGACACCGATGGGGATGTGGACTGGAAAACCAGCTGATTATTCTCGGTTGCATATATTTGGAAGTCCTGTGTACGTGATGTACAATACACAAGAAGTTAGCAAGCTGGATTCAAAATCCAGAAAATGTGTATTCTTGGGATATGTTGATGGAGTGAAGGGGTATCGCTTGTGGGATCCCACTGCCCACAAAGTAGTTATCAGTAGAGATGTCATATTTGTAGAAGGTAAAATGCAAATGGAAGAACATAATAGCATTCTAAGGGAGACTACAGCAGTCCATGTGGAAAATACTCAGAATCATACTTCTTCTGAAGTTGTACCAGAGCATGAAGAGCAAGAACAAATAGAGTCTGAAACTCCTGAAGTTCGGCGGTCGACTCGTGAAAGAAGACCACTGGCTTGGCACTCAGAATATGTTACTGAAAGTAACATTGCATACTGTCTTCTAACAGAGGATGGAGAGCCATCAACTTTCCATGAGGCTATCAAAA